>JAMBLF010000264.1:0-326656 GCA_030578115.1 Leucoptera coffeella | reverse complement strand
GTAAAAGTCGGGCTGCTACTCGCATTGCGAACGGCGATATCACAGAGCAGAATTCTCGGATATATCAGGTAAATAGTAAACCACTGGAATCAATTGGGCAATGGACTAGGAACCAGTCAACATTGTTGCATGTAAATGTAATCATCACCCTAATATGTATGCTAAAAGGTAATAAGATCTATGTACGTCTACGGAAATTTCTCCGAAATTAGCCCCTTGGTTAGCTTACGTTTTTATATAGTATATAATTTCTAAAACAAAAATTGAATTTCGCACATAGAAACTAAGTACCTATATTAAAGTGAACTAAAAATTATAGTTTTTTTGCTATGACGAATAGATATTAGTATATTGTACAATTAACATTGTGAGTGGAAAGAAATAGAATAGAAGAAGCGAAGCGATAGTACTTACTTTACCTCACCGACTAATAAATATGTGCCGTACATGCTGTTACATCGTACATCACATCTTGTGTTCCTTGATACGATATTATGTATGTTCAAGTACTATATTAATTAAATAAAAATATATCTTTTATTCAATACAAGTTCAAAGCAGTTCTGAACGAAGATATATACTCGTATTCATGTGGCACTGGTTATTTTACAACTACATATGTCTCGTCCGAAGGGCCTAATATGGAGAAAAACCAACGAGAAAATCCAGTCTCAATACTTTTTTGCCAATACCAAATTATTCAGACAAGGCGAAATATGCGTAACCTACGTTCAAAAATTAAGCCACCATTACTGTATTTATATACCACCATTCCACCACCTCATATATAATATTTTAGTCTATAGTACCATAAATTATTGTTTCTAAGGTAGCTCTATATAAGCGAGTTGGAACTACTGGAGAACTTGGTTTCTGCGGGGGAGTCTTAGTACACCCAGATTGGGTGCTCACTGCGGCTCATTGCATGTTCCATGGAGGTATTGAAGTTGATAACGTACAGGTATGTAAGGCAATAATGTTGTCCAACGTACAGACCATTAATCATTTCACGGTAGTGATATGTTCGTGTGTCCGCATTTGCGGAGTTAGAGATTCAGTAGCCACGTTGAACCAAAGTGATAACTTGATCTCTTTGTAGTCAGCCCTTCGTCTGAAGATATTGGTCAACATCTTAGTTGCATCTGGAGTCATAGATCTGCCTCCACTTATGACTGTTACGTCAGTCTTGCATGATAGGTAATAAACCATATCACAATTTACAAGTAACCTGGTCCGAGTAATATGTAGGTTTTGCTTGGATGTTATTTATTCCTCATGAAAGTTTGCATTATGCTAATATATTTTTACTACGCAAAAAGAAAATAGAATAATTAAGAATATTCATTCTACTTGGTACATACATGCTTAGGTGAGATATGAACCCTGAACCCACTGATTCAGGGTCAAAACCTGATCGACTGAGCTACACAGAACGTTCAATAATATTCCACTTCTGATTATTCCTGTGCTAGCCTGGGACGTTAAAAGAATTCTAACTAACGTTCTTGCCGGCATGTCTTAGGCGGCGACTAAGGGACTAGGGGTAAATAGAATCTATTGGGCGATGGGTTAGCAATCTGACACCAATGTCCCATTATGTCATTGCAACCCCAATATTCATGCTAAAAAGTGACCTCGGTTCGTCCACCCTGAAGGGGATTAAAGGACGTAAACGTGTATGTATGTGACTTTCAGGCAGTGCTAGGTGCCCATTCGTTGTACGACCGCTATGAGAATGGCCGAAGAGTGGTCAACGTGCAAGAGACCGTCATTCATCCCTCATACGACGCCTGCACCTTCGCAAACGACATAGCCCTGCTAAGACTGACCAATACGCTTCAAATAACTAGTAAGAAATAGAATATAATAATTTTAAGGTAGATTAAGCTTATCTCGTTTGTTTACATCAGCTGTGCAATATGATATATAAAATAATTATTAACTTACATAAAGTTTAGAGATCGCGCCACATAAATTGGCAGTTGGAGGCGTCGCCACAGTCGTGTAATTCAGTGTTACCAGTAAACACGCCAAAACTAGCACCTACACTGTGCCATACGGGTCCGATACATTATAGGTTTCATTTGTAACGGTCTTTGGTTGCAGAGCTATAAACTCAAATAAAACAAATTAATATATCAAAGTCAAAATATGTTTATTTAAAATAGGCCCTATCACAAGCTCTCTTTGAATGTTATCTTATGATCTAAGTATAAATTAAAAAAACTATTTCAAACAGGATTAATAATTAACAGGACTTATCCTTGTTATTATGTATATATTACATATATTATGTGTTCCTTCACTCTGTCCGCAATAGACCGTTTAGTCTGTCCGACGTAGGATTTCCCACAGCTGCAATCAATCTTATACACACCCTTATATCTTATATCATGAGTATAAATCGCGAATCTCTTAAATCTCTTAAAACTATTATTTCAAACATGGCACTGAGCATTGTCTTTACATATTTTTTACCGAGGTTAGATCAGCGGAGACCCTAGCTTGGAGAAGAACTAACAAGAAACTCCGGAAATCAATTTATTATAATCACCCTTAACAAACATAAAAATTACAAAGAGTGAGCAAAAACCACATCGCTGGTAATACTAAATTTACCTTTCATACAAAATAACACGCAATGGCGGAAACGTAAAATTTAGTTCCAAGTTTGCCTACTGCCAATTTATGTGGCGCGATCTCTAACCATTTGTGTCAGGTAAAAAAGGTGTTTTTGTATGTAATTACTAGTAAAAAGCGGCTATCTCTATAATTCTCATTTATTTATATGGTATGGTATATTCAGTAGTATTCTTTTCCTTAGGCACAATCGGATTGGCCCACTTACCCTACCTGAACATGACCAATTTCAACTTCGCTGGACTAGCTTCTACTGCCTCAGGATGGGGGATACCAGCTGAAGGTAAATACATTAGTGAAATTACAATTCTTTTTTGGTATTTGTTTTATCAGTTATCAACACATAGCTCAATACTATAAAGATCATTGTATGTCTTTTTTGTATACACTAAGATCCATAGTGTCTAAAGGCCTATGAAAAAGGACTCCGAAGCCTTTTTAACACCAAATTCATCGTGATTGTCCCCACCCGTAAAATATTTAGGAAACATTTTTGCGAAATAAAACCAGCGTTGCGTTTGCCACCAGACGCAACAAACCCAGCTGAGTTAGAACCTTTTTGCTGCGACAATAACATGCACAAGTTATACGCCTTAGTTTGTAAGTTTTTTATTGTAAACGTTTTCTATCAAGGTCACCTCTTTTCTTCTCCCTTTCCAGGAGTCGCGTTCATAGCTCCGACTCTTCGCGAGAAGGTCATGACAGTGGTGACAGACTCCTTCTGCAACAACTACTACTCTATCGAGCTGCCTGACAGCTGCATTTGCGCTTTTGACGTCAGCGGGGGAGGCACTTGCAAGGTATGTATACTGGACTGATCCTGTATTGGACTGGGACGTAAATAGAAGGATAAATAGCTGTCTTTCTTCACAGCTTGTTGTTGGAGGTTGCTAAGATGGTATGGTCACGAGTTTAATTGCTAAAGCAATATGTATTAGGGGAAAAATATTTGTGAGCTTTTTTTTTACCGCAATCTCTCGTTCATGACTTCGTAGTTTATGAGCCGCGGTTTTTTTTCAGTCTTGGAAGATTGCTGGGTGCACAATATTTTTTTTTATTAAATGTTTTATGACTAAATACTTTTTATTTCAGGTGACAACGGTGGACCCCTAACTATAGAATACTCCGTCACTAACACGACTATTCTAGTAAGTATTATAGCTCCTTTGGAATAATTCAATAAATTGTGTACCTATTGTGATCATCATTGAAATCATTGGACTATTACAAAAATATAAGGTTAAGCCGAAAAATTATGTATCTACCTAAAGATGTTTTCTTCTAAATTAAAGCTATTACAAAAAATATAAGCAAATCGAGTACCTATAGGATGTTTAAATTTTATTTATAATATTTCTAGATACACGCTCCAGTAAGAATTAACTCCAAGTTATAGATCTGTCTATCTGGATTTCCAATTTCTACAAACGTTTCATTGACACATGCTTTTATGTTTCAGATTGGAATAGCATCGTTTGTGGACGCAGATGGATGCACGTCTGAGCGTCCCTCAGTCTTCACGAGGGTCCAAAGGTACCTGGGATGGATTGCGGAGACCACTGGGATCACACTCATATAACATAATAACCTAGCTACTACAATTCATTATTTTCGTATAACATATTATAAGCTGCTGTTTTTTATTGACAAAGGATTAATCAATTATAGTACCGATATTACGAAGAATTTTTTAACATTTCGATAAATATTCGTACTTTTTAAGTAAACTTTCTTGGCTATGGAGTATACGTAAATGTATTTGATACTCGCTTTTAGAATCAACTCTTAAGTGTAGTGATTTCGATTTATTTATATCAATTTGCAGAAGGGAAATTAGCAGTTCTATTTTAGAATATGCTTTTTTACCACTCTAGAGAGCAAATTTTATATTATAAACTATAATAATACTTAAAATTATGATTTCAAGACTTGTTCTCGATAAGTTTTGTTTATCAACTGTAATAAATTTTTTACCTTGTACTTTTTACTAAGACTAGTTGTTTAAGCTTATAGAAAAAAAAATGTGTATCTTAACTATGACACTTTTGTGCCCAAATTTATTTATATTTTATCATTCATCGATAAAGTATTTCAATAAATGAATGTGCCGCAGTCACGTGACTGATAACAAAACACAATTATTATTACGCATCCTCTAATATAATAATATAAAATGCCATTGCTTTTAAATACATTTTTTGCAACTATAGTCTTAACAATATTTTCGGCCTATTGGAAGACCAAATCCAATCGATCATTTATGTTACAGAATAATAAGGCGATGGGCTAGCAACCTGTGACCATTGTTCCATTAGACATCACTACCCCAATATTCATGGTAAAATGTGCCCGAGATTTGTCGAGCCCGAATAGGAGTAAAGGACGTGAATGTATATGTATGTAAATTACGTACGCGCTCACGACCATTAACCCTTACGGGGTAGTCAGAGGTTCAGGTGTCCATCTCCGCAATTGCGAAGGTAGTAATTCTATGGTCACCTCAAACCCACGTGTTAACCAGACAGTTAGTACTCAATGTGACAGGTGGTCAGTCATGTCGCCATTTACAAGCATTAACTATTACCTGTTCTGGGAACAGGTAGGTTTCCTCACGATGTTTTTCCTCATCGTAGTATTCGACGCATTTCGTAAATGTATTTTTATTACGAAAATGTATATAGAAATTCATTAAATTTCATTTCCATTGGTACATGCTCAAGTGGGATTTGAACCCTGTACCCTCGATACAATTTTCTCGACGAAGCTCAGTTGTTAGGGACTTGACTCTGTAAATTAGGAATAAGTGCAACAATGCAGCTGGTTACATTCAGCAAACACTACTACGACAGACATTCATAGTAAAAATACTTTGATATAATGATTCAAGAAGGAACTTTCTAGACTACTACTCGTACTACCAAGAATTTGCACATTTTGAGTAACCGAATATAACACGGTCCTCTTAAAATAGATTAGAATATTTTATATATTTGTTACATTACGTTAAAAACATATAGCATTGTCACCAGATATAAGTTTATTAAGCCGATATTGCGTCATAATAATATACGCAGAACTTTAAATGTTGCTTTTGATGAATGATTAAGCTGTACGTATCAGCAGATTTATTGTGTCTTAAAACTTATCTTATCATTGATTACGAAAACGTCTTACTTTCATAGATTACTCTTCACGAAAACCCATTCATAATTGACTGAATCCTTGTAATCTAAGGGAAATTTCCTCATAACATAAACAATTTACATATTACGAAAGTTGTCATGGCAACCTATACTAGAACAGATATATTAGGATACTCTGAGTATACTTAACTATAGAGAACTAAAAATCATGTTTTATTTATGTAATGACATATGACATCGCAATTAAATACAATTTCCTATAGATATATCTTCGAGAGTAAGCAAACTTTAAACATTTGTCTTAACGAATTCATTGATGTTTATTACTTTTTTTACTATCAAAGTATCTATTTGATACGTAAAAACATAACAAACAAACAGACAACTAAAGAGTAGGAGATAAATATATATATAAACTATTTACTAAATTATTTATAAATAAATTATAATAAAACTCTAACAAAAATATTTGAGCCAAATAACTGCCAAGAGGGAGAGTGCCCAAGATGCTGGCAGCATTTCCGCGCTGAATGGCTAAACTAATTCTTTGGCCAAAATAAGCCCCAGCCCTTGGGTCCCCGCTGACCTCCTTCAGGCGACCAGACAAATCGTTGAAGGAGATATATATTATATTGGAGTACTACAATAAAAAAATAAAAAAAAACCAAATTAACATAACGTAAACATTTATTGTTGCTCATCTATTGTTCGTAAGTTCGTTCATCTTTCGCTTTCTAAACAAGGTGTTGCACGATGAAGGAGTAGAAGCTGGTGACTCTGGCGAAGACGGAGGGGAAGCCCAAGTGGCACGCGTTGAACGCCACGAACGAGCTCACGCCGATCTGGAGGAAAATGAAAGAAAAAAAGAGATAAAGTAGAAAATGTTCTGGTTAGAAAATACTTAACCCTTTGAACGTTACGGCCCTCTGTAGATCGAGAATACCGAAGTGTCACGGATTGGTTATAAATTCATAGTTCTTTGAAATATGACAATATTTGACCAACAGAAACACTTTTGCCAACTAAAAAGCTGTTACCTATGAAAGGAATCTGGATGCCTCTCAAACTTCATTATTAATTCCTTTTATAGGTAACAGGACGTTTGAGCAAAATTGCTAAGACATATCGTAATAGCTGAATGTTTATTTTAGCTTAAACACGAGTTTAGATATTCTGTTTCATTGTCTTAAACACGACATGTTTATATTTTTTCGGTACTTATTGAATCATCAAAAGTATTGGCAGTCGAGAATGCCTATTTTTGTTATTCTCATAAATTTTAGATCTCTTTTACATCTAAGTTAAAAGCTAGTTAAAATACTAACCAGTACTCTCTGTCCGTTAACCAAAGCTGTCAAAGGTCCACCGGAATCACCCCCACAGATGCCGATATTCCCAACGCCACTGGTGCAGAGGTTGTCAGCTGTGGCTGTGGCACCGAAGGCAGCTTGGCAGTTGGTGAGAGATATGACTTGGAGGTTGACTTCACGCAGCATCGTGTTTAAGGTTACACCAGGTTCCACTGCAAGAAGGGAGAATTGTGAACCATTCAATTTGGATTGAAACTTTGAATTGATACACTACTAACATATTGGATGCAATAGATAATTAGATGAATCGTAGAGCAAATAATGAGGACAATTATATCTAGTGACTGTTAAGATTGAAATATAGTAAATTTACACATGATGAGTTAAGGGCAATATTTATCCAGCCGATTTGATGAAGTTCGTTATAGCTTTTCAAAACTTTGGAGTCCTATGAAAAAGAATTTAGGCGTGCTGTATGTTGATAAATAGTCGATACCAGTACTTACGGTCTGTAGTTTTTCCGTAGCCAACAGCAGTTGCTAGAGATCCGACGAATAGATTGGATAGCTGCGTGGTACTGGGAATGGAAACGGGCTGGATGCTGGCTGAAATAAATATCCATTATTTGGTATAAATGCGGCTTAAACATTTGGCAAAAGAAGCATGAAAATAAAATCAATGCTTCATAAAGTTTAGTAAGTATTCGACCGTCATAAGGGAAAAGTTAATTAGATGCATGTCAAACAGTAGGACGTATATTATGATGAAAAAATGGGAATTACAATTAAACAAGGAAATATGCTTAAGAAATTAGTCAGCCATTTCGGAATATTAGGAATGACGGTCGATGGCCGTAAAAGTGCCGAAGCACAAGGAGAAGGCCCATGTTCAGCATTCGACGTCATGACGTGTCAAACAGCCTAATACGATGAATTATGATTTTTTAAATCCTTTTAATAATAGTTGAGTCATTGTACCAGCTATCAGCCAAAATATCAATTCAGTTATGACTACAATAAAAACAAAATAGATGAGTTGTGAAAATCACAGCTATAGGCTTATACCAAAATTTTTAAATGTAAAAAGGGCTGTGTAACTAATAAACCAATCAATTTGAGGCTACATAGATGTGCTCAGTTTAAACTACAATTAGTTACCTGACAAAGGCACAGCTATTGGCAGATAAATCATGGCAATGTCATTCACGATGTTGCTAACGAAAGCATTATAGCTTGGGTGCATAACAACTTGTTGGGTAGCGATCCTAGTTCCTCCGTAGAATAGGAACTGAGAGGCAAAGACGACCTCGAATTGTCTGGCTTGGTTGACTCCATCGAACCAGCAGTGAGCAGCGGTGACGAGGCGGTTGGCAGTGAGCAAAGTGGAGCCACACGCTGAGCTACCGAGAGCATTCGTGAAGGTGATTACCAGACCAGCCTGAAAAGTGAAATGGTAAATAGTTTAATATATTTGGTTCTGATCAGCATTGGTGATGAAAAAGGAAGAAACTCTCGTTATAAATGAATCTATAAATATAGATAAATATATATAATCTATATATCTAGGAACAAAGTATCTAAGGATATCTACGATGTTATCAAATAACTTGAGAACGATCATTTGTTTTCCTTAACTTTATCAGACTTAGTCAGACGTAAAATTTAAAAAAAAGGAGATTCGAAAAATAACTGATATCTCTTTTCACCACATCGCCATTTTCAGTTAATTTATTAGTCTCTTTAGCTCGATTTAGTTATATGAGTAACAATTTGCTATCATGTTGTAAATCTAATAAAATTTTACCTACCATATAGGGATGAGAACTGAGTGCTGAAACCGCGCCACCAACGATTCGGTCACCCGAAGATCTTGTGAGTATAATCTTGTCCTCATCCTCTTTAAGCGCAGATGCATGTAGGATTCCAACTAATCTATGGTAATCATAAGCACTGTGCTTCAATTGAAACGTTTCATTTTCCACTTGGACATTATCACCAATGACAGCACCGATGAGAAGCAAAAACAGAACGACTGAGTTCATGTTGACAAACTTTCGAGCAAATCACTATTGTCGGCGTTTTTAATTACCTTTATAGGCATATCGATTTTTCAGATTAGTCGATTAGTGATAATTTTGATTACGTCAGGCGATAAGTTTTGGTAATGAAGTAGACAGTGAAGTCATATATAAATTCCTTTTCTAAATCATATTTCCGTTTCACCTATAAGTTGAACAATAAAAATAAAGAATATATTGATTGTTATGAGAGAACTATTTAAAAGAATATTTAAGTTAAAGTTACAAAAGATTGGTACCGGCACAAGAAATTGTACAAACCTACAAACTATGACAAGATACCTTATCAGCTTTCTGTGGTATTTCCAATATTATGACAGATACGCAGCATGAAAGAAAATAATCAATTATTGTTGTCTAATTAGTGCTACGATACGCCTATGCGTATAAAATATGTAACGTAAGTAGGTAAGTAGGTGGTGGGGCCCCAAGTATTACGAGCACCTTCCCACTGAAATTCGTAATAGTAAGGATGACGAAACGTTCTGCCACCGACTGAAGAAATTCTTGCTGGACAGCGCGTTTTACTCTGTAAAAGAGTACACGACAAAACAATACTGATATACATATTGTATTTAAAATTATTATTTTTGTTATATCGTACTATTATTATTATTATTTTATTTTGACATTTCATTTTATATAATTTCAAATTTCAATGACGATCACTGTAATCTTCGGACATCTATAATTTGTATTTTGTTTTTATGTGGACATTGTTACAGTGAAATAAATAAATCTAAATCTAAATCTAAGCAATCTAAGGGATATTAATCTTTAACTATGTATTGCTACAACTGCTTGTACGGTATCTTGGTGAGGTGGTATCTATGGTTTCCCGGAGTAATAAATTGATAACCACATTAAACCTATTTTCACATCAGATGCTTGGCACCCAAAGTGACATCATTTGACATACAAAGTACAAAAGCTTTTTAGCTAAGAATATGTAGGATTTTTTTACCTTGGTCTAAAAAAGGTGTTTGTAATTGTGAGATTTAAATATTCCGAATTTTTGTTATAAAATTTGCCTTTTTGTCGCTGACATTATTATATTTCTATAAAAGATTGCTTTGATAACTTTTGATATAGCGGTTGTAGCTAAGACCTCTGGCTTCTTTTAAAAGGCCTAGGTTCGAACCCCGATTAAAGCATGTACCAATAAATGAAATTTAGAATAAATGTATTTTTTATTTACGTACATAATTTACAATCGCTGACGATGAGGAAATTCATAATGAGAAAATTGACTATATTGCCTGCCCTCGGAATAGGTAATAGCTCGCTATGTACATAGGGATCACTTAGCCCTCACGTTGGGTGCTATCTAGATATCTAGTGAAACGGGGCATTTTAATGGCTCATACCTAACACGCCTTCGAAATTTCTGAGATTGGTACTCAGGCCTTGACTATAATAAAATAGAATAAAACACCCTGTATACACTAAGCGTGAAGCGTATGTTATATAATGATAACTTTTATCAAATTTAGCCATGAATGAATTGATGCCGTAAAGATGCATAATCTGGAATTCCTCAAGCACATTTCACATACATATTAGTTTAGTGTTGCCACAAAATAAGCTGTTGTATTCCTTTCGTCGTTTACGCTTACGATATATTGAAGAACTAGATTGTTTTATATTCAATCACGGGACTTTATGTAATACTAACTAATAAATGTATTTTTTATCAGATAACAATTACCTCGTGTTCACTATTCCAATGACTACAATCGCAAAACCCTTTATCTGTGAGTAATTATAATGTTATCGTGATGGATATTGCGTCAATATCTTTTGATTTGTTTGTTTTCCTATCATATCAAATCCAGTTCTTACATCGAGACTTTGATTTTAGCAGGAAGTTGATAGCGGATAAGCTATATTTATAGTCTGCAGACACTCAAAATATCTAAATATATAGAAAAAAATAAGGTTGCATATTTGAAGTCTGTAATGATTCTTTCTTCTTGTTTTTGGTATGTAAAGAATATTTGGCGACACTGTGGAAGTTATTACATATAGACTTGGATGGAAAAGGTATATTGAAATAAAAGCAGCAAAAATATTTGATCCTGTTATATTATCCAAATATTCAGCATAAAAGTTCTATACACGAAATTGTAACAATTATTAATAAATTATTAATTCTTAGTTTAAACAAGGTGTTGTACGATGAAGGAGTAGAAGCTGGTGACCCTGGCGAAGACGGAGGGGAAGCCCAAGTGGCACGCGTTGAACGCCACGAACGAGCTCACGCCGATCTGAAAATTATCAAGAAAAATGTAAAAAACTTTAGACTGACGCAGTAGTTATGAATATAAAGGTTTAAGTTAGAAGATGCAGATGAAATGGTCTTTGAAATATTTTCATATATTAAAAGTTAAACATTACGTTTCATTATCAACAACAGACTTCAATAAGTACGATATTGATTGACAACAAAACTAAATTGTACACCAGTGTAATAAGATAGTCCCAACCTAAACTCTCATTTATAGTGTACTCGCACGCGTTATTGGTGGACATTTCAATATTTTTGATTAGCATTTATTTATTTTACAAATTACTGATATATTATAGAAAATAATAATACGAACCAAAACCCTTTGTCCATTGAGAATAGTAGTCAAGGGGCCACCAGAGTCGCCGCCGCAGATGCCGATGTTGCCAACGCCGCTGGTGCAGAGGTTCTCAGCCCTGGCCGAGGCTCCGAAGGCCGCTTGGCAGTTGGCCAGAGAGATCACCTGCAGGTTCACTTCACGCATCATCGTGTTCAGGGTCACACCGACTTCCACTAAAAAGGAAACGTAGGTGAGACGATAATACTTTACAGTCATATTTCAGGTACTTCAATCTATAGTAGAATGTACTGTTTTAATGTTTCACAAATATAGCATAGTTGACACATTCAAAGGCCCATTAATAGTCTAAAAACTATGTGTTTTCGACTTGAAAATAGAATGATGCACATTTTTATGAATGCTAAATATTTCTGTATTAATGAATTTTTGTTTATCACCACTATTGTTAAATACTTACGGTCGGATTGTTTTCCGTAGCCCACAGCAGTTGCTAAAGACCCAACAAAGAGGTTGGACAATTCCGTGGTGCTGGGCAGAGATACTGGCTGGATACTAGCTGGAATTAAATTACGAGTTATAAGCGATTTGCCTTAACTTATTTAAAGTACAGTGCATTTTTTGTGCTTAGAGATTTTAGCTATGTAGTCTCAGAACAAAACTTGAATTATTGAAATATTATCTGTAAACTTCTTTTATAAGTTATTAACAAACAGTTATATTGTCTCCAAAATTTTCTGCTCTTTGCGAATTATAATGTAAAATTTTGGTTTACACTTTGTAAATTATAAAATCTCTCACAACTTACTCGACAAAAATACCGCTGTTGGCAGATAAATCATGGCAATATCATTAACGATGTTGCTGACTAAGGCGTTGTAGCTCGGGTGCGTGATGACTTGTTGTGTAGCAATCCTGGTTCCTCCGTAGAACAGGTACTGAGAGGCAAAGACGACCTCGAATTGTCTGGCTTGGTTGACTCCATCGAACCAGCAGTGCGCAGCGGTGACGAGGCGGTTGGCAGTGAGCAAAGTGGAGCCACACGCTGAGCTTCCCAGGGCGTTGGTAAAAGTGACCACTAGACCAGCCTGATAAAAGATATAGATAGTTAATTGCTTAGAGATAGAAATAAACGACTGAAATGCAAAGGAAATGAAAAAGAAAGCCTAATCAAAAGGTATTATGAGTTTGAGTAACGATTCTTCATTCTAGAAACATCGATTCTAGAACATTTGGGAGCGTTTATAGTTGTGAATCTTTATTTTCACTCGTGGCATCTGTTATGAGTTATCTTACTGCACTTACTTAAATACGGACTTCATGTAACTAAGTTTAGTAACATCAGAGTATACTTAATTTGAATATTATAGCTACGCCATTTGTGTACACCAAATTTTAGAATTTTCGAAGGTTAACTCAAACTTTCGTCAAATAATTCGTGATCTCATTCATAGAATCATTTCTCCATAATCACTTGAATGTCGTAGACAAACTTCACCATTAAAACACTTCTGAACAAAATTAGTGTACTTATTCCAAGCTACCCAAACATTCTAAAAACGAGACATATTATCACAAATTATGCACCATGTAGGGATGAGCATTGAGTGCCGAGACCGCTCCTCCAACAATTCGGTGGTCCAGGTTTCTAGTCATCATTATCTCGTCTTCATGTTTCTTGATCTCAGCCGCATGAGGGATGCCGACTCTTCTATGGTAATCGTAAGCACTGGGGGTCAAGAACTCTGTGCCATTTGAAACTGGAACACTTTCACCACTCACTGCAGCGAGTAGCAGTAAGAAAAGAACGACGGCGTTCATTTTGAATATCTCTACTAGTATCGCGGTTTTTGGTGTACAATATCCTTATATAGCTTCATTATCGTTTAAGATATGTTGGACAGATTGGATAATGATTTGATAAAGTTATTGAACGCCTAATGAATGATGTGAATCAAATTAGTACTACTGAGTTTTCTATTTATTGGAAATCTGCTTTGCTGTTTCTTTTTTTAGCATGGTCAATGAATGCTTTTAGGAGACTGGGAAAGGTTTCTTTAACATAACGAGGAAAAGTGTCGCTTTGTTGAGAATAAGTAAAATCTATACAAACTAAGGTTATTGCACTATCTCATGAAAATGTATTACAGATTTTTCAAATAGTAAGTAAAAAGTATTTTGTCCAAAGTGCTCTTCTAGTTAATTATTGTATTAAAGATTTTTTCTATTTTTCCTCAATTTTTTTCCTAGGCTGTAAGAGACGATTGAAGCGAATATTTTTAATAATTAGACATCTACGTTGTCCAATACCGATAGCTAACGAATTTAGAGAATTTTCAATCCCCAACGAGTTGATTTTAGAACTTATACTTAATATAAAATGAATTGACATCATTCACCTAGGTAGAGGACTTAAGTAATAAGCTAAACTGTTTTATTTTTTCCCGATATGACCTAGCAGGTGGCTAAAGGATTAGGGATAAATGAAATCTATTGGGTGATGGGCTAGTAATTGTCACCATAATTTAAAATCAATGCCATGACAATCTCTATACTTACGTGAAGGTGATCTAGAATATATATTTTATCCAATTAAGACGGGGTTCGAATAAATAACTACGTAGAGTAAATCTATGTGTATGTGATAGGCAAAATGGAGAAATAAATAATTACATACTTATCTACAGAAATTTTACTGTAGGCCCAAATTTCAAATCTCAGATGATTGTGATAACATATCATTAAAAAGGCATTTGAAAAATAGGTACTTACGGTTCAACGAAAGTATTTGGTGATGAATACAGATTAAATGATTCATAGAATGAATAAAAAAATCTGTAAAATATTAATTTTCAGAATCCTATTATAAATTAAATTGTAATTTACAGGATTATGTTCTTAAGTAAATTGTAAATTAAATTCACTTTCTAACGATGTCTTGAAAAAATATTTTTAATACGAACATGACCCTGAATATTATGATTTACTTAGATACGGCCTAAATATTATAAACTACAATTTTCAGAACATGTTCTTAAGTAAATTGTAATTTTCAAGACTATGTATTACAATATTTTCAGCACCTTGTTCTTAAGTAAATCGAGATTTTCAGGAATTTTTACTGAAAATAACAATTTTTAGATAATTTGCAAATTTCACGATTAACTCTTAATTAGTAATTTTCAAGATAATGCCTTATAGCAAAATGTAATTTTCATGATCATCTTTTATGTAAGTGTGATTTTCAGAACATGATGTTAAGTGAATTGTAATTTTCAGCAATATCTGCGTAAGTGAAATGAAAAAAATTCAGGAATATATGTTCTATGTAAATTGTAATGTTCAGGATCATATCCTAAAATAATATTCAAAACCATGTCCTGCAGTAAATTGTAATTTTCAGGATTACGTTCTAATTAAATAGTAATTTAAAGGACCATATTCTTATGTAACCTGTAATTTTCAGGACCATATTCTATGTAAATTATAAATTTCTTTATTGATTTGTAACTTTCAGCATTCTGTAATTTTTCAGGATTTTGATGGTACATAAATTACACTCGTACAATAAGGTTCAATTTGCGAAAATGTTAATATTCATATTCTACATGAAACTTTACTGTTAACTAAAAGAAATATTTTCATGAGCGTTTTCATGTAATAAAAATTCATTTACGAAATGCGTCGAATACTACGGTGAGGGAAAACGTCGTAAGGAAACCTATCTGTTCCTTGAACAGGTAATAGGTAGTACTTATAAATGGCGACATGCCTTGCGATATGTCACATTGAGTGCTAACTATCTGTTCAACACGTGGGTGGTAGCCATAGAATTACTACCTCCGAGATTGCGGAGATGGACACCTGAACCTCTGACTACCAAGCATAGGTTAATGGCCGTGAACGCGTTTGTCTTTTTTGTTTTCATGTATTAATTTATAAATGGGATTATATGAATGGAAATATGAAATAATTCAGTTAAGGAAAAGACACAATTTTTTCAAGCTCCTTTATTGTAACACAGGTACCAATCTATCCATTCATCAATCATTAACTTAAATATCAAACTGTTTATTTATTTGTAGGGAAATTGCGAAACATTTGAATATTTCTACTATTATGATTCAATCGCTTTCTTTAACTCATTTAACTTAACTTATTATGCGACAGAGATCATACATTGTTTGAAATCCATTTGTCTACTCTTTAAGACATAAAAGTATAAATGTATACATTTTTTTGTATGAAGCAATAGTAGGTAGTAAAAAAAAAAGTATATAAACAACGATCTAATATCATTTTAAGTGAATTTAAAATAAAATAATTTCAGATCATTCTATAAAATAACAGAAAAGAGATTAATCATTTATAACGAAATTTACAATCTTGTACCAATTTGTAATTATTTCACGAATGCTACAAAAACAATTACAAACTGGTTTACAAACAATATAAGATAGGTAATAGAAAATAAAAAAAACGTTGAAAATATTTGCCAAAGTCTGGAATATTATTTATCATGTTTGTATTAGAAAGTTATAGAGTGTATAAAGGAAAAAATATATCCTATAACCAATAATGGTACCTCCATCATTCTTACCAATAACTTTAATGTGTTAGTGTCTTTAAAGTGCCTTAAGCGATTCAAAGTTCAGCCAAAATTAATCCTTACTCACACTAACATTTAATTTAAAACACACATCAATTCACATACTTTTGTCGCTTCAACAAAATCATTGACTACACGAACATGAGACTAGAAATATAAAACTACTTTAAATGCGAAGATGTGATTGTGTCAATGTCCTAAGTCAATTCCATAGTGTTAAAATATCTAGATTTTACAATCTAAGTACGCACGACTGTCCCAAACCAAAACCTAGAAGCACCATTTTGTTAACAAAATCTTTTTTTCGATCTTTGTTAATTTAATATAAAACTGCGTGTAATGCAAAGACATTGGCTGCTCTAACGCATTCAGAACCAAAGTTTAAATTTCTTACTTTTATAACTTTATACTTTTTGACAGGCAAGTAATTTAGTTTGTTTTGCTGCTCCTGTAAAATTTTCTAAATGGCTCTTATTACGTTTGGGTTTGGGACAGCCGAGCAAACTATTAAATGAAATGCTTCTATTCCAACCACATCTTCAAACTATTCTAGAATCTATCTCAAACAAATTAATCGCATGAACAATCAATATACACCGGTACAGTTTAAAATCGACGAAAAAAGCGAAAGTTCACATCAACAATTCCATTCAATCTATTACTAGTTACTTAAACATTAATCAGTGATTATTTCATTTGAATTCATACATTAGAAAGCTGAAGAAAGTATTACAGACAACTTACATTTATTTATTAATGATGTTTACAACTTATCATTTATATTAAAACGTGTTTTTTTTTCAAACAAGAATATCTATCATTCTATCTGGGATACTATTTTATGCAATAAAAATGGAAATAATTAAAAGCCTATACTGTAAATTATTCAAAACTAAATCTAGTATGCATTTAAGTTTCTTCCTCTCTCAATTAAAAGAGTAATAACAAACAGTAATGCCCTATTTCATTCTACGCAGATACCTTGTAGATTATTTCTCTACGGGAAGCCAAAACTTGAACTAGAACTAAACGATGAATATCACAGTGGTCATTTACGCATTTCATAAAAAAATAACTAAAAAATATACATATTCCTTAACCAAGGAAATTTAACACAAAGTTATAATACAAAACGATCAAATTATACAATTATTAAGGGTTTTAAATTGAAACAATAATTGCAAACAACAACGTGTTGAATATCATGTGAACAGTGGAAATATCTTGAAGTGCTTTTCGGGTCCGAATTAATTCGCTTAACAACTTGCAAATTGGCATAACTCAATTACGCATAACTTTCTTCCTTGTAACGTCATAATGTAATTCTCAAACCGCCTATAGATATCATTAATAAATTTAAAGCCTCTAAATAAAAATTTCACTTCACTATCAATTGATAATGTGATTGGTGATATGCGAAATTATTTTATAAGAATTATTGTGTAAAGCGTATTAATCGGGCACCCAACTACCTAAACAGTATTATTTGAAAGGCTTGCTTATTTAGAAAGTATCTAATATGGCAGAAAAATAAGTGCCTACGAGATTCTTAACATAATTGAACCACAAGAAAGAATAACAATAGTTATATCGGAGAAAATTGTAGACTTACAACTAAACTTGACATAGGCAAATCTATGTCTTCTGACATTTGGAATGACATTCAAATGTCAGTCATTTTTGACGTTTCGAAAAACGAATTAGCCTCGCTAGATGTCGCGATTAGCAGTGACAGTCATAACGTAAAAAAATAAAAATAAATTGGCTAGATATATACAGACAAAGCATAGGCGCTAGAAATGCTTTATGTAGGGCAAATGACTTTTAAGATGTAGTCTGTCAACAGGGTCGGCACGGTAGGACTGTCTTCGTTGATGGCCTTCATGACTGAAACAACGAAACAGAATATGTTATTGATTATAATAGTATGAGTGAACTTTTTGTCTGTGGAGTGATTTCAAAGTTCATTTAATACATTCGTCGCCATGGTGGGTCAAAATGTCAAAATGATCGGCACCACATATACTTTTTTGGACCATGGCGACGAGTATTTTTGAATAAAATCAGTATACATAACTAAAACCTAAATAAGAAACAAAAAAAACAATTTACAGCTCGACACTTTACGTTCCCAAGCAATTGATAGATCGATATATTGACTGTTATATCAATTCACCAAAATAAATCAGATAGCACCAAAAATTTTACTGTTAAGCGCTTGCTTTAAAAGACATAACTATAGATCTTTTAAAGATAGTTAGCCTGACCACAAAGGAGTGTTTGGAGTATGTAATGGACCCTTAATTGTAGCGTATGTGTGTTTGAGTTTGAAGTATATAATAAGGTACTAAGTACTTACTTTTGATAAGGACCTGCAGGGTTCTGTTGTCCGGTGGGCCACCGTCCAAGTTGAAAGGGATCACTGTCGTCAGATACTGAAATTGAGAAAATATTAATGATTAAAACAACTAATAAATTAATAATAATAATAATATTTTGAAATTATTACACCAATTGAACTAGCCCCTCGGTAAGTACATTTAAGACTTGTGTTAAGGGTAGTAGTCAACGTATATTTAAGAAATGTATACATATTATATATAGATAAATACATATATAGCATATATAATCAACGACCAGACTGGAAAGCAGTAGAAAAGCGTAGTTCTTAACTCTGCCTCCACTGGGAATCGAACCCGGGACCCCACGAAACCCCACGGAGGTCCTCAAAATTGTGCTTGTCCTACAATAAACTAACTTTTATTCTGCAAGTTAAGACTAAGAGTTATTTTAGTTGTAAATAGGCGGATGAATTTACAACTATTCTTTATAAATAATATGTTAACTTTTCTTAGCTTTGTTGTTTTAACATGTATCGTTCTCCGAAAATACATGTTGTTATTCCACATTTTGACGTGACCGTACATTTTTGACTGAAATAGAATATAAACCACCTGTCACTCTACTCAGCATGTGAAAAACAGAGCGTCTAAGTATTATGGAAGAGAATAAGGTCTTTCAATCCTCAGTATTTACAGTGTACCGTTCAACGAATGCTAAATAGCTGTCGTTCTTTTCGACATGTCTTAGAAGGCGAATAATGGACTGGTCAACGAAATCGACTAGGCTATAGGCTAGCAACCTTTCACCGATGTTCCATAAACATAGAACTACCCCGATTTAAAAGATAAACTGACCACACAAATGGCTCACCATGGCTGCTGCAACGTAGCCGAAACGTCGGGTTAATAAAGGTAACTATATAAAAACATACGCGATAAGTCCCGTTAGTTATTGATCATGACCACACAAAGCTCGCAGTTTATATAAGGTATGTAAACCACTTACTTTACACTCATCTCCCCGGCGATTTGGGGGTGCTGGGAGGTCGTCTCCTTTTCTCCATGTTGTACTGCCTCCTCTTGTTTTGTACGGCCAGGAGAAGACTTATGAAGGTATTCTTCAGCTCCTTCTCATACTCAAGCTCGTCCCTCAAAGCTAACTCGTTGATAAGAGTTTCGGAGAATTCTCGAATTAGTACCTCGAGCTCCATGTAGATGTCGGTAAGCTGCGCTAAGGAGAGCGTGCGGAGTTCTGTAAGAAGAAGTCAGTATTGAATATCTGTATCGGGTTAGTCGGAGGTATGGGTAAGTATCACTGAAAGATCATCAAAGTTCACTTTTCAACTTGTACTTGTATGTATAAAATTATCCTAGGTGTATTTGGTATGTATGACAACATAAAACAAAGGTGTATTAAGTAGAATCTAATTCAATTCCTAATCTTAAGTCCTTCACTATTCATTGATGCTGCTGACTCCTGTAGGATATGAAGGCTTTTAACTTGCGGGATTCCTAAAAGACCCGAAGCTAAAACCTCTAACTTTACAACAAAATTTGAAATATTTCTCGAAACACATCCATAACAAGTACTGTTACAAGTAGCAATGAGTACTCGTAGATTAGGTGTCGAGATGTTCTCACGATCTGAGCTTGCTTTTCAATTAGTTGCTAGATAATAAGTTCGCCGATATGTCTGACCAGTCGGGTCTTGTCTGAGCAAAAAGTTCACGAGTCTGTGCCCTTAAAGGGCGATCACGTAATGGTTATGGCAGAATACTGGTTTGTAAACACATGGAAACTCTCAAAAGTAAGCGAAACGAATATTGGAATTTCATTACAAAAAGCCTGGGGTATAGGGCTTTTAAAACAGATTCTAATAAAGAAGGTATTTTGATATGTATCAATTATGTTTTATTTATATTTAAAGTAATTGAAGGGCGTATTAATGTCTAAGCTATCGATCCCAAGGTAAAGTACCATTACGTATAGTTTATTAAAAATGATAATAATAAAAGAAATTAAGTTTTTAGATATCAGTCCAGCATACAAAAATTATAGAAAACTCACAGCTAACTCTCTGGTACTGAGTTACTTAATTCATGCGGCATTTTAATGCTCAACTCTTATGATTGGTCCACCATGTACCTACTCCTGCAATTGACTGTACGCAACGAAGATTTATCCGCCATGTTAATATCCAAGATTCAAGTGATTACTGTTACTACACGCTTGTACCCTTCAATTATAATGTTGCAATACGTTCTATGAAAAGTTTAATAGGTTCTCCTTGCATATTGAAAGACGTTTTAAGTTTTATAAAGTAGGATCGTAAGTTTATACCCTCAGGAAATACAAGAATTTAATAACTTGTTTCGTTTAAATTATCATTTTAGGTTTTTACTGTTATTAAATTTAAATGACAGACACTAACACACATTTTTCTGGACAGACTAACATTCCAAATTCTGCTTATTTAAATTAATAATCATAAATACTTTTTGTTACGAATTATTAGATAGAGAGTCAACCAATGTCAAATGTATTCACTATCTATTTGATATCTCAATTATAACGAACAACACCTAATTTAACCCCAATAAATATCCCTTCACAATTCAAATCCACAAACCCCGAGAGGAAATAGTCAAATTAATCAAAACCAACACTTCTAAGAGCTCTTTTTCTAAGCTACATCAACATTAAGATTCTTACTCCTAGGTTAGGGCCTATGTACAATCAACCCTAAAAGTGCAGTCCCAGTAAATTTTTATAAGGTTTAAGTTCATAAGAAAAAAAGACAATATTTTTCTTGTCGAAGCACGCGAACGTGTAGTGGCAATGACAATGCATAGTGGCGCCAGTTTTAAATTTCAAATATTGTCTTTTGTTCTTATAAACTTCACTACATAGTATAAAACAAAGTCACTTTCTTTGTCCCTATGTCCCTTTGTATGCTTAAAAATTTATTTTTCTTTGAAACTACACAACGGATTTTGATGCGGTCTTTTTTAATAGATAAGAGTGATTTAAGAGGAAGGTTTATATGTATAATAACATCCATTATAGTGGAGTAGGCTATATATTTAACACCCGTGCGAAGCCGGAGCGGGTCACTAGTAACCTTATAAAAAGTTACTGGGACTGCACTTTTAGCGTTGACTGTACATCAACACTGTTATTCTTAGGTTAGCCTAAGGCATTACTTACTATCTTCATAGAGCGGTGAACTGAGCACCTCCTTTCCCTTTTCCAGGGCCTCGTTGTACTCCAGGACGTCAGCCTCTGATGATGTGGTGTCCTGCATCATGTCATCTATTTCCTGGATCACCTGGTGATGGGATGGCAACCGTTAGTATGCATCGAAGTAAATGGGGATACATACGTACATCGTCAGTCGATTCTAGGGATTTGTAAAGTTTACAAGGACGGGTATATAATTAATAAATACCCAAACTATTCCTCAAGGAGAAACTATTTTAAATATTAATGAAGTATGTTTTTTTTAGTTATAAAAATGCATATATGCTGAGCTGGGCACTGACATGCACATGTAGGATTTATTAACTTACATGTATAAATTCTTTTTCTCTTTTTTTTTAATTTCCTATCTGTGTATGTCAATGTGTTTTAATGAATAAAAGCTTATTATTATTATTATTAAATGAACTAGTCTAACAGTAGGCGTTGGATTTATTATGTGTAGTTTCACAGAGCAAAATAATGTAACATAAACAAATTTTTATCACAACGGACACAAATTCATATATCATCAGCATCAAACCAGAAGCCCTTACCTCGTCAGCAGTCTTGACCGGGCACTCGTGGTCCTGGTGCAGCCCCCCAAGAATCAGGGCGTGCATGTCCAGGTCAGAAGCCACCGCCTCGTCCTCTGAGCTGTTAATCTCATCATCCGGAGCACTCATACCCTGGAATATAAAAGGGTTTTCACTTATTCAAAGTAAAAGACGAGTATGAATGTAGATAAAAGTTTTAAGAGATTCGCGATTTATACTCATGATTAATAAATTAACGGGACTTATCGCGAAAGTTTATATAAAATAAAATTACCTTTTATTATATATAAACTTACGCAATAAGTCCCGTTAATTATTAATTATGAATGTAGAGTTGTATGGATGAAGCGAAATTGTTTTATCGGGGATAGAGATTGACATTCACGATCTCTGCGTACCTCTTTGTAGTGTATAAAATAACATACGCTTCACGACTTGTGTGGCACACTCCCTTTTTTATTTCTTTGTAGTGTATGTATATGATTATAAGTATAATGGTTTATCCGATGTTTTAACAGTATATGTTATTGAAACTCAGAGTTAGATAATCGCGTTGGGTGTTGAATATGGGCTTGAAATTGGACTTTGTGTAGACATGTCCAAATACAAGATGTATATTCGAGCCTCTGACTACCCGCAAGAGAATGACTTCAACAGCTAAGGCAAGACTAAATATCCGTGTGAAAAAAGATTATATATATTTAATACAATATAACAAACATATAAATTCACGTCCTAGCTAATATAATATTACAACCATAATACGTAGATTTGTATCCTCGAAATTTACTCTAAATTGAATTTAATGAACCTAACAACAACAAAGCATTTATCTGCCAATCCAGTGAACCAGTTAACCAAACACATTTAACGGTAAGCAAATCAACGGAGCAATTAATTGCCTTTCTTCGAGTGTATCTGTTATTGGATCCGAGTTGCAACCATTAAGTTGTCATTGAGAGGAAGTGACCTGATAAAGTAAATTTGGACTCAAGCCAACTTTGGAAGAAAGTGTATAGGTGAGCTTTGAGATTTCCCAGATGGATAGTCGTAAGAAGAGACTAGAGGATGCAGGTTGAATCTAGATAGCGTATACTTTCACGACCAATATTTCTTAGGGTAGTTAGAGGTTCGTGTGTCCATGTACACAATGCGGAGTTAGTAATTCTATGAACACCGAACCTAGGTTGAATTTACTACCTTAAAAGTATGTACAGCCTTTCAAACATGATGGAGAAAGGACTTTGTAATACTATAAGACTATAGTATAGCGTGTAGTATGTACTAGTAAACGTTTATAAAGAAACGTAGAGTTCTAGGTGAACTAGAACAGTGAAATAGAAACTATAATATTATATTCATACGAATACTACCACAACACAATTTTCCAGACAAACTTTCTAAGTCCCTGAGGTGTTAGACAGTTAGGTTGAATTGAGATAAAAGTTTTCAAGAAGCGTTGAAAAGTTGGTATGCTGGTAGCTATTCAATAAAAATATCTAAATGGTTATAGCCACTATCATTTACCAAGCGGAAAGGTAGATATATATATATTTTTAAGTTGAAGTTCCAAAATATTGTAAATATAATGTGGGATCATTAGAAAACCTACATCGTATTTTATTTCTTATTTATATTTCAGTCACAATGGACGTGTGTCTGTGTCTGATTATTTATCCTTCTATTTTTATGGGCGACATTGACATATAAACGCGCTACAGACGTCGAATACAACGAACCAGCCAGTAGGTCAAGCTTTCAATGAAAAATTTATATTGTTTATATCAAAACTATTCCCGTACATTTAATTTCAATATAAGAACACATTGGGAACAGCTTCGTTTGATTGATTCGAGAAGAAAGACGTCATAAACTAGATAAAACACCTGTCCTACTATTTTTGAGACTACAATATAAATCATGATACGAAAATACGAATATACGATTTTAAACGGGTTAACCAATCGAGTAACCGTGTAATATAATAATCTAGTGATATGTCTAAGTGACACTAGGGATCCATCCTAAACTTAAGAATGTAGGTCTTTTTTAAAGTTGGCTAATTCCTAGGCACGGGAAAAGACTGTAGCTACCTCTAGAGCGCCACAGACAGAGAGAAAATTAGTTAAAACATAATTAGCACAGATGACGCCGCCAAGAAATAAAATAATAATTACAAAAATCAATATCCTAGAACGCGCAATTGAAATATTTAACGGAAACAAGATATATAGAAATTTCCAAGTCAGGCCATTAGCTTGGACGAACACATGCCCAGGTAGGAAGCTTCCTCTTTTCTTGTAGAACACAGTGGATCCAAAAAGGCTATATTATTTTAAAATACTAATGTCTGTTATCTCTAAAATGCTATATCACATTTCTAATGATACACAAATATCTTCCGAAGTTGAGTCCACTCTGAAAGTTATTATGTGTATGTATGTATTTTGATTATGACTCCTACAAAAGTATAACTGTTTTAAATGTCTAAATTAGTATAAACGAGCGCTCATGGCAAAAGTGTGGTGCCTCACAATTTATGATGTTGTAAACGCACACATTATTCATTTTGAAAGGTCTATTCAAATTTATGCCATAGTTTTTGTTTTAAATGTGTTCCACAGATACATAAAATTAAAGAATTGTGGCCTAGTCTTGTCCAGCCGTGACCAAGAAGTGTAATGTATATTTAATTTAGTTCGGGTACTCAATTTCGCTGTACCTTTGACGTGTTTGATTAATATAACATTTCCTCGTATTACTCTGATTTAGTTGATGTAAATAGAATACTAACTAGGTGTTGTTCTACCCGGTATGTCGTAGGAGGCGACCCAAGGAACAAGGGGTCTTTGAAACGAGCGATAGGCTAGCAAACTGTCAAAAATGTTCTATATAAATACATACATACATACACATCACGCCTGATTCCCTGTAGAGGGGTAGGCAGAGATCACGGATCCCCATTTGTCCCGATCCTGACAGACCACTTTCGCTTCATTGATATTCATGCATCCTCTCATACACTCTCGGCGGTTATAGGTACTCCTAACGTCACCTTTTTTCAATATAGCGTCTATCTGACTATAAATACTATCACAACAACGCTAAAGCTGACCGATGTTAACATATCTGAAATTCTGTCCACGCGAAAGAGGTCCAATGACGAGAAAGCATACGAATGGGACAAAGTAACTAACCTTCTTGTCGCTGAGGTTGAGGGTGGGGATGTGCATCTTCCTGGAGAAGGACTTGGTCCAGTCGATGGGCAGGATGTTGCCGAAGTTGCCGGTGATGGTCCACCACATCCTGGGAACAAGGAAAGAATTAATTAGAGAAGGTTTCTAAAGTTTCTTGCATATTAAAGTAATTGTGATAAGGTAGCTGATTCCTTGGCATAGGCAACAACCAAATTATACTAGTCTGCTTGGTTTCGTTGAGCAAGTTTCGTTGTTTTTCTGCCTTGGCTTTAGAAAAAAAACCGATATGGTCTAATTTTGATCTTGTCATCCCAATAGTAGTAGTAATTGAAAAATAGACATAGTTATAATATAACTATTCTCTAATTTTCAAACATTCAGCCGTCCAGTAAAGTACTGCCTTCGAATGTTACATAAAATGCTAGAGAGCAGCAAGAAATGTTGGCGATATAAATCAACGCTACCCCGTTAAACCACCACTTTTTTAAAGTTTCTAACTTAGCACCATTTATTTTATGACAAACATGTTCATTCACTGTTATTTGTACACTATAACTTACGTACTATTTCTTGCCAATTTCGTAACTTAGGGACACGACAGTGTAACACTATAAGCACCAAAACATGAAAAATGGTGCATGTTTTAGAAAATTTGGAGTTTTGTAAATAAACAGCTCTATAAATTGGCCTAGAAGTCAATTTGATAACGTTACATAGTATGCAAATATATAATTTAAACGGTTTCAATACCATGATATCCTTGTGAAAGAGGTATTCTCACAAGTTTCATGCATTGTATCCTATATAGATAACATCATTATAGACCACATGGAAGATAGCTATTTTCGAAACATGTTCTTGATACGTGCCTTTATAATCCTGTGTACCATAAAACCCGTTTGCTATGGTAGTCTCCAGTTTATAGTCATTTATTAACAGCTTATTTCGGTCGTATCAAAGGAATTCGGAAGTCTTTGGAAAACTTCTATTTTTGTTTATCTTGAGAAATGTTTTTGGATGCCAGAAAGCTTATCTTTAGAAATATTAGAAATTCTATTACGGTAGTTTTGTTACTTGGGCAGATTACGAAACTTTTGTATTTCAAATGTCCATTGTATTGGTCTTACCTTATTCTATGTCGAAAGATATCAAGTACTTTAGTTACGAGTATATTATTTTCTACGTTTGATACATTCACTTTATTAAACTCGAACTTGAAACACGATACCTCTTAGTTTCAGCCAGTCTAGTTCAGTTAGTTCAATTAAAAATACCTTAATTATGAAATCTGGATGACCTAAATTTTGACATAGTTAAGCCATGGTTATAGACTATATAGTATATAGACCCATGGCCAATACTATATAGACCCGCCACTGGTAGTTATTCCAAACTATGGCTGTCTTAATCTTGGTATTGACATATGCACTCCTATATCTATTATATATTGTATGTATATCCTATATGTATTGAAATTATGCCACCTAACAAGGCTTATAATATATCATAGTGTCCAGACTTTGTCTTGCATGTCTGCTAATCCATTCATCATCACAATGAGGTCACTAA
The DNA here is from genome assembly GCA_030578115.1 of Leucoptera coffeella. NCBI lineage: Eukaryota > Metazoa > Arthropoda > Insecta > Lepidoptera > Lyonetiidae > Leucoptera > Leucoptera coffeella. The sequence continues at coordinate 299,390 of JAMBLF010000264.1, read as the reverse complement.
GTGACTCGTTTTCACATACTATAAGAAATAGATGAGTGTGTTGTTAAAGCGTTTTATTTATTCTATGACTCGGTCTTAAACCATATGAGAGATAGACAGATAATTTGATTAACTCATGTCAAGTATAAAGTTTTAAAATTCTTTATCTTTCAATTCAAATCTTTCAAACTCTTCATAAATATCCCTATATATATATATTTTTATAATTGCCTATCTTATATCGGTTTAACGTAAACTACCTTTCATTATAATTACGATACATTAATCACCCATAATCTGACATTAATTTATTTTTATCCCCCGCACTTTCGTTTCCAATTTCAAAGTGACACATTCTTCAATTGCCCTGTAGGTACGAGATCTCGAATTAGCGCCAATTTAAAGTCTCCGCTCCTGAGTCACGCAATGTACCGGGATTTAGCTTCTTAACCACCAGTGCACGAGGAATGTCAATTGGGTAATGGTTTATTTCTGGCGCCCTTCGACCAAGTTTTATCAGTTACTGACGTTTTTCTGCTCACTTGAAACTCGAGTATTATGAAAGCTTTTTTATTTATCTCTAAGTTTGCCTCCATAACTTTTGACAGCAAAGACTAATTGTCAAAAAAAAAGTTGGGTCATGTCATGTGTCAAAAATCCCTTATTTTATCTTTTAGTTATTCGCAGCTTTTAAGCAATGAATAAAAGCGTTATGCGTAAGTAAGTCATTAATACAATTAAGAAGCTATAGAATTGACTACGTCTCATTTCGTTCTGAATAAAGAAGAACGAAGAACTGGTTTTCTAGCCTATTATTGCTAGATTTACAACAAATCAGCATCTGGATGCAGATATATGTTTTACGACTGTTACCTTGTACGTCAATTTAAACTAGTAGATACATAGTTCTTCATGAAGTGTATTCACATACAATGTGCGTCATAGCTATGATGGAAGCTAGTTTAAGATTCAAATGGATCTCGAGTGCATTTCGAAGGCCAAAGATTCTTGTCTATGGCTTCATCAGAATGAGAGTATTTTGATTACTATAAAGTATATTCTACATGTTTATACAAAGACCACATACATGTAAGAAATGAGTACTTAATAATGTTTATCTAAAACTACCTCTGACTTAATACACATAAATTATAACATATTAACTAGTATTGATATTTTAAGCGAACACACCATTTATATGATAAAACACATGTGATGGGCGTTAGAAGTGGTATCGATGACAAGATTAACAGAACACTGAAATCAGATACAGTGATTAATTTTGAAACTAATATGAAACGTCGACTCCGAGAATAAAACGATGTGAATACCATTTGAAGTAAAAAGTCATAAAATAAAAGGAAACCATATAACGTTGTCAAACTAACACTAGGTTTATAGAGTTTATATTACTATGCACAAAAGTATTCACTATTTTAAAATTAACTTATAAATAATAAAAACAGTAAAACAGCAGATAATAAAGAAACTATTATAGGTAACTATTCTCGGTTTGACAGGATATAATTTAATAAATGTCTAACAGTTTAACCTATTGTCTGAGAGTCACAATAAAAGCGGTTGACCAAAATTGTGTTTCCCTAGAGAAAGAGTAAATTCTATTTTCACGTGTGACGTCAAACGACGTTAGATTGTTGTCAAAACATTGTTCCAGCAATTTAAAAAGTGACATCTGTCAAACATGAGCGTTGACATGAAAGCATATAAAATCTATTTTTATTTTATATTACGCTTATAAAAGTACCTCATAGACATGACAGGTTATAAAATTTGGTTGTGAGTTGAACAATTCACGAACAATAACTCAGTTGCTATGGTTACAGATGTCTCGTAAAACGAACGGTAATAAAATGGAGCACGCATCATATATAACATAAATGTCAAAAGATTTCAGTTCACCACGAATGGATGAATAGAAATTTGACTCTTCGTGACGTCATAAAAGAATTTGGTACTTTTTGCAACTTTATATACTTTAGAACCTACAAGCTACCTACCAATTAAGTAAAAAGATTTCATCATTAGATACATCAAAAATAAAATACTATATTGACTGTGACAGTTTTGTTTCTACGTAATTATCCTAAATAGATTGTAACAAATATCGTTAATAGATTATATCGACGTGTATTTGACCTCCATAATTGTATTTCTTTTAGGTTCAAAACCTCTTTTTATATAACTAAGGGGTATCCTAGAATATGTAGCGTAGCTGAATATCTCTGAACGTTAATATCTACAATGTTTAGTATCAATTCGCAAGTCCAAGTAAGTCGAAACTTTCAAAATCTCTGTTCACATATACGGCAGGCTACAGTTATTGTTGATGCTAAAAAGGTTGTGAGTATGACACATGTCTTACCAAAATCAGTATGCCTGAGAATGAAGACTGGCCTAAATGCATTTAAACACAGACCAAAACGAATCGTACCTAACTGTGTGAATGACATTACTAAACAAAATACAGAGAAAACATACATGTTTTTGTTATTTGAGCGGGTGAATAAAATTGGAGCTCAATTTCCCATGAAATATTAAAAATATTGTTTTCTATATAGCGTGTTTACACACGATTTTCTCATAACCATGTTACACTGATTTATAAAATGTTAGAACATCATAAGCATCCTAAAATTCAACATACTAATAAAATTCAGATATGGCATCTAATAATCTAATAACCTAATTTACAAAAAAGATTAGATTTGAATAATGGACACCAATAAATTTGACACCTCATATGAAATAGAGAAAGCAAGTTTGCGACTTAATATATGCGTGTTACATAGTACCTCCAATAGAAACATTGTCAACGATGAAAATATAAGAACCAATAATTTTATCTATTACCTCATTTGGAATTGATCTTTGAATAATGATACCAATTAATAATCTTGGTGTTCAGATGCTACAATATAGGGGATTAATATTTCAGAAAATAATCTTATGTTCAGTTTTGGAACGTATGTAGTAACTTTATAGCTTTCCTTCTATCTATTATGTAATAAGAGCCGATTACAGGCTGTAAACATTTAATCCACCTCTTTAAAGTTACTGTGATTTATGCACTAGCTAGTTGCATTACAAAGCAATCGTAGATACCATCATTCCGTGGGTGTAGTGTGAGAAAAATCCATTGTTTGGCCTCAGCCTGACCATTGGCGTAAGGTCACTAAAATTAAACAGACAAACACCTTAACACGAATCGACAGTGAGGTAAGCAAGTGGATATTTGTTGACATTAAGATGCAAATACATAAGTCACGCAGCCTCGAGAAAATGTATAAATAGTTCCAAGGTTATCAATTTAATATTGATAGCAAAATAAGTGTGAAGGAGGGTTAATAAGTGTGGATAATCGAGCATACAGGTGCATGGAATAGTTATAATGGTTTCTTTGTAGAGCAAATGAAACTCATTGTATTGTTACATTTCAATATGTGCATTTCTTATTTGAATTAGCAAGCAGCAATTGAGTGTCATAAAGAGACTGATTTCGGAAACTTTAAGCTAATGTAAAAATGTCTTTCAAGACGCCATGTTTTAAGTTTAAAAACAGATTGTTATATGATAAAGAATTGAGAGCTAGGTGAAACATTTATTTATTTGTTTACACCAAGATAACATACCTTACAGGGTAGACCCTAATGCGTATGCTAATGTAACATAAAATATTACTTAAAAATTACTATTATTACTAATACTAATCGAATAACTTGATCACGGCTTTGCCTTTTTCAAAGATCAAAATACTTACAAAATACTTACTTATAAAATATGGAGTCATTTATATTATCTTACAACATTACTTTTAGTCTATCGTTTAATTCAAAATAAGAACAAAATAATGTGTATTCATTTGTTTTATGTATTCGCCGCCATTTTTATCGGAACTTCAAATTAAGTCGACCGATAAGAATGCACCGAAAGTAAACGACTAAAGACGAGTCGAAGCTATCTTTCGGCAATAAATAAAGAGGTTAAGTTCACAACAAACTTATCACTTGATATTACTGTAACCTACTTGTAACTTATCTTGAGGGGCTAGTGTGATAAGTATGCAAATTTTAGTATTCGAAGTATCCGAATCATATTAAAAAATAGAACTACCTTCGTATACTGTCTCTCATTTACTAGTTTCGGTTATTTTAACGCAAGAAAAAAATATATAAATAGATATCATCTTGCTATATCGGTACAATGTATTATTTAGGATATTAAAATATGTCGCTAAGATGCAGAGAAGAAAAGTAAGTAGAAACATTCTTTTTACGTCTCAGGCTAGCACGCGACCGATATTAGAGCTAATATTATTAGTTAGGTACATAGATAAGACTTATCACACTATTTCTTCCTGTTAAGTCAGAGCTTTGAATGAACACCATTGTCATCGCAAAGGTGTTTGATCTGTACCACCTTAGTACTAGCGTGATATATCATACTTCATATCTAGGCTATTTGCGTTAAGTACATAATGGCATCATGATATTCAGAGGTTAAACTGGCCAAAGAGAAGTTAGTGAATGAGAAAACCAGATATAATGACCAATAACAGACAACTCTCATAAAATATCATTGGTTGAATCATGGCAAAATGACGACGTTATTATTTTTTTAATGCCAATATACTTTAGTAAGAATAAAAGTGAGTAGTGACATAGTAAAGCAATGCAGAGTTAATTAAAAACTGGCGGACGGATTACCCAATGAGTGATTTGGAGTCATAAATATTAATAATTGGTTAGTGGCTGATACTGAACACGCATGCATGTCTGTCTTTTATCGCACTGGACTCATTAAAACTGGTACATTCATCGTTGGTGACTAACGACGTAAACATGACTGACGTTAGTAAATATGCGATGTATACAAACAAACAGTTGAGGTGTATCGGATATTAATATTTGTACAGATAAGGAATACGATTTTTAACTTAAAAAGATACCGACCATTTAAATGTTTAAATGTTATTTGTTACGATCTTAAAACCCTTGGTTCAGTACCCAATTGAAGCATTTATTTGGAGCGTTGTATAGCTAATGCTATTAACCGAGATGAGAACAAAAGTATTCAAGAATCTTTTTAAATGAGACTATAGTAACAGACGGCAAGACAGTGTTATTTTTCGCGTTTCCCACTCGCAGCCAAGAATTCAAAACCCAGACATCGTATTATTACCATTTACACGTAACCATAGTACGTAAAGTTTTTATATCAATTTAAACACAATATTTTACACATTGTTCACAAGTAAAATATGGCTTAGCCTACTTACTATTTTACTAGATAAACACACGCGAGAGTATAACAATCCATTACGAGTATATTATACAACATTATGCGACTGTGAATTATTTGTACGATACTTCTTCATTTTCAGCATAAACGAGTCCACTATTGGACATATTCCTCTTGCAATTTCCTACGCTGAGGTTTGTATGATACAATATACATATTTTTGGATCCCGTCATTTACAATCCTTTCAGTAATTACTTTAAACCACCCTAAAGTAGGTACATAATGTCGCGACTAACACTTACGACGTGTTGCATGTCGTAACGAATATTGGTCAATTAAACTAATTGACGGCTGTTTGAGACTACACGCCATTTCGCTACTGTCTAATGTTCTTAAAATTGTAGTCTTGATGCACTAAAACATTTGTTATAATGATAATAATTTTGTTATTTATTTCGCACGGAATATCAACATTTTGGTAACTGTGTATAGCCTAGGACAAAATAAAATGTTTTCTATTTTTGTAATCATATTTGGTAAAGGATTTTAAGTTATTTTTAATAAAGAAGAATTTTATTTGATATTAATATACAGTATTGTGCTTAGTCTTAAGCCTTTACTCGGCTTGTCACAACCATGTGATGTTAAGGGAGACTGAGCAGTTAATATCTCTAAGATCCAGTTTACCGCAAAAGTGATGGAAGGATATGTATAAATGTATGTAAAATTGTTTTCACTACTATGTTTTTTTAACGTGATTTGATGATTAAATCTCTCAAACTACTACTTATTTACATAACAATCACATGAATCTTAACGCCATATAAAAAAAACAATAATCAATTAAAACAAAACTACATCAAATAAAAAAATCAATCAACTTATCAACATATCAATCAACACCGACAAACTAATCTCAGTTGTTCCAAGACCAACTAATATGAAAATCAACAATTACAACTTACCGTTCCTTATGTCATTGACCGGTACGATCTCGCAAACACACATACACCATACACACACACACCATACACATACATTCACACATACACTCTTTGCGGACATATCGCAAGTCTTTAGAGTCTGTAATCTTTATGGCGAGCAGTCTTGCATAACTTTCTTACGAATCTGCCTTACTAATCTTAATTATAGTATACTAGACTAGGTTACGTAGCAAAATACGTATAGCTAAGGTTTACTTTTGAGATCTTATTTTAAAAGTTACGCCCTAATATAGTCGTGATATTTGCGTCGTCGCGTGAAAGTACTGAAGTTTCACAACTTATATAAAAATTTGCTCGTTTAAGGTGTTTAAAAATGGAGTTGTTACGATTACATAAGTAAGGGTATGGTATATAAAAGTGACGTTGGATGTACTTAGAACCACCGAGTATGTGCGTTGAAGTGTATGGAAGTAAAATTGGTTTGGGCAGGATTGTAAATGTGAATTCATACAAAAAAATTGCTATCCCTCTATCATAGGAAAACTATTATATGTAAGTAAAAGCAACATAAGCATACTTTTTACCGGATGTTATTATGTCCAAGATCTTTTCGTCGTTATAAACTTTTACACAATTCAGACAACTAACAACTAAGTAATATACTAACTATATCACATATTACATGGTATAAACATTTGTATTTTGGAGTAAAAGAAGCGAAAACAAACTTTCTCTTTCTGTTTTACGTGTATTGTTGTCGAGTTGTAGTTATTATGACTTAACAACAAGTGCGACTTCTAAACATTTAACTTTCCATTCAACTGTGTAACTTCACACAATGAGAACATTAAAAATGTCTTTGATAAACACATATAACATCATCAAATAATAATATCATTTAATAAGACGTTAGTAAACATACATTGTGAAAGACGTAATCAGAGATTTACGTATCCATTTTTGCAATTAGAAAGTAGATCCTGTAAAGCCAGTTTGTACGTCTTCGTTTGTACAAAAATTTAAGCTGTATCCAGTTCAATTAAGATTTTAATGTTCTATTTATACGTGCCTATTGAATATTACAAAATATACTTTTTATCACCTTTCATCTATCAAATAGTACAAATCATTAAAACAACCCAGCTAGTTAATCTACATAAAATTACGCTTTTTATGTAACAAAACGATGTCAAGTGTAAAAAGTTTTACAACACTCTATCTAGATCTAGTCCAAGCAGTCTTGTATTTTTAGCTCTGGTGGCTTCCTACTGAGTTTTATAATTACTTACAACAACAGAATAGATGTCAACTTTTTTATATAACTACATATATTTGTTTAAAAGTTTCATAAATTCGAGAGAATTTGAACAAGTATATGTTAGTGTCAACATCACAAGTAAGGTTCAAATTAATATAAATACAACCTAAGTTTGTGATGTAATAAGAATTATATTAACTTCTTCTTTCGAAATGTCGCCCGAGGCTTCATTTGAGACTGTCATATTTGTTGCTACTCTTTACTGACGTTAGTATTCCATAGTCACTTCTACTCTATATACTGTTATTCTCTACTCGTATTTACCTAAGACACATAAGCTATTCCCCACGTTCCTGTTCCTAAGTTGGCTTTAACCTTTGGCCCCTTCACTACGTGTAAATATAAACCAAAAGGCCGCAGTGTAGGTCAACCTTAAGCTGGTTAATATCTTGTCATCGCCTAGTTTACAACCCTAGCTTGTTACGTGTTATGGGCCCACTTATTGGCAGTTTTATGTCTTCTGCCGAGAATAACTTGATAAGAACTTGCCTTTGTATTCTTGGTTTACGAGCTAGATAAAGGCAGGTAATAAATAATACTGTAAGGAGGTTTAACGGAGACAATTTAAAAGTATAGTATCGATAGATCAAAGTAGAACAATGTTATGATAATCGTATGTAGTATAATGTATAACTTTATTGTTTTTGGACTAACTAAGTGTATCTTAAATAACGCACGTATAGAATTTCGGTATTAAATAATTAACATTATTATCGATTTACTTGTTACTGTAATCAACTTTCATACTGCCTATTATAAAACTTTTTATGTCACAAAAGTATTGTCCTCTTCTTCAAGAATCGTGGAATTTTATTTTATTTACCATAAACAATACGTGCAGAAATTAAATTGCGTTCAACACAGCAACGACTGCATAATTCTGGCGCCTAAATTAACTTTCTAAGGACACACACATTCGTAAATCATTGGAAACCACGCGACACGTGTTCGCATTTTTTTTATTTACGGTCCAGCAAGACGATGTCACTAACCGAAGAGCCGCATGTGAATGGGACCGACGAAAATAGACGCCAATATTTCAGATCCTGGCATTAATGGAGCGAAATTATCCGGAATTTCTACATTTCTTTGACAAGAATTAGACGAATTTAATAATATATTAGTACTAAACTAATTTTATGTATAGGTGGTATAATAAGTATTTACGTAACATTTACAAATGTGTTTGTGAGTAACTAGTTACAAAGACTTTGCTCATTTATGTTTACTATCTAGGTAAACTAAATTGTTAAATTTTATACGAAATTTCTTGTTAATAGGTAATAATGTAGGCTTTCTTCTTACTGAATGCAAACGACATAAAAGTACTCGTACAAACGAGTATTTACTAGAACACGTCGCGAGTCATTTACTCGTATTTTGTTACTAGAGAGTGCTAACACTGATGTTGTTTTTAGTAAATACTCAATTGTGTAGTACTGTGTGTACGCATATACACATACCCATAGTCTGTACAGTATGAAAATATTTTCATTATGTATATTATTATTTTAAAATTTAATTTAATGTTCTTCATTACATAATTATATTTGTTCCCAAACTAATATAGTTATATGCAACCGAAAAGATTTTATAAGGCTTCGATTCACAAATTAATGAAAACAAATGTATATAATACTTAATATTCTCAATTAATAGACTGAAATTATTAGTATTATACTCATTAATCCAATCCCAACAATATACTCGATATCCCATCACTAATATCATACCCAAATAACCCCTGTTCGTTCAAAAGTCAGTTGGGATCTTTATTTATTTTATTTCCCTAAAGGTGTGAGGAGGGTCCAGGTAGATGACCACGACTAAAAAAAAGGGATTCAGAGGCGTCGCTTCGTAATAGTTCCGTGTCAAACTAAATTCTAGGATCGTTTTAATTGGATAAAGAATGATGCCACACAATCCTCACCATTTATATTAGAGGCAGTTAAGAAAGGGCCTTTTGAGTTTTTGTGTTTTTTAAGCTGGCTACTTATTGGAATTGGTAGCAATTATTGTATGATGGGAGGAAATTTAAACTGTTTTAGTTGCATAGTCACTGTGATGAATACATATAGCGAAGTATTATATAATTAATTGAATTCCTAAGCTGGTATCTAATTTATAGGAGTTATACTCGGGATAAATAATAGCAAGTACCCATATACGGCGGCGATACGATTCACTACTGACGTTAAATGCAGTCTATCTAATGAAACGCAGACGTGGGTCACACCAAACACGCCTTTGAAATTTCGATGATAGGCACTCAAGTCTCTGATAACCCCGCTGTAATAATAAATGTAGTGTATGTGCAAGTCGTGAAGCGTATGTAGTTATGTTCTGTTACCGTTTTACGACTATCATTTGTTCTTTGGCTCAATAAAAGTGAACACTAGACCTACCCACTTCAACTTGACATAACTAGAACATCTGTAGGGCACACATGAAAAGCCTATACAGCCTGAACATGACCTACTGAGACTCATCTGGGCCTTACAAGAGCGAGGGCATAAATACCCAAGCCCACTGACCCTATTTTCTTTCAAAAACAGTTCAAGGTTGCCATAGATTGTGCTAAACTAATTATGGACCAACTCACCTATTTTATGAGGTTTATTTGGCGTTACGTAAACATTAAATGGATGGATTTATACAGAACTTGTCTAAACAATGGGTGTATACACATTATTTATTATCATACATAGTACCTTCTTTGTTGTGTTCTTGGATTTGAATAATAAGGTAACAACTTTATTTTCGCAGTTTTTTCGTGTTAGTAAGCGGGTACCTGAGAGCTCACTACAAATCTTTTGTAAGAAAAACACTATATAGATATTAATGGCTAGTAATGAAGTGTAAATAGTATCTAAGCAAAACAAATGTAACCTATTCTAACATAGTTATATGTAATAAATAACAAAAAAACCACTCGATTTGTTTTTAAAATATTCATCAGCCTTAGGCAAGGTCGCGCTATGCCACCAACTAAAACAACCGGATTTTAACGAAAGTAAAAGGGAAAGCGTAGGTTTAAATAGTTCTCAACAAGAGCAGCTTCAAAAAGCTTGGAACAGCAACTCATATGGCCACCCACATGAACTAGAAGCTAACAAATGAATCATTATGATGATTTATACCAACTGTATGCGACAATGAAGTGAATGGATGCTTTGAATAAATTTTATTAAAAATTTTGTGTATTTCGTTAAATACAATACATTTACTGGTGGAAGCTTCAATATCTGGGAGGTTTAGATTGGAATATGAATAATATTGGGATTCAAATGTCGCAGGACTTATCTTTGAATTGTCGACTAAGATAATCTTTGAATTAATGACTGATATACATATGTATGGCCAATTTTGGTCACTAGTTATTGGTCGTTTGAGTAAAATAATACTTTTCTAAATTACTAAAGTAATACCTATTTAGTAATATGAAAATCTTGACCAATTAGTTTTATATACTAGGGTTTATCACCTATACGGGGATTACTGATGACACAGGCACACACTTATATAAGGTGGCAAACGCTGTGTATTTTTACCTACACCTCAAAGTTAATTTGACACAAATAATACTCTTTGTGAATTCAAAGAATTGCACCTGTACAAACTTTTTAATGAAGTTATGCAAACGAATGTAATGTCATTAAGCACCACCCACGTAGACCCCTATATTTGGATAAATTGAAGTGTTGCACGTTACAAAACTGACCTCTGTCGTTCAAATAGCTCTGGTCTACAAGGCGACAGCCTATGTATTATGTACCTTCACAAGTGTCAATATTTCAAGACGCGTGCCCGTATTAAACAGGCTATGACTGTGAAATCTATGGTCACTCATAGAATCTACTTTACAATGCCAAAAAACGTTCACGACCATTAACACTTGCGAGGTAGGCAAAGGTTCAGGTACCCATATCCGCAATTGCGAAGGTAGTAATTCTATGGCTCGAACCCACGTGTTGACCAGATAGTCAGTACTCAATATGGTAAGTTATGTGGCCATTTACAAGTACTAACTATTACCTGTTCGGGGAACAGATAGGTTTCCTCACGATGTTTTCCCTCACCGTAGTATTTTTCAATGATGAGCACGTAATTTGTATGTGATAATTGGTGAGACCATCATAATTTTGGACTAAGTCATCCTTGTGAGGTTTTCGTTAACTTACAGAAGTAGGTTTCGTTAAATAATAATAATATCCTTATTTACTTAAAATTATGTCGTAATACTAAGATCACAATTTTTAAGTAAATAATGGGCCCTGTAGCCATCTAGAGATCACATTGTGGTCCGTTGCGATGGTGACCAGAAGAAATATATCAGTGTCATTAAAACAAGTATGTCTAGGCCAGGAATCAAACACAGTACCTTTATATTCACTATGAATAAGCTATGAGCAGAAAGATAAATTGCCTAACAGTAAGTATCACAAACCATGTATTATAAAGTAACGAGTATGTTCAGGGGTAACTTTAAATAAAGAATTATAGACTATGCATAGACGTAACATAGAATGGCGTCAGAATGTCTGATGCCCCCATTATGGAAGCACGGAATGATATCGAGCCAAGGACCTTTTTAATTAATTAGTTTTATGTTTACCCATATCCAGGCGTATTGTATTTCACAACCCTAAAACAATGCAACGGGGGGAAGAATTAATTACTAGTTAGTTAGTGTTTTCGTATATGTTTCCTAAAATTATTGTAAAATATAGATCCAAATAATCTACGCAACTATGTTTTTTTAAATTAGAATTAAAATAAATTATATTACTTATATGAGATTTTAATACATTTGACCTACTGGTGCATAATCATTCCGAAATCGTGGTGTTATCTGTTGCTATGGTTACGTTTAGGAAAAATATCTTAGAAGCTTCTGTCGACAAAATCTTCATACATAAACGTTGGTAGTTACTACAATCTACACCTAACTATCAAAACATATCAATATAATTGAAAGCCGTAAGTGATTGTGTCACTATATGCAAACGATAGTAGGCGTAATGCCCTTGCTTTGCCTATATTTGTAAATACATCCTCCTCAGCCTAACATGCAGTTTATAAAAGATCCAAGGCTGAAAAAATAAATAAATAATTCAATATCAAACAACTATCAATTGACGCATTTAAGTAGTTAGCAATGGTTTATTTACGTAATATATTGGCTTTACTTAATACTAGCAATATTCGTACTGATTTAAAAAAGCTAAAGATTCTTTAAACGTGGGAGTGACCTTTTGGTTACAGCGATTGGCTAAGTGCTATAAACCTTATAAGTAACTATGGTTAAGCCAAGCTATTGACTACCCCGAAAGGCTTTGATCGTATAAAGAGTAGAGCAGTAAGTATGATTGACAATATAGTTGCATTAATTTTTACTTTTCTTTTTAATTCTGGTTACATTAAGATGTTTAGATGAAGAAGTATTTATATATCTATGGAAATACTCTTTTTGTTTATTTTATCATTAATTATGAGGCATTCAAATGCTAATCATACAAGCAAGACTAAGTCTGAAAGCGGAATTCCTGGTTCAGTTGTTTTGCGGTTTCCGATAGGCTCAAACAATGGATTGGTTGTGTAGGACGCTAATTCAGAAGCGATAAGTGACTATTCATGGAGTTAATGAATTACGTAACTTATAAAGAGGTGATGCTAAGGAGTCTGTTGGTATGTGAAGCGAAGACTGAAGGATTTGCATTTTCGGAATAAAACATTTACGTTGGTAAAATGTTGTCGTATTTTGGTCTGTTTTATGCGTCTTTGTATTCGTTGTGCATTTTCTGTAACTTGTGATCTAAATATACTTTCTTTTTCTATCATTATACTATTAAACCTTTTTCCAGTTTAGTTTTTTTAATTCACGTTCTAGAATGGAAACCCGCCATTTCTTTAATGCCTTTTAACTGCATTCCAAGTAAAAGACTAAGATATACCAATTCTTTCAGCCAATACAGCCATGATCGAGTATTTAAAATAGCAAAATTTCCACGTTCTGTCAAAGTATGAGACTTACTGTTTTCATATTCATACCTAACCGGGACAGCGGGGATTGAGCACATAGATATTATCACTTAAGCGCTTTTCTATAACTGCGAGTATGTTCCAACTTGTAGGTCGATGAACAGTTATCAGCTGTCTCGCCGATAAATGCGACAATTTGATATGCACTACATTCTGCTTCCTTTGTTTACTTTTGTGACTAACTTCGTTAGCTACTGGATATTTCATATGTCCTCGATATTGGACTAAGATAAAATAATCGGCTGCCTACTTTTCAGGTTTGTTGGTTATATTATACGTAATACAGGTAATTTGTATGAAAGGTGTGTATCGCGATTTTCACTTACTATGCATATCCTTATTCGCATGATATTCAATTGTTATTGTAAACTAAATACAAACTTTCATATCATTGTATACTTTAATATATACTTTCATTTTAACTATAGCAGCTACAGTATTTTAGAATAATATATAAACATATAATTACTATTAGATTCAAGAAGGTCTGTTATTTGACATATCTACCTATATATCTTTGTTTTATCTCCATATAAATAACCAATTCAACAAATAAACTATACGCATTATTCGCGAGAACAGAAAGCTCGTCCTGATATTGCCTCTATCATCACGTTTGATCTTTCAAAGCATTCAAGTACGGAGCAAAGTTTACAAACCAAAATGAGAACTATTCAATTTATGCTCATAACATCTGACGGTTCGGGCGAACACAAGCCGATTGTTTGGTTTAGCTTTCGTCACTATTCCCTTGAGGAAAATTGGATGGATTTTGATTAAATATTTGGTTGAATTAGTTTATGGTGTGTTACTATGCGTAGTATTTAATTTCCTGTAAGTCATTGTCGATGTAAAATGTTGATTCTATATAGTTACAGCCGAAAATGTCTCATTTACCAAAGTATTTTTTTAAGACAATACCATAAAGGAGCCTTTAAGTCACTTATGTTTCGATAAAATTTTATTTATATTACTTAAATCACCTTTTCATTTGCAATAGTACTCACTAGTAGAATAATCAATAACATATGTACTCATATACCTTGTTCACATATTTATATAATACAAGAAAAGAAAATCTCTATGACCTAGAAACGGCATTAGGTCTACAATCTGGGCTTCTTCAAGTAATAATCCCATTAGGTCTCACTTAGGTACGCACGACGCACTAGACCTGGCCTAGATAAATAAAAAAATGATGCGCGTGACAGTTTACGATGACATTGCAAGATAACTGTAATGTACGGCTTTCTTTACAGTATGTTTATCTTAGTATCGATTTTTAAAGGCTATGTTAACTACTCATTTTAGCAATTGACTACTTTTACTATTACAACTAACTATAATATAGTGTATTATCTTTATTTTCACTGATACACACTTCATTTTATCTTCATTTTCTTAAATAATGAAGAAATTTTTCGTATATTCACTTTATAACTCAAAGTAAAGACATTCATAAGTGGAAAGACGTGATGTAAGAACAGAGTTTAAACAATACTCATTTTTATTTAAAGCATAGAAATAAATACATATTGTTACTAGTTACTAATATATAACATCCTTCTCTGTAGATAACCACTTTCGAGGTCTGGACATAGCATCAAACAAACATTTCCATTGCCACAGCATACCACGTGTTTAACTAAGGTTTCACGTTAACACGTGAGTGAGTTGATCATTTTCACGAGATAAACAGCTAAGTATTGTCTTTGGATGAACAAAAAGCTATCCATTGGAAGAGCAGTTAGGCATCAATCATAATCTTAGACAATGGGATGAGAAATCGGTTTTAGAAATTGTCGGTACTTTTATTTCTACCTTTATTGGAATTACTGATATGTAGTTTACTATGAGCTTGAAAATATTGAAACGCTGTAAACGTATAGCTAAAAGTTGTGCAACGTAAGTACGTAACTATAAAATAGAAATAATAAATAGTTACTTCAAATTCATAATTATTCCTAGTTAAAGGATGATGTAAAGATAATTTCGAGGTTCTGTCTAAACCAAGTAAAAAGAAGGACTAAAGTATTACTGTACTACGCATATTATTCCCTTGATTTGGGATATTATATTATAGTTAGTAATAAATGACCATACACACCATAAACCAAACCAAAGCTAGCAGCAGACGCCTGACCACATTTTACGAGTTCACAGTTTAGTTAGTCCGGAATACAGGATTCTACTCATCCGGTCAAACCGGTGTACGGGCAAACATCGGCTGAGAAATGCAAGATCCAGTTTAGGCTGAACAGCCACTTTCTTTGCCTTTGCTCTAACAATGGACGAATTTCTTTTTATGACATCTGTCAGTGGGTTATTTATGAGAAATGGCGCAGGAAATGCTCAAGGGAATTATTTGTTTTAAGTATAAAGAAGGCTAGCAGGCAACAGAGCTTTGTGTAAGGCCTTTTTCGCTAAAATAAGGAACTAAAATTATGAATATTAATTTTAAATTACATTATTGATATATTATTGCTAAAAGGAATATCGTGAAGACAAATTTGTAAGAAGCAAAAGAAATAGAATATGTATATTCTATAATCTACCTAACTCACTGTAGTCCCATACCGTAAATTTTCAATTTAGTACCATAATGTAACTATCAAAGTTTTTGTTTTTTACTAAATCATAGGATAAAGATAAGAGTCATTATTTTCTTCCTAAATTATTAATAAATGGTTGCTTATCTTTGAAAATAGGCCATAATTCTCTTAAATTACACCCATATGCACTTCGAACCAAGATTGTGCCGTGTCATCTATCAGATGGGCATGTCCAATGAGATTACTAAATAGAGGCGTTACATACACCTTTGTGTGTCGATATTATCGATGGTTTTTATCGAAAACATGACAATGCTTTAAAAGGTGCATTGCATTTGTAGATTACATCTAAATGTAGATATAAATCTAAATTGGCATTAAAGACAGAATAAGATGTAATAATACAACAACTTAAAGCGAGTGTATGTACATATTGTAATGAACAGAAGAGCATGTATGAAAAGGTTAATAGGTCTCACACCCAAAGCAAAAGAGATTTATCAGGATCGTTCCAGGTGGAGATCGATAGTCTCTGCCTATCCCGTAGGCGATGTATAGGTGTGAATATATGTAATGTATGTATGAGATAATAATCACAATAAGAAAGTTTAAGTACATTGCCAGTATACAAAACATTTATTAACATATTAATAGTTATTTAATATAACTAACATTATTAAACTTTTATCTTATGCAAAACATGTGAAGTAATAACAATCCTATATGGGCGTTTTGCAGGGGCAAAAATTTTTTGTGACAGGGTTATATTTTCTAAAATATGAGACCTATTTTTTTTCTAATATTTATTTCGTATATTATTGTAGCGTCTAAAGTCCGGCAAGCATGTTTGATTATCTTGTCTTAATAAATAAAAAAAATACAGCTTTTCAAAAGTCCAAATGTCATGAAACATGGGGTGTGACTAAGCCGTTTTTTTGTACTCCTGCCTTTATAACTAAAATTCTAAGCAGAATTGAGGAGTATTTTTTGTTTACAGGTGTTGTCAAATAAATTTGTTATTAATTATAAGTATCAAACCTACAATCCAATAATAAAAAATATTGTTCACACGCACTTACTTTTGTGACTAAAAAATCGGTCAATGACGTGGTGCTCCAAAATCGCTGATATTTTTTCTCCAACTAATTATACTATTTATGAAAAAATAAATTGTAACACATATTTTGAAAGAAAACAAACTCGACCATTTATTTGCAGCGTCGGGTGAATAGAGATTTTTTCTGGGGCCGAGATAATGAATTTCAAAGTTTTTGATGTTAAAAATGTAAAGCATAACCCGTCAATGACGTGAGTCGAGTCAGTATTTTTTGGGAAATATTTTTACTGTCGGTTTTAATATATAACTTAAGAAATGTTGTCAAAATGCCTCCAAAACAATAACGACGCCATCATATAAGTTTTAGGTAATGTTTTGCAGACACGTTCGAAGAAACTCAAGAACGTGGTTCGTAATTTTTGTCAAAAACCTGTGTTTTGTGGTTTATTTTTAAACACGTTTTTGACATTAATTGCACGATATTGACATTTTATTCAACTTAAGATATAATTACTAGGATTTAAAATCGCAAGAAACTTTTAATAGGCGTGATTCGTGAGTTTAGACTTCAAGGATTTATTTCTTCTTCCTCTCAGTATATATTCCACTGCTGGAGATATGCCTCTCCGATAATCTTCACCTTGATTACAACTCAAGATTTATTTCAACTATTTCCTTTGATTTTGTTTGTGCTTACGAGGGTTTATTTAAGGGTTTTATAGCCTTTCACGTTGAGACCATTATTTCTGAACAGATGGCTTTGATATAAGAATAAACCTATGGCTCTATTCCTTTCGTAACCCTCCTTTCACTACTCTATTGCTTTCATGACTCTTCGGACAAACCCAACACTCACTACCATACATAACCGTAGGAACCAGAACAGCGTTATGGATAGCCAGTCGTGCCATTTCTGACATCAACTGACTATACATCATACCACTCACAGCCCCATTCACCGCATTTCCCTTCTTCACTCTTGTAATTTCCATCTCTTGTAAACACACTTCCCACATAAACAAGCTCTTAGTTTAATAACTCATTCTGTTATACTTTCCAGTCTCTCAAAAACAATACATTTGGTCTTATTTACATTGGTATTACTTACTTTCATTTTTTCTTTCAAAACCCTTACATGTAATGTCTATTATCTCCTGCAACTTAAAAGTCGCTGAAGCAAGCAACACTTGTTTGTTCGCGTATAAGACGCACTTGATGAAAAACTCGCCTACATGCAAATCTGTCCAGCAATCACCCGTAAATAGGTTGAAGAGCCAAGGTGAGGCGAGGTGAGGTGAACCCTGGCGAACATCCCAACAGGCGGTAAATCAGTCCGTGCAACCATCACCCACTCTCACACATGTACTCGAACCATAATACAATGATTAGAGTTCACGCACAAACTGACCCTCCAACCCAAACGCAGACAATGCTTTCCACATTTTAATCCACCTATTTACCACCCTATCATAAGCCGTCTCTAAGTCTCAATCAATGAGCCTATGTCAGTTCACTGCTGGACGTAAGCCTCCCCAAAGTAACACCACAAAACACGATCACTCGTGGCCCTCAGCCAACCACTACCAGCGACCTTTTTCAGGTCATCGGTCCATCTAGCAGGGGGGCGTCCTACACTACGTTTACCGAGATGCGGTCGCAATTCGAGAACCGCTTTGCTCCAACGGTCGTCGGTTCTGCGACAGACGCACTGCCACTTCACCTTGCAACATCGATAGACAATGTCTACGACTTCGGTTCTCTGCCGGATAATCTCGTTCCGGACTCTGTCCCTTAACGAGATACCCAGCATCGAACGTTCCATTGCTCGCTGAGCGACATGTAATCGGTGAGCTAGCCAGCAGTCATGTTCCACGTCTCGGCACCGTATGTCATTACAGGTAGGATGCACTGATTGAAAACTCTGGTCTTAAGACACTGCGGTAGTGGCGACGAGAAGATGTGATGCAGCAGCTTCCCGAATGCTGCCCAGCCCAGCTGCACTCTTCTGGAAATCTCACGCTCGAAGCTGTTCCTACCCATTTGTAGAACCTGGCCCAGGTAGACATATTCCAGGACCACTCCGAGCGTTTCTCCACTGATCGTGATCGGCTCCGGGACAACGAGTTCATTGAACATGACG
Source organism: Leucoptera coffeella (assembly GCA_030578115.1). NCBI lineage: Eukaryota > Metazoa > Arthropoda > Insecta > Lepidoptera > Lyonetiidae > Leucoptera > Leucoptera coffeella. The sequence continues at coordinate 280,098 of JAMBLF010000264.1, read as the reverse complement.
TTCATCCGGAGACCGACCAACCGTGAGGCAGCGTTAAGACTGTGCAGCATTCGCTGTAAATCCTGCAGCGACTCCGCCATTATGACAATGTCGTCAGCGAAGCGGAGATGTATGAGGTATCTGCCATTGACATTGATACCCATCCCAGTCCAATCCAGAGTTTTGAAGACGTCCTTCACTGCGTTCGTGAACAGTTTCGGGGAGATGACATCCCCCTGTCTCACTCCTCTGAGCAACTGTATGGAACTCGTCTTCCTGTTTTGGACTTGAGCATATATCGATGCCACGCTGTATAGGCTCCTCAACACCTGCACATAACGCTAATCGACCTGGCATCGCTGCAAGGACTCCAGAACAGCCCAGATCTCTATGGAGTCGAAGGGCTTTCCGTCTCTAAGTCTATAAAGGAGCAATACACCTGAAAGTCCTTTGCTAGAAACTTCTCGGTGATGCTCTTTAATAAGAAGATTTGAACCATGCTTTCCTTTTTGAATCCTGCTCAATCCTGTTCGATAGCCCACTAACACAATACAAATTTATATTGTTTCACCTTTCTGCTTTGTGTGTACTCAAATATTACATGAATGTAGATGTGTCTTTATGGTATTACTGTGAAATTAAGTAAAAATAGTTTTCTATTCAAAAATATTGAAATGCAAAAAAGTTGGTACCCACGTAATCTATTTAAATATTTTATTGCCGCTAACGTAGCTCCATTTATGGCTACTTGTCAAAAACGTGAACGCATTTGTCAAGGCACGTGGCGCTTATTTTTTGGGGGGGTTATATTTCGTAATTTAGGGGGCTGTAAGCATGGCGACCTATACCACGAGTTAGCTGGCTATGAAAACTATGCATTACATGGAAAAAAATCAGATTTTGAAAAAAAAATGTCAATAACACATTTCGTGCAAATCGCCCATATACCTATATTCATTATTATCGATAAAACCAATACCTTAATCCAATCTCTACTACACATCATCGCATACCAGTTGTATAGAAATGCTATTAATATTGTATAGGACTTGATTGAAGTCGATAACACAATCAAAGAGCTGACGAAACCATACTCGTATATATGTATGTAAATTATGTTAAAGAATGTATGTAAGTAACTAACTACTTCTTGAATTTAAATATTGATAGGGTATTTTACTTCTAATATACGATGACTAAAGTTTTAAATAATAAACATATTATTACTTGTAGGATTTCCATAACTACTCGTACAAGTTACTTAAGTCATATTAATGTATTTATTGGATATTTTGCATAATATTGTAAATTACATTACATACTCATTAGTAACTATTCGTAATAACTACAGCTAATAATATAGTTATTTTTAAAGGTTTTATCATAGAGAATGTTCGTACTTATTTCTTAAAATCGTTAATATATTCTTTATCAAAACCAATAACACACAACTATATATAAGCAGTATTAGTGTAAACCGCCGTTTAGAAGCTTGTATGCAAAAACTCGCGATCATTTGGCTGAATTGAATATCCTGGGCTCAATTGATTCAGCCGTGCGATAATGTGGAACATTTTAATTTGGCGACAAGAGGGGACAATTCGCATTTATTAATGCAGTTCATGACTTAGGTTATACAATTTTAGGCACGACAATATGCATCCTAATAAATGACCAAGGTGATGTTTTCAAGTGACCAAGATTATGTCTACTTCGAAAGCATTTTTTGTGTCTCTAAGGTTTTGTCTACCCCGAAAGGTATTGCAGGACGTAAATGTATGTATATGTAATATAATAATACAAGGAAACTGTAAATATCATCACATCATTATACAAATGTCTATTATTGGGTGTATTGTGAAAGCTTTCATCTTTTGTGATTCATAAAAATTAATCAATTGTCTGCTATTGATTAATTGAATGATGACTGGTGACACGTTATTTATACAAGCTAAAAGTAACGACGGATTCTTAGTGACCTAAAAATCAAATCAAACACCATTTATTGCTGTAAATGTGGTACTCGTAAGTAGGTGTTACGTAAATTTTGACATCTTTTGTTTTTAAAACCGCTTCGTGAGTGAGTTTGAATAATTATTAATTGGTAGAGAAACAAAACGCATAGTTACATTTAACTTTAAAATAACTATAATCGCTATTTTTAGAGACAGTGAAATAGCAAAGTATATTAGTTTTTCACATTATGACATGAGTCCAAACTCCAAGTCTTATAATTTTAAATATAAAGATCTTTATACACAAAAACAACAATATTTATCATCTGATCGCACACATCAAAGCGTCCATTATAACAAACCAGGAGAAATGTGTGGCATTGATATTGAAACAAAGCTCGGCTGAATGCAATCGCTATTTCTGTGCCTCAGATTAGTTACGGCCGGCCGTAACTATTGGCTTGGCATAATACACGTAAATCATGAACTTTTATCGGTTGGATACAAAAAAATAAACATGGCGAAAGAATTTTAGTGTTGGATTTCTTGTAAAGAAAACTATAGTCAGGTAATAATGTGAACTATTTGTACGTTAAATGTCATTGAGTGGTTTAATACCCTGGAGTTTTTATGTGGTGAAATGTAACGAATGTTTATAAAACTTCGTTGTAATTAAGCATCTCTAAAAGCGACTAATTTCAACTAATGGAATATCTACTACTCGTTTAACTATCCAAAGCGTTAATGTTAGAACCTCATAAATATATAAAAATACTATATCAAGTGAATCTAGGAAATCCTAGTTACTTTACTCTATACTTTAACTTTCTTGTAAAGATACTACTTTAGAGTTTATAACTCTCGCCTAAGTAAATTAACCTCTTGGGTCATATACTAGCACTGTCAGAAGACTCAAGTTTCCCAGTTTTAGCAAACTGCGCAGTAAAACGGGATTACTTGGGAACAAGTATGGTAACCCGATCACTTTAAAAATCCACACCATTCCCTTAACTTTGTACTTCAAGCTCACTTTTCAATTCGATCCGGTTGTATTCTATAGAAATACTTCCAAGTGGAGAACCAGTTTGTGTATACCTCTATTAGAAATCAGTTTCTATAGGATTGAAGGTCAATTTATACTGGATTCATGTTAAAAGTACGTGCGTGACCTGTATGAATCCTTACGGGATAAAATCTACTCAAGAAGTTTATAAACAAAGGAATGATTTATGATAGGCACGTTCAACATATTATGTTGTCTATTTCTATTCAGATCTAGATAAATAATAAAATAAAATACTAAAGTATTTTTGACTCGTGTGTTAGAGTACATATTAAATAACTGTTAGTTAAGAATAAGGACGATATATGACAAGATATAGTAACTAGTTGATATGACCAGAAATAGTAGGTTCGTTTTAAGATTTGATTCCTGTAATTTTAGTCATGGTTCTAAAATAAACGCTAAATAAGACTGCAGAGTTTATTTGTACTTGATTGCTGCTTCTTTGATCTTACTTAAGATGAACAGTCCACACATTGGTACGGGTGTAGTATTCTTATATCTGTGGTACGGGTATTCAAACTATCTTTTTATAATATGTTCACAACAAAACGGATAATTTCTTATACAACCTGCCCTCATTAAAACGCGAAAATACGAAGTATAAATCGTATTTAGTTATTTATAGTTTTGTACTATTTTTTGAAACTAGCTTCTGTCAATATTACGTAAAAATAATGTCTCCTCCCAACTGTCCGTACAGTCTCGCAGCTAAAGAGAAAAGATTGAAATTAATGAGTCTCCTAAATGAATCACGTAAACAGCTAGGTATCTGTTAAAGTTCTTGGGAAGTCTTAGTCATTTTTTACGCTCACGTTTATTTGTATCCAGACGGGTGACGTAAGTGTGTGATACGCTTAACACATGGTTTATATCTTTATGGAATTGCTCGTGTAGAGGACATCTTATGTTGGACAAATATTTGTGCGCGCCTACTTTTAAATAAATAAATTAAATCTACGTAACAATCCTCTTTGGTTTATTTAGTCTATTGCCAATTAAAATAAACTAATGGTTTTAAAATAATCAGTTTCCGACATAAAAAGACTATTTATATATTATTATAACTATAAATAAGTACATGTAAGTAGGCAATTTGCCCAATATTTCTTTTAACGTAAACTTGAAACAAAGAAAATAAATGTTGCATGTAACATATAAACAACTGCAAGGCATGCCTTAACCAAAACAAACTTTATAATGGAACAAAAAGCAACATCAAACGCATAAACAAGCTGACATCATAGTTTTACATCGCTTTAAAGTGAAACAGTTAAAGCTAATGGATATTCGCGGTCTACTAGGTGGAACAAGTATATTATGGGCATGACTAACTGTTATAGAAATCTTCCGTTTCCGTACATACATATATGTATGCATTCTTTATGTTGTCAACAAGAAATGGCGCTTTATTAATGTATGATATGTATTTGGGGAACTATGATAGAAATTTAAAGATGTTTTATCTTGAAGAGAACTGAGCATAAGAAATTCACGTAAAGTTCACCCACGAACACAAACCTACATCTAAACAAATGAATCTGACTTATAAACCTCCTACTTATAAATATCATACATAATAAGTAGATACCTATCGATAATTTCCAAATAGTATAACTTAAGTAAATGCTAACCTGTGCCAAATCTTCTGAATAATCATATGATGCTGAAATATATTACCGATGTTCACATTGACATCTCCCTACATAAAACTACACTTTGCTTACACGTCATGTCGGCTACAAAAACAAAAGAACCATGGAACATATGGCAGGCGCATCCTATCTTCATCAGACCTTCAAGCTGTTTCGTTCAACTTAAACAATATTGAACGCCCACGGCAAAACGTTTGAATATTATGATAGGCAATATGTTTTGAAGACATGCGATGTTTTGAAAATGATTGGAGTTGGCTGTTCAAATCAGTAACCGTGGCCATTCTAACCAGAAAAAAACATATTACGAATTATAAAGTCAAATTTTAAGGCATTATATTAGTTACAATTTCGCAATTTTCAGTTTTAAGACTAGTTATAACAATTAATAATTTGGTTTATATTAGTTGAACAATTCCTGATTAGATATTTCGAGCTAAACATTGACTCACTCTGTACAGCCAGTAAGTATTTATTTATACAAAAGTAACATGTTGAAAAAACCAAGTTACGTTTCCATTCTATTTCGACTTTAATATCAAAACAAAGTAAGTTCAATGAACACGAGATATAAACAGTTAGATTACGAGTTGCTTGAAAGCTCTTGTACAAAAAACATCTCAAATCTAACGTAACACTGTAACAACTTAATTGAATCCGCGGAGCAAGATGACTGTTAAAAAGTAAATTTGGCTTCGCACATACTCGTACTTCTTCTAAACTAGGCATATATGATTTTGCAGTCTTTACTTTATAATATATTTTTATCTTACTATTCCTAAATGCTTCTTTTGATTTAAACTTTATATAGAGACCGAACAGATATCTGTTTATGGTATAAGTTCGTTTTAACTACAACTTGTTAACTATATTGTTAATTTTATTCTCCTTTTTACCTTTTATTCAGCAATGAAGGATGTCATTCGTATGTCACGTATGTAGGTATAACTTTCACTCAAACTTCCGATGTCTAAAAGTTCATTCCACTTGAATATACACATTTTATTTCTCAGAGTAGCACTTAAGATATTTACCTAAAACAACTGCCATATACTTAACAACTTGCCCAGGCCTTTTCGGTAAGCCGAAAGCAATAAATGTTACCCGAGTGTGGTGTTTAAACTTTAACTTATCGTGGGCAGGCACTGCTTTAATAATATAAAAGATACGAACAACTTAATGTAGCTGTAGAGTTTAATACTTAATGGACTCTTACATTATGGCAAGCGGATTTACAGCTAGTTTCCATATTGACATGTATTCTTACATTCTGTTTATACAAATGCATGATCACAACTAGTCTTGTAGTTTGTAACCGTTCTTGTTAATGTATGAGCTAATCTGAATTAGTACTAATAATACGCTATTTAACGGAAAAAAGTTATAGTCTTTTGAAAGAAATTGTTTTTTTTCTTATAATATAACATCAATATGGTGTCAAAATTCAATCTCAAATCCCGCCACAATAAAAAGATTCCAACTGTCAAATTGACACTACGTATTAGAAGCGAAACTCGCCACGATAACAGCTAATTCAGCCATTTCACGGCCGAATGATTTAATCATAGAGCCACAGAATTCCATGCACAATCAGATTCACTTGTTGTTAATGAGTAGTCGTTGCGATGAATGAGCCAATGGACCGTGATGGATTGGTTCTCTATTAATTCGCTAACATCAGGCCGAGCTGAATGAATGGAGCTCGTGCCTTGTTTTTCTCACTATGCACTACAAAACAACTGCAAAGAGTTTCCTTTCAGTTTCGATTCCTAGTATAGTTAATATATAATTATATGAATGTATGATTAGATAGTATTATGAAAATACTGTCGTGTATATTATTAAAATAATAAAGTTGCACATGAGTTAGAAATGAGGAGTAATTTTAATGGTTATTTGGCGATGTGTGTAATATTATTCAGTCTAGTCTATTTAGTTACCAATTTCTAAAATATTCTCACTGCTATAACTATAATGTCTCCTAATCTTTCTTCATTTCAAACAATTGTACTATAGTTAGAACCACATTTATTATCCTTTGAACTCGGAAACAAAAGCTAAGCTTTTTCAACCTACCTACACACCAGGAACTAATTTATTCACTTTACGAGCTGAGTCGTTCCAAACAAGTCTAAGACACAGTAGGTGTACCCAATTTGGTCAATTTAGATAATCTATGATGGCAATTTGGGTAGAGAAACGACGTACAACGTACTTTTTATCCGTAAACGAGCACAATTAACTTTTGAACGTACGCTAAGTACACATTAAGGCTGTTGTATTCTTTGTCGTGTATAAACTTAGGTACTTTGAAGTAAAATTAAGTTAAAAGTTGTACAAAGTTTATAAAATGCAGTTACCGGATATTTGTAATTGAATAATTTCTACATAGAATGGTTGTAATATAAAAAAAGTTCATAAAACATACTCCGTATCTTAACTATAATAATTTCTTTAACGATGTAGGTAGGTACCTTATAAAAAATTCTGTAATAGCATGTGACTATACTACTAGGTTATAATATGATGTAAACCAGGTGCGAGATAAGAGATTATTTTGTTACTATAAAATACGGATGAATGGTTTTTAGTATGATTAAATTCGCAAGTTCCTCGGTAGGTTTATAGTTTTAATTTCAAGTACCCTTTACACTATCATGACCTTTCCTGAGTTAATATTAGTATACAAAGAGACAGTTACTCAAAGAAAGTGTGGGATATGCTTTAAAAAGGCTTAGTGACTGATTTGAGTTTCTACGCACAATCTATTGTCTGGCTGAATACACGCGCGCCTGTCAATCTTTACTTTAAATAAAAATATATGAATAGCAAGATTAGAGATCCCGCCACATAAGGTGGCAGTAGCCAAACTTGGAACTAAATTTGACGTTACCGCCATTGCGTGTTATTTTGTATGAAAGGTAAATTTAGTATTACCAGCGTTGTGTTTTTTGCACACTCTTTGTAATTTTTATGTTTGTTAAGGGTGATTATAATAAATTGATTTCCGGAGTTTCTTGTTAGTTCTTCTTCAAGCTAGGGTCTCCGCTGATCTAACCTCGGTAAAAAATATGTAAAGACAATGCTCAGTGCCATGTTTGAAATAATAGTTTTAAGAGATTCGCGATTTATACTCATGATATAAGATATAAGGGTGTGTATAAGATTGATTGCAGCTGTGGGAAATCCTACGTCGAACACACTAAACGGTCTATTGCGGACAGAGTGAAGGAACACATAATATATGTAATATATAATAAGAAGGATAAGTCCCGTTAATTATTAATCATGTTTGAAATAGTTTAATAAACATATTTTGACTTTGATATATTAATTTGTTTTATTTGAGTTTATAGCTCTGCAACCAAAGACCGTTACAAATGAAACCTATAATGTATCGAGCCGTATGGCACAGTGAGTGCTAGTTTTGGCGTGTTTACTGGTAACACTGAATTACGCGACTGTGGCGACGCCTCCAACTGCCACCTTATGTGGCGGGATCTCTAGTATTACCAGCGTTGTGTTTTTTGCCCACTCTTTGTAATTTTTATGTTTGTTAAGGGTGATTATAATAAATTGATTTCTGGAGTTTCTTGTTAGTTCTTCTCCAAGGGTCTCCGCTGAACTTCTTCTTCTCAATCGTTACGCTCTTATCAGAGCGGTCGTGGTCTTCATGACGTGGCATCTTGAGCAGCCGAAATGGTTGGTGAACTAACCTCGGTAAAAATATGTAAAGACAATGCTCAGTGCCATGTTTGAAATAGTTTTTTTACATACATACATACACATCACGCCTGATTCCCTGTAGAGGGGTAGGCAGAGATCACGGATCCCCATTTGTCCCGATCCTGACAGACCACTTTCGCTTCATTGACATTCATACATTCTCTAATACACTCTCGGCGGTTATAGGTACTCCTAACGTCACCTTTTTTCAATATAGCGTCTATCTGACTGTTACATATATGTCTTATTAGGCCGGCCCCTACGTAACCGCCCTTCCACTTCACTCATATATATTCCTTTTGTCAATATATAGTTTTTTTAATTTGTACTTAGATCATAAAATAACTTTCAAAGAGAGCTTATGATAGGGCCTATTTTGAATAAAAATATTTTGACTTTTGACTTTGGTATATTAATTTGTTTTATTTGAGTTTATAGCTCTGCAACCAAAGATCGTTACAAATGAAACCTCAATATAATGTATCGAGCCGTATGGCACAGTGAGTGCTAGTTTTGGCGTGTTTACTGGCAACACTGGATTACGCGACTGTGGCGACGCCTCCAACTGCCACCTTATGTGGCGGGTACTAGAAAGATTAATCCATGAAGTAGTGAATTGTATAAAAAAGGAAATAAACATTTTAATACAGAATTAGATAACTTAGTAGTAAAATAAAAAATAGACGGGTTTAAACATACATTCACATGACGTTTACTTTCCCGAGAAATTGATTAACAACTTTATAAAATAAAGTGATTAAATTAAATGTATCGACAATATATTATGTATTTTATTAATCGTTACATCTAGGTAACTAACTAACTACATTATTTATTATGATTTGCTAATACTTTACTAAGAAAATCATATTAATTTTTAACGTATTTTTTCTTCATTATGATTTTAACTATATTATGTTAGCTACGAACCAACCTTATCATTCTATATCTAGCTACTTTCTAATCTAGTGTTTCGAACAGCTATATTTATGTATTTACGAGTTACGAACATAATAACAAATCAATATTATTGTTCCGCAAAATCAAATACCCATCTCTACAACTTTCTAATACGATCCTAATTCTACGCGTTGTTTCATTGGCAATAATATATCCGATACTTTCTCCAAAGTTTTCGTATCGATGTTTGATTCGATGTAGAATTTAGCACATATCGTTTTGTACATTAGCAATAGTTAACGTAGTCGTGACTTAGTACTTAGACATGAGAACTAGTTTTCCTTAGAAATATAGATACGTAAAAATAAAAGTGTATTGAAGTGGTTTTTGTATAGATGAACACAACATAGCATGTTTCATGACAATCCTTTCGAGGTAGTCACAGGCTTTAGTGACCAGTACCTATCGTATTTTTGAAGTTATTATAAAAGTTAATGTCCACCTTACAGCAGATAAAAAATAAATAAATCAATAATGTGTCACTTCATGTAAAAAGTTTTATGTCACCATATAAAAGGGGACATCGCTATCTCTACCATTATTTAAATTAGGTAAAACAAAAGAGGACTGGCATATCAATGAACGGATGGAATGGATGATTTAAATTTCACTTTGTTTTAGAACAAAACGAGTATGTAGGGCGCACATCCGTCACAGGAAGTGGTAGGTATCGGTGCTTGATAATATTGCAAATGTCAGTGATCTACAAGGATTAAATAAAAAAATACTAACTATTTAAATCACAAAAAAGTTTTATAGTTACTAGTTAATGAAGCCAATCAAAAAAAGGAATTATGCTAAAGTGACCAAATTATAAAAAAAGTAAATATTCAAGGGTAGTGTTAACCTCTTTATAATCGGATCTCATTGCAAATTAAAATACACAAACCAAATAAATAAATCCTAGATAGTTATAACAACCAGCATTACGATGAGACTGCCTATCATAGGCGGATAATGCGTACAATAATATGTTTTATTTAACTAAGGATGTCGCTAAAAATTTGTATCAGAGAAATCATGTTTAGAACACAACAACTTTCATTCGATTTCTAATTTCTTCTTTAACCCTCAAGTAACACATGATAGACTGTATGAAACCGATCCTTAAACCTGTATCGAATAACTTTAGAAATCGATTTAGGTCTTGTGCGATTCACTTTGCGGTTGCGAAATCGGTTACAGTCCAGCGGCTCTCGTGATGAGGCAGTTAAGGTCGCTGTATCGTTTACACGCACTCGTTGAGATGTAAACGCACCTTTATGTCTGTCATGCTTCGTGTAACATAACCTAAGACAGTGAAATTCTATACGTAGCCCTAGATATTCATAAAAGTCAATAACATTGAAAGGGGTTAAGATTTAAATTGTATGTGTGCAATGTATACATAAATATGAATCCCTTTCAGTATTGAACTTTGGAGACTGATCGGCAGATAGTTTTATTACACAAAGTATTAGCTACATGCATATAATATATGACTAAACTAATGGGGTTGTGACAAAATTTATATAGAATTTTAGTGATAGAAAGCTAGCCCATCACTTTTACCCTATTGACCATTCATAAACATACCCACAACACATCCTTGCAATAAACTATTCTTTACGCAATATCCCAAAGGATTTGCTCACATCAAAGACGTTTTACACTCTCCGTCGCGAGTCGCTTAAAGGACCTTATAGAAAAGTAAGAAAGGCCATTACAAGGAACGCGGGAATAAAGACCGTAGTTAGTATTCAAGTGGTCTTGTGGCTGAAGACGTGCGGCGTGTGCCTCGCTTCCCTCATTTTTTATGCAACACTACACTAACGAGTAAAGTTATAAGGTCCTTTTGCGAATGAGTTCTCAGTGGCTGTACAAGATTTTCCGTGTACTTTCTTAACTTATCATTTTTTTTAAAACAAAGTCTCAAATTTGAATTACGTTTTGCTCAACATTGTTTCAGTGAATATATTGGGTATTGTTTGGGATCTCATTATCTTATCTCAACATTTAACTGCGTCCAGTTTCGTAAATGAATTGATCACGAACATGCAAACGCTTAAAAAAGTTTAACGAATTTTCATTCGTAATAAGTAACTGAGCATTATAATTTTTTTTTATCAGTAACAATAATTACATTATGTTACCCCTTTTCCTAACTTTCACGGGGAAGTCAGCTGTAAAACATCTGTTGTACTCTTTACATTCAATCAAAGTTGCACCTGTTATTATTTTTTGTGCGGTTTTTTTATCAGACACGCGCAGCAAGTTTCGCAGGTGGAAACAATTACCAATATCGATTAAATTTCAATATCAATTCGCGATTATTGTTATAACTATAAAAATTATGCAACATTAACACGAGGCATAGGTTTCTAACATAAATTGTGAGTTTGGAAATCAATATATCCGACTGTATTGAAATAGGCAATAATGCAAAGCAACATAACTAGATGTAAAATCAAAAGACTCCAAAAAATACGAAATGTCATCCTAAAGATCGATACTTCTACTAAAAATCCAACCTGAAACCTTCAAACCTAACACCATTTCACCAACCAGTCGCTGTTCTTTATCTTCATTAAACTTGACACGGTTGAAATATTCTACCTCTTTATGACATTCTATGCAGAATAATGTCATCTTCACACGCTAAAACTCTTGCAAGTTTCTCTGAAAATCTTGTACTTTTTTTGCAGACTCACACATATTGCTAAGAACAATGAGTTTTTAACCTCAACAAAGACCTTATTGTGATCAGGTTTTTGCCAATTCTCTTCAAGTATCATCTCATTATACTACGTGAGAATGTGAACTGTAGTTTTCTATAGATATTCAAACTTTATGCATATCCAGCAAAAGCACAGTTAATAATTACGAGTAACTATGGGTAGATTAACTACTTTAATATTTCCTCCTTTGTATAACTAGTAATAGAAAATAATAAGACTAACAGATCTTTTACTTAGGTACCATAGTTAATAAGTAAAACACATCAATTAGATTCATCTTTTCCAAAATGAAATGTACGTAAAGGTGTGAAGCCGATGAAAACTTGTCACATAACACTTTACAGTGTTATTAAACTGTTCAACTGTTGTATAAAAACAAACGCCGACTTTTGGAACATGTCCAGGTGACCTGAATACCACAGAACAATCCTCAAACGCAATTTTTAGGAACAGGTTGTGATTGACAGATGTCGATACGTGTGATTCTATTAAACACGTTGGTTTTCTTTTAACGTAAACTTGTTTACACAAAAAGTGTAATAACTAATACATAATACGATCGTTAGGTAGTGTTCATTCATTGTATCAAATCGTTCCGAGCTGACAAACGAAAATAAACTCGTGAGCTAGTTAAGTAATAAAAAATTGAGGCTTTCTAACAATTTCTTCAATTTGCTGTCTATTTGAGACTATGATTCCGTCATTTTCTTTATTTTCTATTTCCTCCTATATCTAATCTAAGCAGACATGTTTAAGTGCTTTTCTTATTCCGATTAATGTAGTAGGGGGTGTTTCACGGATGCGTCACTGCTCCGTACGTACCCACCCTCCGGAACGCGCCCCATGACCTCACCCTTACACCCTTCGTCCGAAAAATCGATCGGACCACAAAGCAATGCGCAAAACTACACATTTTTGTTTACCTACCACCCCCATTATTCTGGGTTTTCAATCTAGGCATCTAAACAAAGATAGCATCCGTGATGTAATGAAAAGAAGACTAATCTTACTTATTAGCAAATTTAAGATTCATCTGAAAAACTTTATAAACATAATCTTACGACTCTCCAATATGTTCAAATATTATTATACGATGAGTAGCTACACTAAATATTTATGACTTAAGTAGTTATCCTTTCCGAAACAAGGAAAATATATTGAATGTGAAACTTACTGGCACTCATTCATGATTTCCTCCTGGCTGCGCACTTGAACCGGTGCAAGCTTTTCCACACTTTCCTCGTAATTGCCAAAACATTTGGTGATTTTGTCGTCAAACGTGTTGACGAGATCCTCCAAAGACCCCGAAAAGGTCTCGGTGAAATTATCACCGACACCGTTTGGCACTGTCTCATTTTTGCACTTCACTTTTTTGGGCTCATCCTCACTGAGTTTATTCGAGTCAATCTGATATTTTAAAGTTTCACATTTCAGGTTCTTGATGTTGTTTAGATGGACGTCGTTAGCATCTATTGTTTTTGTTGAATAGTCGTTGTTGTTGGTGAGACAATCATCAGCTTCCTCAATTTGCGCGAGCGGTGCCTCGAACTGCAGCTCGGCCATCCTTCCAGTCGAATCTCGCATGACCGCACGTCGTTCTACGTTTGTCGCCGCGCGTAAACTGTTTTATTTTCAACCTTATCGGCATCTCGGGTACTTTTGACGTAGAATCCTGCAAGCTGTCAATTTGACAGCAATCGAGGATGAGACATGGCGTTAGGAAAAAGTTACGAATACTGTAAAATCTTAGTTTTCTTACCATAAAATATGAAAACAACAGCAAGTTACATTATAAAATAATATTTCGTATGCAGTTTTAGATAAAGTGCGATTAGTTCGTCTCGTATCGTTTTTATATAATGCTGCCCGTGCACATCTCTAGTAAGCATAAATGTCAAAATAAAGACATATAATATTGAGCAATTTTTCTCCCCACTCTCAAAATAAACATTTCTCTTCAACTGATAATATTAGTAAAAAATCATACGTACTTTAAATAAAAATATGGAAATAGCTCACAATGTGAATACAAACATAAATACGGCGTTATGTCTTTGATTTTATGTAATTGCAATCCAAAATCGGGAAATGTTCTAATTCAGCTGATCGGGTAGGTACATTGCATTGAGTTTTGTTATGTGTTATCTTAAATTTTAATCCAAATTATAAAGAAAGGTAAATCTAAGTGTTACGTAGCTAGCTAGCTTACGTTGAGACTTGAGATCTTTATTGTTTAGATTAGTAGTAATTTATTTTAACATTGTAGAGGCAACAATTATTTTCTTACCAACATGAATGGTGAAAATAATATATCTGGATTCTGAGTATTCAGATTTTTGGCACCCAATCTTATATATCACAGTACATAAATAATGTTATTACTGAACAAATAAAGTCTTCAAAATATTTTTCCTCTTGAAACCATGCTACAACTCTTAATGCTTCAGTTTATGTATGCTCTTGTTGGTATTGGATTGTAGAATCTTCATTCTGCAAGTAAGTAAATACCCTGATAGTTACAATGAGTGTGTGTACAAGGGGTTAAAAAGTAGTTTCATCACATTTCTTTGCACCCTGAAAGAGATTTAGAGTATATTTGTATAGACTTAAGTAGCGCAATGTTTTATATTCCAAAATTCTACAACGTTTCTAATACTTATTTTTCACTCTCTTTTTTCAGGTCATTAAGACACAATCATTACAAGACTCTTAAGTTGAAACAAAACTGTACCGATAAAGAAGTTAAAGATGCCTACCTTAAACTTAGTAAAGAGGTAAATATACACTTCACAACTTTAGAAGTTTGTGTGACCATCTCTGCAATTGCAAAATTACTGGTTATATCACTATGTCAAATCTACAAAGTGCGCTACACCAAACTAAACTGTAAATGTTCATTAAGCTATCTATTTCTTAGTGTGTATAGATAAATTGTATATTTGGTTGCGCTAGGAACTTGTCACTAATATTCGATATTAACACATTCGTCGCCATGGTGGGTCAAAATGACCGGCACCACATATACTTTTTTGGACCATGGCGACGAAAGTGTTAATGCCATTATAATCCTCAGAACTGATTAAAACTATGTAAATTCTATATCCCTGAGTTACATTACTTACTGTTTACAGCTCTATATTTATGACTGCTATAGTATTTACATAATTTTATCAATTTACACAATAATATTATGAACTCACATTTATATATTATAAATTTCTTTTGATATAAAATATCACCTAGGATTGATTTGTAATAGCATTGATTGGTGACTAGCCCATTGCTCTTAAGTTTCTAGCGATTCCTATCCAAGTATTTAGCTTTTATAACATACAGGAATGATAGGCCGCACTTTAGCAATCCATTCTCGTCCTAGACTTGTACAATAATATCTTAATAGTGTAACTTCTATATTTACAGTACCATCCAGATTTAAATAAAAACAAAAGTGCTCATGACATGTTTGTGCGGATCAAAGAGGCGTACAATGTCCTCGGAAAACGCACCAGCCGCTATGAGTATGATCAGAATCTGACCTCCAATGAACAAAGAAATAACGAAAGGTAAGATATAGATTTTATGCATTATGGATTCAATCTTTCAGTACTCGGCAAAGAAGCATAATTCAGTTATAGCGTAAATTTAACAAACACTGGACATACATACACATCACACCTGATTCCATGTAGAGGGGTAGGCAGAGATCACGGATCCCTAGTTGTCCCGATCCTGACAGACCATTTACGCTTCATTGACACCGATACATCTTCTCATACACACTCAGCGGTTATAGGTACTCCTAACGTTGCCCTTTTTAAATTTGTATTGGACATACATTAACATCAATAATATATATTATCACTAGTAGATAGAACAGAAAGTTTTTAAATACCTTTGCTGACAATTAGTCTGTTTTGTATTGTCTGTGAAACAAAACTGGAAAAGTCTATGATTTTATTAAAATCTCAATATGCTTTTGTTTGTTTTGTTTGTTCTGTTTGTTTTGTGATATACTTTCACTCTTGAACATTGTGTGGTAGTCAGAGGTTTGTTTTTCTATTTTCATAATTGTTTTCAAAGTAGTTTATAGCTATCAGGCTAGAACCTACTGATTAGTCAGTCCTCAACATCACAAGTTATTTTATTGATGTATGTATTGTAAGATCCAGACATTACCAAGAGTGGGCAGTTGTACTCAAGATAATTATATTCCCTTTGTCTAGAAGTTATATGTTTCAAAATTAACATTACAGCTATGTAAGAAACAAAGAAGCTTTTTTCTATGAAAAAACCAAAACCATTAGAAAAAAATGGTGAGAGACTTAAAAATTAGTCTGTGACATAACTGTATTATGATAACATAGTCGAAGTATGTACTGTATATTCATTAGTATTATGATAGTTTATTTATGTTAAATACATTAATTGAACATAAATACTTGTTTCAGGTAGCACATAGAAAAGTAAAGTAGAAACAATCAGTCTATTATTCTTATGAAACTCATGTCAACAATAGTACTTAGTTTCTCATAGTAACTTAATATCCTTACAGTTAGCTTATCACACTAAAATAGTACATCATCTCTTATTACCTTTGATTCAACATCTCTACCATTTATTACAATTCGGTATGTATTACTGTTGTATCTACTGTATTCATTCCTGTTTTACCATTTCTAGTTTGTTTCAAATATAAATAAATAATTTCCAGCTACTACAACCAGCCAAGACCGCGTGAAGCAGCGTACCGTTGGACCAACAATCATAACTATGGCCAATACTCAGAAAGTAGCGGAAGCAAGGCCAGTGATACACCAGACTTCATGAAGGTGCGCGCCTACCCCAACTATGTGATCATAATATGGTGCTGCGCCTTCGCTGTGGTCGGGTGGGTCATACAGATGGCTGTGATAGGGTGAGTCAATCAATCAGCCTATGTCAGTCCACTGCTGAATGTAGGCCTCCCCAAGGTACCGCCACAAAAACACGATCACTCGTAGCCCTCAGCCAACCACTGCCAGCGACCTTTTTCAGGTCATCGGTCCATCTGGCAAGGGGGCTACACTACGTGAGTGATAGAATAAAATAGAATAGGTTTTTTAATAGATACACACACATGGAATTGTGCTAGTCTGGAACATAGAAAGAATGTTAACTAGCTGCGGTTCTTACCGGCATGTCGTAAAAGACTAGAGGTATAATATGTAATCTATCAGGTGATTGGCGAATGTGTCACCAATGTTCCATATGAGATCACCCTAATATTCATGCAAATAAGTGACGAAGGACATGTTTCCACGTCTCATTGTTCTGTGCACTCCTAAAGAGATTAAAGGACGTAAATGTATACGTATATGTGTTATAAAGGTTGTGTTTTCACTTATTTAAAGGGAAGGACTCAAGGAGACCGGATGTTACTATGGCATCAATCTTCTCAG
Organism: Leucoptera coffeella; assembly: GCA_030578115.1. Lineage (NCBI taxonomy): Eukaryota > Metazoa > Arthropoda > Insecta > Lepidoptera > Lyonetiidae > Leucoptera > Leucoptera coffeella. The sequence goes on along the minus strand of JAMBLF010000264.1, from coordinate 262,605 downwards.
TGTTGTCGGCAAACTGTATGCAAAAGTGTTGAAATGAAATTAAAAAAAACTTATTGAAAGTAAAAAAAATAAATAAAAATCATTTTTTATAAAACAGTTGATTGAGAGAGTTATGAAAGAAACTGACAGTAAGATCTGGGACGTGCAACGTGATTCAGAAAGGGAATGGGATGTATGGATCAAATCTTGTCCTTAAGGAGCATCACCTACAAGTTTCTAGCGAGAGACCTTCGGGTGTATTGCTCATACATATGTTAATAATGTCACAAACAATTTTGTTTCATTTACGTTTCAGGACATCCTTCCACCGACATCGTATAGTACTCGATGATAAATCAAGGAAAGCCTCTGAGCACTATGAAAAAGTCAGACAGAATGCTATCAGCAGAAATGAGGTGAGTTTGTTCTTAGTATATTAATATATGGAACAGATTGATACATATTCGAAAAACATCGTGAGGAATGCTACCTGTTCCCCGAACACAAAATAGTTTAATGTGTGTAATAGTTAGTCAGTGTTTTCAAATGGCTGTCAGATTGAGTATTAATCATATGGTTAACACGTAGGTTTGAGGTGGCCATAGAAGTATACCTGCGCAATTGCGGAGATGAACACCCGAATGCGATGCACCTCCAAAGCGATGGTTAATGATCGTGAAAGATCATGTAAAATCTTTCTCACGGCTTTCATGTAAACATCTTCCATTCTTATTGGCTTTATAGATTCCTTTTGTATACATATAATATGTACTTACATACACATCATACCTGTAGAGGAGCAGAGATCACGGATCCCCATCTGTTCCAATCCTGACAGACCACTTTCGCTTTATTGACACTCATACATCTTCTCATACACACTCGGTGGTTATAGGTACTTCTAACGTCACCCTTTTTCAATATGGCGTCTATCTGACTCACAATTATCTAATACCAGTAAGTTTTTTACAAAAGAACCGTATACACATATGTATCACTACATAGTATAAAACAAAGTCGCTTTCTCTGTCCCTATGACCCTTTGTATGCTTAAATCTTTGAAACTACGCAACGGATTTTGATGTGTTTTTTTTAATAGATAGAGTGATTCAAGAGGAAGGTTTATATGTATAATAAAATAACATCCATTAAATAGTGGAGTAGGCTATATATTTTATACCCGTGCGAAGCCGGAGCGAGTCACTAGTAGTAAATAAAACATTAATGTCTTCATTTCAGGATAACCAGCGTATCTTATTAGACCGAATCCGGGACTCGGCGAATCCGACGACAGTAACTAGTACACTGGGCCAGGCGTTAGCCAGCGATGCCAAGTAACTTTATTAGTTGTTGCCACACGCAAAAATAAGCTTCGTTCTTTTCAGTATAAAAAGTTGATGTAGTCGTAAAAGTGGTAGAAATGATTAATTTCTACCATGATTGATAAATAATAAATTGACTCCGTGTTGCCAGTAATAAATAATTAAACGTGTAGATATGATAATACTCAACTTTCTATACTATAAATAATACTTTTTATACTGAAAAGAAATAGGCGGTAATGTAATAGAGTATTTTTTTTGACTTTGTATATAGTTATGCGTGAGGATTGACACTAGAATCTGTAATGTATACAAACTTCTTTTTTCAGTAATTTCACCATAGTTCTTACTACCTACGTTTATATGTATTTTCAATATTTTTTATTATAGACGTCAATTATTGTTTTTTTTTAACATTTTTTATTCATTAACAACATGAAAACCATTGTATCAAATTATAGTTCATCAAATCAACCCTTTGACTTTGTATGTTTCATTATGTAACTTGTATTTAGAAGGAAAATTTCTTGATTAATGTCATCAAATAATCTTGCACCACATCTTTTTTACTAGTCTTGTATAAAAGTAAAAATCTAGATTTTCCTTCTATTAAATACAAGCTTATTACTACTATTATGTATTATTCGTTTTTTACTACTTTTCATATACATACCTTTATATATATTATTAGCACAATGACATAATACAATTCCTGTATACATCGTAATGTAAATAGATAACTTGACTTGTACAAAACGAGTACCTCAATTGTGTATACGTTTTTAAATATACAAATAGATAGTTTTGTAGACTCAATAAATTTTGAAATTATTTTTTTGTTTTCTTTCATTCCATATTTGTTTTTGTTTTTCACTCCTAATCATCTATATATTCATGTTAATACGTTATTCTAGTATTAAATGCATTTAGACACGTCAATTATCCCGTAAATAGTAGACAGAACCGAAGGTTCTGCAGTATCGTTACAAACATTTAATAAGTTTTGGTATAAAAATAAATGTAATATTTCTGGTGATAATATAAAAAAAAATCTTCTCAAAGTGGGTTTACCTAACGTGATAAACGGAAAATCATGTATTAAAAGGGTAATGGATGTGAGGCTAGAAAGATTCGCTAGAATCATATTAATATTCTCACATTGATTTTTTTTGCCCAAAGGGCTTGATATAACTAAGAATTTGAGAAATAATTTCAGTAATTGTTGGCGGATTGTCAGCTCACCTATCAATAACCACTGAAATTACATCAATCTATCCATTTTCATAACACGACATTAAGGTAGGCAATCAAATACATTCTATTTAGATATCCAGGCTAGTACGAGTAATGTAAGTAAAGGGAAATATATAATTAGCTTCAATATTGGGGTTGTAATGTATAGAACATTGGTAACAACTTCCTAGTCTATCGCTCAATAGATTCCATTTACCGCTAGTTCCATGTTCCACATCTAATACTAAATACTTCTAAATTAGGCAAGAGATCCTGGACAACTGCTTCGGAGTGGTCTTGGAGGAAGAAGAAGACGATTTCCTAGAGGAAGAGGAGCCAGATCTCACTTACCAGGCGCTTTGGAGCTTCCTCACCACGGTGTTGCGCTGATGATGCGTCAGGTCAGTTGGTATATGTGATATAGTGCACGTAGAAAGTGGGATTTCGACGACTTCCGTGGCGTGATTGGTTTACCTGGGGCCTTAGTCTACTAATGCGTTTTAGCATAAATGCAGTTCAATATCAGATCAGTAATTTCGCCATTTTTAAAGCCAACATTCCAAGTCCAATTTAATGGTGAAATTTGTCACTTTTGGTCGTCCACTACCAACTTCACACTATTACTGATCTGATATTGAACTGTTATTTTGTAAAAAATGGTCTAAGAACCCTGATAAGTTAATATGGTAAAGCCACTGGTTCGATTTCCGGTGGAGACAGAGTTAAGAACTACGCTTTTCTTTCCAGTCTGGTTGCTGATTATAACTATATATGTATTTATTTGTGTATAACAAGTATATATTTTTTAAATATACGTTAACACAAGTCTTAAATGAACTTACCTAGAGTCTAGTTCAGTTGGTGTAATAGTGTCCTTAAATATTTTTAATATAAGAATCCTTGCCAAATTACACCCTTAAACTTAACACCTCAGATTTAGTTGTTTATTGTTCTCTTACTTACCAATAGTTAGGTTGCTAGGCCATCTGTTAATAGATTCCATTATCTCTAGTCCCTTACAGTCGCTTTTACTACGTGCTTGTATGGAAAGCGGCTAGTTAGCATTAAGTGACATTTATTGAAGTATAATACAACTAAGTATTTGTTTCTTTTTACAGATAATAGTGCGTGTGGTTTTTATAGTTTTTTTTTATAAATAAGTATTGTAAAGTCATAAATTAAGTATTTTTGGGACATGTCTATATTATAAGTGCTTAATATATGAATTATTTTTGCAATAACCTGTGTTTCATTTAAACTACTGACTTGTTACCAAATGATACATTTTACATGTATATTATATATGCATACATCACATAGTCCACGTCACGCTACGCCATAAAACACGATCACTCATGGCCCTCATCCAGCCACTACCAGCGACATTATTCAGGTAATCGGTTCACCTAGCAGGGGGGACGTCCTACACTACGTTTGCCGAATAGTACTCAATTAAACTGAGTGAGTTTTACTTAATTTATCAATTTGTTAGATGGAAATTATATATCTTTTTTTTTATTCCCTCTTTTGACATTCAGTTAGTTCACGTCCTTTGATATCATTCGGGCGGGCATGATCTTGGAGTCACGATAACATTATTTCCTTAGTCACATTTTAACATTAAGATTGGGGTTGTAATACGGTGAGGGAAAACATCGTGAGGAAACCTACCTGTTCGTCGAACAGGTAATAGTTAGTGCTTGTAAATGGCGACATGGCTGACCACCTGACACATTGAGTACTGACTATCTGGTTAACACGTGGGTTCGGGGTGTCCATAAAATTACTACCTTCGCAATTGCGGAGATGGAAACCTGAACCTCTGACTACCCCGCAAGGGTTAATGTTCGTGAATGCGCTTGTCTTTAATTATATATGATATATTTCTAGCAGGTTACTAGCCCCTTGCCCTTTATTACATTTACCCTTAGTCCTCAAGTAGTTTGCTACGACATGCCGGGGAGAACTGCACCTAGTCAGCATTCTTTTAATATCCCAGCTGTACAAAACTGTACATCTTTATTGTGTAAGGGATACACGTATATAACTTGTTGCGACGTACTTTTTTGGAGTAACCACCCTCGACTGTTTAGCAGAAATATCTATATAACAGAGTACGCAGGAAGACAGACTATTAAAATCATTATTCTTCCATACATTATAATAATAATAATATTTAGACATTATTACACCAATTGAACTAGCCCCTTGGTAAGTTCATTTAAGACTTGTGTTAAGGGTACTAGTCAACGTATATTTAAGAAATATATACAAATTATACATAGATAAATACATATATAGCATATATGTAGAATCAACGACCAGACTGGAAAGCAGTAAAAAAGCGCAGTTCTTAACTCTGCCTCCGCCGGGAATCGAACCCGGAACCTCACGATTAGCGTTCCGGCGGCTAACCGATCGCGCCACGGAGGTCGTTCAAACTAACATAGAGTTGGATTGAGTAGGTCGCGTAGAACTTATACAGATCAAATCGGAGGCATTCTTCTCAAGGCGAGTGTACGCAGTGTGAAGAATGGAAGAGCATGTACATATGAGAAGGTTAATGGGTGTGAGTGTAGCAAGAGAGATTTGTCAGGATCGTTCCAGGTGGCGAATGATAGTCTCGGCCTACCCCGATGGGAACGTAGAGGCGTGAATATATGTATGTACATGTATCACGTATTACGACCACAGTGGTCGACTCAAGGTATATAAGGAGTTGATTAAAAGTAGGGTCTCCTACTTAGGTACTGTTCTGCATAGCCGTGACATTCCTTATAGAGTAGTCAGAAGTTCAGGTATCTATCTCCGCAATTGCGAAGGTGGCAATTCTATGGCCTACTTTAACCGACTGTGTCAGGACTCAAATGTGTCAGGTAGTAAGCCGTGGGTGTATACACAATTACAAGTACTGACTACCTGTTCGAGGAATAAGATAGTTTCCTCACGATATTTTCCCTCACCGTAGTATTCGGTGCATTTCGCAAATGTATTGTTATTGCGAAAATATACATGTGAGATCAAATAGTAATGCCAATTTATTATAACGTTTTATTAAAAATACAAGTTAATTTTCTATTACGTACATCTAACTGGATCAAATTGACTGAAAATAAACCTCATTAATACGTTAAAGTTATTATTATTTTGTATGTGCATGGCTAGATAAGGCTTTCTTTTATATACTATTCAATTATTTGACCTAGTTAGGGTAACTTAAAATACAGTTTAAAATAAAACAAATAATCAATATTACCTTATTAGTGACTATTACAAAAAAATCTATAATACAGTAATAAAAAAAATATGATATAGGTAAAACAGTTCAGTAAATAAAATTGATGTAAGTATCTTTTTCCATAACTGTAGTAAGCTATTGCTTTACTAGACATCTTCATTGTATAGTAAAGATAACTTATTGCTGGACATATGAGAGGTAAGTAATAAATAATAAATTAAATTCTGTACCAAACGGGAAGCCAATGTGAAGTTTCTACGTTATCTATAGGCAGTTACTTTTATATAAATCTGATAGATAATCTGGTATAAATTCAAATATACGAATACGTGACTTAAGTATCTTAAAAAAAGAGGCAAACTTATGAGATATGGAGACACCAATTATTATGTATCAAAATAATAAGAATAATACTAGATTATTACCAACCCAAGCTTTTATATCGATAGATAATCTAGTATAAATTCAAATATACGAAAACGTGACTTAAGTATCTTAAAAAATGAGGCAATTTTATCAGATATGGAGACACCAATTATTATGTATCAAAATAATAAGAATAATACTAGATTATTACCAACCCAAGCTTTTATATCGATAGATAATCTAGTATAAATTCAAATATACGAAAACGCGACTTAAGTATCTTAAAAAAAGAGGCAAACTTATCAGATATGGAGACACCAATTATTATGTATCAAAATAATAAGAATAATACTAGATTATTACCAACCCAAGCTTTTATATCGATAGATAATCTAGTATAAATTCAAATATACGAAAACGCGACTTAAGTATCTTAAAAAAGAGGCAAACTTATGAGATATGGAGACACCAATTATTATGTATCAAAATAATAAGAATAATACTAGATTATTACCAACCCAAGCTTTTATATCGATAGATAATCTAGTATAAATTCAAATATACGAAAACGCGACTTAAGTATCTTAAAAAAAGAGGCAAACTTATGAGATATGGAGACACCAATTATTATGTATCAAAATAATAAGAATAATACTAGATTATTACCAACCCAAGTTTTTATATTGATAGATAATCTGGTATAAATTCAAATATACGAAAACGTGACTTAAGTATCTTAAAAAAAAGAGGCAAACTATGGAGACACCAATTATTATGTATCAAAATAATCAGAATAATACTAGATTATTACCAAAACAAGCTTACGCGGTTACTTTTATATAAATCTGATAGATAATCTGGTATAAATTCAAATATACGAAAACGCGACTTAAGTATCTTAAAAAAAGAGGCAAACTTATGAGATATGGAGACACCAATTATTATGTATCAAAATAATAAGAATAATACTAGATTATTACCAACCCAAGCTTTTATATCGATAGATAATCTAGTATAAATTCAAATATACGAAAACGCGACTTAAGTATCTTAAAAAAAGAGGCAAACTTATGAGATATGGAGACACCAATTATTATGTATCAAAATAATAAGAATAATAGTAGATTATTACCAACCCAAGCTTTTATATTGATAGATAATCTGGTATAAATTCAAATATACGAAAACGTGACTTAAGTATCTTAAAAAAGAGGCAAAATTATCAGATATGGAGACACCAATTATTATGTATCAAAATAATAAGAATAATACTAGATTATTACCAAAACAAGCTTACGCGGTTACTTTTATATAAATCTGATAGATAATCTGGTATAAATTCAAATATACGAAAACGTGACTTAAGTATCTTAAAAAAGAGGCAAACTTATGAGATATGGAGACACCAATTATTATGTATCAAAATAATAAGAATAATACTAGATTACTACCAACCCACGCTTACGCAGTTACATTTATATAAATCTGATAGATAATCTGGTATAAATTCAAATATACGAAAACGTGACTTAAGTATCTTAAAAAAGAGGCAAACTTATGAGATATGGAGACACCAATTATTATGTATCAAAATAATAAGAATAATACTAGATTATTACCAACCCAAGCTTTTATATTGATAGATAATCTGGTATAAATTCAAATATACGAAAACGTGACTTAAGTATCTTAAAAAAGAGGCAAACTATGGAGACACCAATTATTATGTATCAAAATAATAAGAATAATACTAGATTATTACCAACCCAAGCTTTTATATTGATAGATAATCTGGTATAAATTCAAATATACGAAAACGTGACTTAAGTATCCTAAAAAAGAGGCAAACTTATGAGATATGGAGACACCAATTATTATGTATCAAAATAATAAGAATAATACTAGATTATTACCAACCCAAGCTTTTATATTGATAGATAATCTGGTATAAATTCAAATATACGAAAACGTGACTTAAGTATCTTAAAAAAGAGGCAAACTTATGAGATATGGAGACACCAATTATTATGTATCAAAATAATAAGAATAATACTAGATTATTACAAACCCAAGCTTTTATATTGATAGATAATCTGGTATAAATTCAAATATACGAAAACGTGACTTAAGTATCTTAAAAAAGAGGCAAACTTATGAGATATGGAGACACCAATTATTATGTATCAAAATAATAAGAATAATACTAGATTATTACAAACCCAAGCTTTTATATTGATAGATAATCTGGTATAAATTCAAATATACGAAAACGTGACTTAAGTATCTTAAAAAAGAGGCAAACTTATGAGATATGGAGACACCAATTATTATGTATCAAAATAATAAGAATAATACTAGATTATTACAAACCCAAGCTTTTATATTGATAGATAATCTGGTATAAATTCAAATATACGAAAACGTGACTTAAGTATCTTAAAAAAGAGGCAAACTATGGAGACACCAATTATTATGTACACCAATTTTATTATGTATCAAAATAATAAGAATAATACTAGATTATTACAAACCCAAGCTTTTATATTGATAGATAATCTGGTATAAATTCAAATATACGAAAACGTGACTTAAGTATCCTAAAAAAGAGGCAAACTTATGAAAAGACACCAATTATTATGTATCAAAATAATAAGAATAATACTAGATTATTACAAAAGCTTTTATATTGAGATAATGGTATAAATTCAAATATACGAAAACGTGACTTAAGTATCTTAAAAAAGAGGCAAACTTGAGATTATGTATCAAAATAATAAGAATAATACTAGATTATTACAAACCCAAGCTTACCAACCCAAGCTTTTATATTGATAGATAATCTGGTATAAATTCAAAATATACGAAAACGTGACTTAAGTATCTTAAAAAAGAGGCAAACTTATGAGATATGGAGACACCAATTATTATGTATCAAAATAATAAGAATAATACTAGATTATTACAAACCCAAGCTTTTATATTGATAGATAATCTGGTATAAATTCAAATATACGAAAACGTGACTTAAGTATCTTAAAAAAGAGGCAAACTATGGAGACACCAATTATTATGTATCAAAATAATAAGAATAATACTAGATTATTACCAACCCAAGCTTTTATATTGATAGATAATCTGGTATAAATTCAAATATACGAAAACGTGACTTAAGTATCTTAAAAAAAGAGGCAAACTTATGAGATATGGAGACACCAATTATTATGTATCAAAATAATAAGAATAATACTAGATTATTACCAACCCAAGCTTTTATATTGATAGATAATCTGGTATAAATTCAAATATACGAAAACGTGACTTAAGTATCTTAAAAAAGAGGCAAACTATGGAGACACCAATTATTATGTATCAAAATAATAAGAATAATACTAGATTATTACCAACCCAAGCTTTTATATTGATAGATAATCTGGTATAAATTCAAATATACGAAAACGTGACTTAAGTATCTTAAAAAAGAGGCAAACTATGGAGACACCAATTATTATGTTTCAAAATAATAAGAATAATACTAGATTATTACCAACCCAAGCTTTTATATTGATAGATAATCTGGTATAAATTCAAATATACGAAAACGTGACTTAAGTATCCTAAAAAAGAGGCAAACTTATGAGATATGGAGACACCAATTATTGTGTATCAAAATAATAAGAATAATACTAGATTATTACCAACCCAAGCTTTTATATTGATAGATAATCTGGTATAAATTCAAATATACGAAAACGTGACTTAAGTATCTTAAAAAAGAGGCAAACTTATGAGATATGGAGACACCAATTATTACGTATCAAAATAATAAGAATAATACTAGATTATTACCAACCCAAGCTTTTATATTAATAGATAATCTGGTATAAATTCAAATATATGAAAACGTGACTTAAGTATCTTAAAAAAAGAGGCAAACTATGGAGACACCAATTATTATGTATCAAAATAATAAGAATAATACTAGATTATTACCAACCCAAGCTTTTATATTGATAGATAATCTGGTATAAATTCAAATATACGAAAACGTGACTTAAGTATCTTAAAAAAAGAGGCAAACTTATGAGATATGGAGACACCAATTATTATGTATCAAAATAATAAGAATAATACTAGATTATTACCAACCCAAGCTTTTATATTGATAGATAATCTGGTATAAATTCAAATATACGAAAACGTGACTTAAGTATCTTAAAAAAGAGGCAAACTATGGAGACACCAATTATTATGTTTCAAAATAATAAGAATAATACTAGATTATTACCAACCCAAGCTTTTATATTGATAGATAATCTGGTATAAATTCAAATATACGAAAACGTGACTTAAGTATCTTAAAAAAGAGGCAAACTATGGAGACACCAATTATTATGTATCAAAATAATAAGAATAATACTAGATTATTACCAACCCAAGCTTTTATATTGATAGATAATCTGGTATAAATTCAAATATACGAAAACGTGACTTAAGTATCCTAAAAAAGAGGCAAACTTATGAGATATGGAGACACCAATTATTATGTATCAAAATAATAAGAATAATACTAGATTATTACCAACCCAAGCTTTTATATTGATAGATAATCTGGTATAAATTCAAATATACGAAAACGTGACTTAAGTATCTTAAAAAAGAGGCAAACTTATGAGATATGGAGACACCAATTATTTTGTATCTAAAATAATAAGAATAATACTAGAGGCATTATTACCAACCCAAGCTTTTATATTGATAGATAATCTGGTATAAATTCAAATATACGAAAACGTGACTTAAGTATCTTAAAAAAGAGGCAAACTTATGAGATATGGAGACACCAATTATTATGTATCAAAATAATAAGAATAATACTAGATTATTACCAACCCAAGCTTTTATATTGATAGATAATCTGGTATAAATTCAAATATACGAAAACGTGACTTAAGTATCTTAAAAAAGAGGCAAACTTATCAGATATGGAGACACCAATTATTATGTATCAAAATAATAAGAATAATACTAGATTATTACCAACCCAAGCTTTTATATTGATAGATAATCTGGTATAAATTCAAATATACGAAAACGTGACTTAAGTATCTTAAAAAAAAGAGGCAAACTTATGAGATATGGAGACACCAATTATTATGTATCAAAATAATAAGAATAATACTAGATTATTACCAACCCAAGCTTTTATATTGATAGATAATCTGGTATAAATTCAAATATACGAAAACGTGACTTAAGTATCTTAAAAAAGAGGCAAACTTATGAGATATGGAGACACCAATTATTATGTATCAAAATAATAAGAATAATACTAGATTATTACCAACCCAAGCTTTTATATTGATAGATAATCTGGTATAAATTCAAATATACGAAAACGTGACTTAAGTATCTTAAAAAAGAGGCAAAATTATCAGATATGGAGACACCAATTATTATGTATCAAAATAATAAGAATAATACTAGATTATTACCAAAACAAGCTTTTATTTTATATAAATAGATAATCTGGTATAAATTCAAATATACGAAAACGTGACTTAAGTATCTTAAAAAAAGAGGCAAAATTATCAGATATGGAGACACCAATTATTATGTATCAAAATAATAAGAATAATACTAGATTATTACCAAAATACAAGCTTTTATATAGATGATAGATAATCTGGTATAAATTCAAATATACGAAAACGTGACTTAAGTATCTTAAAAAAAGAGGCAAAATTATCAGATATGGAGACACCAATTATTATGTATCAAAATAATAAGAATAATACTAGATTATTACCAACCCAAGCTTTTATATTGATAGATAATCTGGTATAAATTCAAATATACGAAAACGTGACTTAAGTATCTTAAAAAAGAGGCAAACTTATGAGATATGGAGACACCAATTATTATGTATCAAAATAATAAGAATAATACTAGATTATTACCAACCCAAGCTTATAAATTCGCGTGACTTAAGTATCTTTATGATTGATAGATAATCTGGTATAAATTCAAATATACGAAAAACGTGACTTAAGTATCTTAAAAAAGAGGCAAACTTATCAGATATGGAGACACCAATTATTATGTATCAAAATAATAAGAATAATACTAGATTATTACCAACCCAAGCTTTTATATTGATAGATAATCTGGTATAAATTCAAATATACGAAAACGTGACTTAAGTATCTTAAAAAAAGAGGCAAACTTATGAGATATGGAGACACCAATTATTATGTATCAAAATAATAAGAATAATACTAGATTATTACCAACCCAAGCTTTTATATTGATAGATAATCTGGTATAAATTCAAATATACGAAAACGTGACTTAAGTATCTTAAAAAAAGAGGCAAACTTATGAGATATGGAGACACCAATTATTATGTATCAAAATAATAAGAATAATACTAGATTATTACCAACCCAAGCTTTTATATTGATAGATAATCTGGTATAAATTCAAATATACGAAAACGTGACTTAAGTATCCTAAAAAAGAGGCAAACTTATGAGATATGGAGACACCAATTATTATGTATCAAAATAATAAGAATAATACTAGATTATTACCAACCCAAGCTTTTATATTGATAGATAATCTGGTATAAATTCAAATATACGAAAACGTGACTTAAGTATCTTAAAAAAGAGGCAAACTTATGAGATATGGAGACACCAATTATTATGTATCAAAATAATAAGAATAATACTAGATTATTACCAACCCAAGCTTTTATATTGATAGATAATCTGGTATAAATTCAAATATACGAAAACGTGACTTAAGTATCTTAAAAAAGAGGCAAACTTATGAGATATGGAGACACCAATTATTATGTATCAAAATAATAAGAATAATACTAGATTATTACCAACCCAAGCTTTTATATTGATAGATAATCTGGTATAAAATTCAAATATACGAAAACGTGACTTAAGTATCTTAAAAAAAGAGGCAAACTTATGAGATATGGAGACACCAATTATTATGTATCAAAATAATAAGAATAATACTAGATTATTACCAACCCAAGCTTTTATATTGATAGATAATCTGGTATAAATTCAAATATACGAAAACGTGACTTAAGTATCTTAAAAAAGAGGCAAACTTATGAGATATGGAGACACCAATTATTATGTATCAAAATAATAAGAATAATACTAGATTATTACCAACCCAAGCTTTTATATTGATAGATAATCTGGTATAAATTCAAATATACGAAAACGTGACTTAAGTATCCTAAAAAAAGAGGCAAACTTATGAGATATGGAGACACCAATTATTATGTATCAAAATAATAAGAATAATACTAGATTATTACCAACCCAAGCTTTTATATTGATAGATAATCTGGTATAAATTCAAATATACGAAAACGTGACTTAAGTATCTTAAAAAAAGAGGCAAACTTATGAGATATGGAGACACCAATTATTATGTATCAAAATAATAAGAATAATACTAGATTATTACAAACCCAAGCTTTTATATTGATAGATAATCTGGTATAAATTCAAATATACGAAAACGTGACTTAAGTATCTTAAAAAAAGAGGCAAACTTATGAGATATGGAGACACCAATTATTATGTATCAAAATAATAAGAATAATACTAGATTATTACCAACCCAAGCTTTTATATTGATAGATAATCTGGTATAAATTCAAATATACGAAAACGTGACTTAAGTATCTTAAAAAAGAGGCAAACTTATGAGATATGGAGACACCAATTATTATGTATCAAAATAATAAGAATAATACTAGATTATTACCAACCCAAGCTTTTATATTGATAGATAATCTGGTATAAATTCAAATATACGAAAACGTGACTTAAGTATCTTAAAAAAGAGGCAAACTTATGAGATATGGAGACACCAATTATTATGTATCAAAATAATAAGAATAATACTAGATTATTACAAACCCAAGCTTTTATATTGATAGATAATCTGGTATAAATTCAAATATACGAAAACGTGACTTAAGTATCTTAAAAAAGAGGCAAACTTATGAGATATGGAGACACCAATTATTATGTATCAAAATAATAAGAATAATACTAGATTATTACAAACCCAAGCTTTTATATTGATAGATAATCTGGTATAAATTCAAATATACGAAAACGTGACTTAAGTATCTTAAAAAAGAGGCAAACTATGGAGACACCAATTATTATGTTTCAAAATAATAAGAATAATACTAGATTATTACAAACCCAAGCTTTTATATTGATAGATAATCTGGTATAGATTCAAATATACAAAAACGTGACTTAAGTATCTTAAAAAAAGAGGCAAACTTATGAGATATGGAGACACCAATTATTATGTATCAAAATAATAAGAATAATACCAGATTATTACCAACCCAAGCTTTTATATTGATAGATAATCTGGTATAAATTCAAATATACGAAAACGTGACTTAAGTATCTTAAAAAAAGAGGCAAATTTATCAGATATGGAGACACCAATTATTATGTATCAAAATAATAAGAACAATACTAGATTATTACCAACCCAAGCTTTTATATTGATAGATAATCTGGTACAGATTCAAATATACGAAAATGTGACTTAAGTATCTTAAAAAAAGAGGCAAATTTATCAGATATGGAGACACCAATTATTATGTATCAAAATAATAAGAATAATACCAGATTATTACCAACCCAAGCTTTTATATTGATAGATAATCTGGTATAAATTCAAATATACGAAAATGTGACTTAAGTATCTTAAAAAAAGAGGCAAATTTATCAGATATGGAGACACCAATTATTATGTATCAAAATAATAAGAATAATACTAGATTATTACCAACCCAAGCTTTATGCTGCGGAAAAATAAAATGGCTAGAGACTTATACTAAGACGAGGTCCCAAAGGTCATTAAAATGTGCCAATTACTTACAAGTGGACCGATAAAATAAGGGCAGGCTTATTAGCTATATAAATAATCTTAGGAGGATTACAACTTTGAAAGAACGAGTACTTAATAAAGATTTCTCACTAGACCTAAGATAAATAACTAATAAGAAATAAATTTATTAAATGTACAATGGTATATACGACTAATTTGTACTTGTAAGAAAAAAGTACTATGGATATTTGTTGTTTTAAGAAATACATAATAATAAAATAAACAAATAAAAAACATAAAACAAACTCAACAACATTGCACTAAATATTGCTTAGCCAACTTCATCTCAACGATTTATTAATAAACTCATAGATATCATTGTGTTAAAATGCGAATGTTGAGATAAATACATCGTACTCCCAAGGTAGGTTGAAGAACTTTAAAATATAACTATGATTTTATTAATATTTCAGAGAGTATGTTGTTTTGAAAAAATAACGTGTAAATTTAGGTTTTTATCACAGCTTTAAACTAAACTATATATATTTACTACAATACTTATATAAATAGATATCATATAATACAAACATACTTATTAAACACGAAAATGTACTAATACGTATTTTTTGTACCTTTTTTATTGATATTTGTGATGACATACAGAGAATCACAACTTACGTAACGTAACTAGAAATAAAACGATACATAATTTGCAATCACAAATTATGATTCTTCAATAATTATAATCAGCTATTTTGATGTTAAAACTAAGGCCACGCTACTTCTCCTAAACTATACTTCGAAGTAGATAGTTGCAGAAACCAAAAGTGAATTTTATATACATTTTACCAAGTCTACATGAAAGAAAAACCACAGTCACAATTATCTTTTTGATTGTATATGAAATTCACTTAAAGTATCTGCTTTTAGTTTTTCAGACAAACAAGTTTAGCAGAAATAGCGAGGACCATAATTTAGATAATAATTTATTAACTTTCACGCAATGCATAGTTTTCATGTATTTATTTTCAATAATCTCTGGTACTATGAATAAACGGAAGCAGACGCCACATCCATTTTAACAATAATAGAAACCAAATAGATAGGATAAAATGAAGTACTTTAATGAGAATTCAAAGGAAATGATTAAATTTAAATGAATTTTATTGCAGTTACTTGTACTAAAATTTCCAACAAATAATATCGTACAATGTTTTCAACAAGAGGCTAGATTAAACAAGAACATTTCGATGGAACTTATCAATTTGGTTCCAATATTTGCCAGGGCTTCCGAAGCCATATAACATCACATGACAGGACTTAACGCCAAATTCTTAATTAAATACAGGTAACCGAATATATGTACTGTAGATGTAAAAGGTAGCATTTAAATTAACGATCATTTAACTCATGATATTGCAAGACATACATTAAGGAACCAGATATTATTGTATGTTAAAGATATTATTGTATAGGAAAATATATCTCCGTTGTAGCTATTTGACTTTTAGAAATACATAATATAATTACAAAATATTTGTTAAAGGTACTAATCTATTTAGTTTTTATCTATTACATAATCTAGTTTACTTTACTTATTCTAACTCCTTAAGGTACACACAATCATAAACATGAGGTGGTTCCGGCACAATGAGATTTTCCCCATCTTTCTTAAGGTCGGTGTACGTAATTTTGTAAAAGTTCGTGAAACCGAATTTCTCAGCACATTTGGCACTTACAAAACTCGAAGTGTCCATTCGCAGGAGCTTGATTCCCCTTTCTTTTGTTTTCTTCCTGAAATAAAAATAAATTATCGTAGCTACAGTAGTAGTAACCTTCTCTATTGTCGTTGTCACGTGAAACTTAATTGATCATAATAACACGTACATCATACAATTTATATAATATGGATGTTAAATACTGAGAGAGATGTAAAACTATTCTTCTATATGTTGCACAATAAATCGGGCAAATTCACTCATAATTCAAAATTTCTTACAATTATGTCCAGTAATAACCTAAAAGTCACTATAAACCGATATGAAGATTTCCTTTACAGTAAAAAAACCCTAGAGACTTCTTGATAATCACTTACATAGTCTCCTTGACAAGGTTGGTCATGATACCCCGTCCAGCCCAGGCAGGATCTGTGGCTACCACATCTATCTCCACCAAGGCCTGGCCAGGGTACTTCTCCCATAACTTGGCTCCTTTCTCTCGATACGCCAGAATGTATAGGATCCTCTGGAATTTAGGGTTGGAGCATTGAGCTGCTTTTTGCATCAGGCCTTCTGCGGTTTCCTAGAAAAAGAAGAAGCGAGAAATTAGTGTTGGCATTTAAATATAATATTGACAATCGAATTCCGTTACAGTACCGAGATAATCTAAATGGTTCTTTCAAATCCTGGTTTTTTAATACCACATATCATAGATAATTAATTGGGGTAAGTTAATTTTGCAACGTAGTTCATATAAAATAATATTTGTTGAATTTCCAGTGATTTTAGCGTGGTGATGCAGTACATGTCTCCGTGTTGTAGGTTACGAAAATAACAATACTTATACTGGAATGTCGTAAGACTATTGACTATTGTCTCAGGAATAAATTAAACCCGTTAGTCAATGGGCTAGCATTATATAATCTACATTCAATAAAAAGCCATCACTAATATCATCCTATGGGATATTATGCCAAAGTTTCATCTTCAAAGACATTTCTAAGCCAATTAAGTATTAAATAAAGAAAGGAATCACTTTATTTACTACATCGTACAAAAACAGAAACCTGGAAAAATAAATAAAATAAAAACCGTTGATGTAGTGAACCTTTACGCAGCATCACTGGTGTTCCGGCAGCTTTTGATTCATTGAAACTAAATCCAAATATTTTATCTATACTAATATTATAAAGCTGAAGAGTTTGTTTGTTTGTTCGTTTGAACGCGCTAATCTCAGGAACTACTGGTTCGAAATCAAAAATTCTTTAGCATCACCCTGCTACAAATAGGAGCAAAGAATATAATATAAAAATCAAATTATAATTACAGTGCCATCAATGTTTCATGTATTGAAAACTTCTGAAATAATAAAAATGTGCCAAATTATGAGATATTGCTTGAAACCCACCCCAACAGGTAATAGTTACTGCTTGTATTAAAATACAAGCGTTTAGTACACTTACAGGCGACCCAGTAGTCCCAATGCATGCAATCAACGCTCCCACTATTTTCCCTTCATTGTCAACAGCCTTATAAGACATCCCTTCGTCCAAAGAGTTGGTGCAGTACTCGTCCAAGTCGGGGACTGAATCGGCGCCATCTTTGCACAGTTCCACTGCCTTGTTCAAGGGCTCATCCACGTAGAACGTTCTGGAAAGACAAAAGCTGTAGTTAAAATACATAAGCAAACATACGTACAAACATATCAAGCCCGATTCGAAGTAGAGGGATAGGCAGAGATCACAGATCCCGATCCTGATAAACCATTTTCACTTTATTGACACTCATACACCTCCTCATACACATTTGGCGCAAATATTACACGACCATCCTTTGCAGTGAAGGGAGTTCCATGGTTTCGAATTTTTTTAGTTGTACGTTTCTGGCGGTATAATCACACTCGAGTCATCTTTTGTATAACGAGAAGAAAGTATGATTGTTACAGCAAAATTCAATTTCATCGTTGTCGCATAAGTTTCATTGATAAGTATTAATAAGGGGCATGACTGTCTAGAACATCTATCACACCATTCGAGCCAAGCCCGTAATAAGAAAGACATAAGTATTGCAGTATTGCCAGACTGCAGGGCTAACATTTAATTTAACTTAATATGAAATATATCACATAAGCATTGTAAGTGAAAATTCAGTATGGAATGAATCTACCTGTTTAAAACTGTCCGTTATTATACCATTATTCATGTTGTATTCTGAATCACGATACGTAAAACTCTAACTTTACAGTGGAGATGCAAATATTATGTTGTTTTGTTTTACCTTCAACGAGGGAACATAAAACTCTAAAAGGAAATCCATGTGATATAGGTATAATGACTGCATAACTTAATCTTAGATCATAACAAAGAACACGTAACATTCAGTTTATGATCTCGTGTTTCAAGTCTGAGATCACAATTGACCGTCAACGGAACTAATCTTTGTTTACAGAATTTGCTTCGTTGCTTTTACATACATCGACAACATTATAATAATAATTGAGACACTATTGAACTAGCCCCTTAGTAAGTTCATTTAAGACTTGCGTTAAGGGTACTAGTCAACGTATTTAAGAAATATATAAGTACTTATTTTATATTGAAAAATACATTTATATAGCATATCCAATCAACGACCAGACTGGGGGTTGTGATGTAATATGGACCATATTCACGTCCTATAATCCTTACGTAAATCCTACGTAAAAACGAAGTACGAAAAAGACTTGAATTATCATTTGTCATTTTTATTTATTTGGTGGTGTGTATTAACTCATTGATTTTACTTTTGTGGGTAGGTAACCTTTTTTACGGAACCCAGCCGATTTTAATCAAAGATACATCACCTAACTAATCTTTAATATTAGCGATCTGTTTGTACGGAGATTACTGTGAAATATTATCATAGATTTCGAACCTAGGGCCAATGGTAATGTGCCTCATATGGCATGCAACATTGATATCACTTACGAACAAAATTCAAATTCTAGAGTACCCGCCACATACGGTGGCAGTAGCCAAACTTGGAACTAAATTTGACGTTTCCGCAATTGCGTGTTATTTTGTATGAAAGGTAAATTTAGTATTACCAGCGTTGTGTTTTTTGCCCACTCTTTGTAATTTTTATGTTTGTTAAGGGTGATTATAATAAATTGATTTCCGGAGTTTCTTGTTAGTTCTTCTCCAAGCTAGGGTCTCCGCTAATCTAACCTCGGTAAAAAATATGTAAAGACAATGCTCAGTGCCATGTTTGAAATAGTTTTTTTAATTTATACTTAGATCATAAAATAACTTTCAAAGAGAGCTTGTGATATTTATAATTTTGAATATATTATGGCAGATGAAGATCTGAGATGCAAGAGTGGCTAAGAAGCAAAAATCTTTATTTTGAGGATAGCTGGACAAAGCCACTTTTTACCGTTTACCACGTTAGGCGATAGGGATCATAATTATTGTTAAGGAAAAACTGGCACACTGCTCACTTTCTTTGTAATCTTTATGTTTGTTAATTATAAAAATAATAATCTTTATTGTTGTTATACTTAGATCATAAGATAACATTCAAAGAGAGCTTGTGATAGGGCCTATTTTAAATAAACATATTTTGACTTAGATATATTAATTTGTTTTATTTGAGTTTATAGCTCTGCAACCAAAGATCGTTACAAATGAAACCTCAATATAATGTATCGAGCCGTATGGCACAGTGAGTGCTAGTTTTGGCGTGTTTACTGGCAACACTGGATTACGCGACTGTGGCGACGCCTCCAACTGCCACCGTATGTGGCGGGTACTCTATGTACTTAATAATGGTTCCATAGATTACACGTATATTTTCAATCTGTTTTGTGAAAAGAAAACTACAGCCTTCTCTAATCAGTAAAGTGTTTATAAACGATAATAATAACGTTAGTTATTGTATATCAGGTTTCAAGCGTCTTAAGACTAATAAAGTAAGTCCTGGGACGTAAAAAGAATTCTAAGTAGCTGTCGTTCTTCCCCTTCTGTCGTAGGAGGCGACGGAGGGACTAGGAGAAGAAAGAATCTATTGGGCAATAGGCTAGCAAGCTGACACCATTGTTCCTTTATAACATCGCAACCCTAATATTCATGCTATACAGTGATCTAGGAGATATTATATCTCAGAGGTTCTGTCCAGCCCGAAAGGGAATAAAAGATGTGAACGTTACGTTTTAAGACTGATAAGGTAACGTATGAAAACTCTGGAAGGGTTGACAGTAATAATTGAGTTCAATACGTAGTCTTTCACTCACCTCCGCAAAAACTGCAGTACTTCAGTCTTATCTTCAGGTTTCACGTCCAATATTGTGTATTCTGAACTGGTTGCCATTTTGTTTCACTATTTTTCTTCTAGATAACTTTTCATACGACCTAACTGGGCATAAATGAATACACATTAATTTTATTCGTACCTTCAATACTTTAAAATAAAATAAACTACCATCACTTTTGATAAAATAAATGTATTTCGAAAGAAGGGTTTTCTTGCTTATTTGTCTAATCACTAGGGTCACTAGGGCACATGTATGTAATACACTTACATTTAATAACAGACTGATTTAATGAACCATTCAAGCAACAATAAGTCTAACAATAAGTCAAGATTTACTACCCGTAGAATACATAATAAAAACGAACATTTACTGTTTTTGTCCTTATTTCTATCCATACGAAGACTGATAAATTGATTAAGACCACTGTTTCTGATTTCCAGTCCCTACATAAGATCGATATGTAATATATTTGTTGAAAATACGTGGACTATTACTATTAACAGAAGCGCTAAATGTACTTTCCAAGGGGCTAGTTCAATTGGTGCAATAAAGTTCCTAATATGAATATTATTATGACAGCTTACAAAAACAAATTCAGAACATCTTGAAACATATACACTTTAAACAAAATAAGCAAATTACCTCATTTGTTTCCATATAAATGCGCAAAGACAACTGAAGTTATTAAAACAAATAAAAGTCAGACAGATTGATTTGAAGTACTGATGTGTATACTTATCAGTGTGATTGTATCATTGTCTTGCGTCGAATGATAATAATATTAACGTTATTATATCAGATTGTTATCTGTATCATAATGTATAGTAATTATGGATTGTATATAGATATACAATAAAAGAGCATGTATGAGAAGGTTAATGGGTTTGAGTGAAGCAAGAGAAAGTTGCCTGGATCCAGGTGGCAATTGATATTCTCTGCTTATCCCTTTAGATGTAGAAATATATGTATGTACATAGATATACCTAAATATACATTAATGTATACTTACGTTCTTGCATTCCTTTGCTGAGTAGAAAGGTAGTTACTTATTCTATTTCCATTTCAAAATAGCTCGAGACACATGGATATGATGATCCTTAATATCTAGTTCATTGAATCAGAATCACCTCAGATGTCCGCCAAAATAGTAATAAACATATTATTTACTTAGTCTTTAATCACACTTTCACTATTTTACACTAGTTGTCAATAGAGGGCGTAATCTTACATATATTACGTTTCATTATGAATAATTAGAAACGTCATTACACTATAGTTATTATGTTAGTACTAGGTTCTAAAATACTTCAAAATTAAAGGAAAATACTCTTCAATTAACCACTTGATTCTACGACGAATCGCTTAGAGTGTTCTCGTGTGTATTTTAATAACATTTGCATAATGCGTCACAATTTGTTCAAGGTTATTGATATCATTATATTCCTGATTAGAAAAACAAAAGATATAACTGTTTTCTGAGTTTGTCAGTTTGTTATGCAAACATAATCGTGAGGAAACCCTCCTACTTACTAGTGTGTATATATTTATCTATACATTAATGATCCCTTTTCGGGCAGAACCACAGAGATATATTACCCAGGTCAGTTTATCAGCATGAATATTGGGGTTGCAATGTCATCATGGAACATTGGTGTCAGTTTACCAGCCAATCGCCCAATGGATTCTATTTAACCCTAGTCTCTTATTCGTCTCCTACGACATGCCGGAAGGAAGGAATTGCAGCTAGTTAGCATTCTTTACACGCCCCAGACTAGCACAGGACTCACTACTGTCTGTTAGCAGAAATAGTCTTTGCCTATACCTTCTTTATTAACTTTATTTGAATGAGGATAGACCAACAAATATACCTAATCACTTTTCAATTTAGTGATCACATATCGCAAATAACTGTAAATGCATAAATAAAGCGTCTGTAGCCCGGTGGGTAAAACCTTTGACTTCTTATGAGAAAGGTCCTAAGTTAGAATCCCGGCTCTGACATGTACCTATTAATTAGATTTGAATATGTACATATTTTTATTAACGGTCATAATTTACTGTCGCTTACGGTGAGGGAAAACGTCGTGAGGAAACCTGCGCCTCGGGATAGGTAATAGCCAGTGCCTATCGAAACATATCCATAATATTGTCTAACTACTACTCTTTGAGATAGCGATATAGATAATATTTTTGAGAGCATCGCGATTTTTATTCATTTTACAAGAAAACGGGACTTACCGCGTATATTTTATAAACAACAATCAAACGTCGGGTAGCAAAGGTAATACTTTGTTTATAAAATACTAGCGACCCGCTCCAGCTTCGCACGGGTATAAAATATATAGCCTACTCCACTATTTAATGGATGTTATTATACATATAAACCTTCTTCTTGAATCACTCTTTCTATTAAAAAAAACCGCATCAAAATCCGTTGCGTAGTTTCAAAGATTTAAGCATACAAAGGGACATAGGGACAGAGAAAGCGACTTTGTAGTGATACGCGGTAAGTCCCGTTTTCTTGTAAAAAGAGATAACGATGTCATAAACCCTGGAGTATTATATATATAGCTAAAGCTAATAGGTTTTTCTTATATAAATCCACGATGAGTGCAGAAATTAAGGGGCTATTAAAAAAACATAAACCTTATTACAAATATTTATTTAGACATATACTTCTCTTAAGACTAAACTAATCAAAACCTATCACAAAAAATACAATGGATATAATTCAAAGATATTTGCAAATAAAATCAAAAAGCTTTTTCTTTTTATTGTAATAATTTAAAACTAACGAGAAATCTTGAATCACATGCATGCTATAGGAACTAATTTAGCAAAAACTAATTGGTGTAACACTTTGCTAATAATATCACGAAAGGAATAACATAAACTTATAACTACCTTACAAATAAAAGTATAATAGTATTATATTAACTGTGAGAATACCTTATGCTAATTATAACGATGTAAATTTTTAAAATTACATAATATCAAAAGAAGGGAAATACTGTAATACATATTAAAATCTGATTTCATATAATTTCTTACATCATTATTTGTTATAACTTATAACAGAGACAAACTTTGATCGAATTTGACAATCTTAACCCCTTTAATAAACTTAACACGATGTCCTGAAGTTGAGGATTGATATACCTAAATAGATAAATTTGTTTGTTAATTTGAGCCTCAATAGTAAAGAAAGCAATTGAGCGAAGATTAGATGTTTCTGAAATGGAATACACAAAATAGATTATTTAATTATTTTATTTATTATTGACTAATTATTAAATTATTTAATAAATTCATTTGGGAAATGCGTCGAAATACAACAGTGAGTGAAAACACCGTGGGTTTGAAGTGACCATAGAAATACTACCTTCGCAATTGCGGAGATGGAAACCTGAACCTCTGACTACACCGCAAGTGTTAATGGTCGTGAACGCGTTTGTTATTTTTTCTTTTGTTTTCATTATTCACGTAAAACTTAAAAACTATTATTACATAATTTCCTTTAATGCTAAGTCTTATAAAGTATCCTTTTCCAGGTCATCAGTCCTGGTACCTTAGTTGCCTCCTACGACATGCCCGAAGGAAAAGCAATGAGCAATGAGAAAAGCAATTCCTTGTATATGTGTATATGTGAGTACAGTGGAAGGGTGGTTACGTAGGGGCCGGTCCAATAAGACATATGACAGTTAGATTGTAGCTATATTGAAAAAAGGGTGATGTTCGGAGTACCTGTAACCACCGAGTGTGTATGAGAAGACGAAGAGTGTCAATTAAGCGAAAGTGGTCTGTTAGTGCCCACGGTGGCGAAACATTCTTCGAGCCCTATATCCCTGCTAAGGGATTACAGGAAATAAGTCAAGTAAGTCAAGGTCTGTTAGGATCGGGACAAATGGGGATCCGTGATCTCTGCCTTCTACAGGGAATCAGGCGTGTGATGTGTATGTAAACATTCTTTTCACGCCCCAAGCTAGCACAGGACAGTTAATTAGTTAATCTATGACTCCAATAGCCAATCAACTTACCATTACTTCAAATATCTATAATAAACGCTGGCTTCCAAATGCGGTGGGCGAGGCTGAGGAGCGCCGTCCAATTCGGCGTATTTGACGGCGTAGATGCTGACGAAGCCCTGTCTCTCTGCCGCGGCCGCAGAAAACGCTGACGTGGCGTCCATGCGAGCAACTACTATGCCTTTCTGCTTCGCTAGCTCTCTGTTAAGATTATAGATTCTCGGAATACATACATATAAATTAATGGGGTTATATAAATATTGGGGTTGCAATAATGGAAACAGGTAGCCTAAATAGATTCTATTTAGCCTTGTCTCTTAATCTTCTAAGACATGCTGGGAAGAACGGCAACTAGTTAGCATTCTTTTTACGTCCCAGACTAGCCCAGGACAAATGTATCGGAATAAAGATATACCTTTAAAATTTAAGATTGGAATAATACATTCATTATTATGGAACTAGGCTTAAATGGAATATCTTGACATTAAGTAGCAATCTGTCTCCAATTATTTTAATGTTGTCATTACCTTAATGTTATTGTAAATGTGATAAAGGAGATGTTATTGTGGCGTAAGGAGGTTAAATTCACCTCGTGAGGTTTTAAAGGGACGTGAGTGTATGTGTAAGAAAGTAAAATAATAATTGGGCACGTAGAAATTACTTGTAAATAAGGTAACATGAGATGCATTTTGCTCTTTTTACTAGCTTGTCGTAAGAAATTAAAAGTGATATACAGTATTTCAGAACTAGTGGGTAAATTTCTATTACCAATGTTCTTATACATTGGTTGGCAGGCAGTATTTCATAAAATATAACAAAGTTTTACTTAACACCTCCACGAGAATTATATCCCTTACAATGTACGTACTAAATAGGAAAACAACTACAATACAGATATTATAAAGGCCATTGTGACAATACATTGTAGCTGTTAATTAAAGATGCAATTTTGCTAGTTTAGGACATAAAAAGAATGCAACTACCTGCCTTACTTCCCGATTTCTCGAAGGACGCGACTAAGGGACTAGGGGTTAATGGAATCTGTTGGGTTATGCGCTAGCAACCTATCCCTGATGTTCCATATAACATCATAACCCTCATTTATGCTTAAAAGTGTCATGTGAAATATTATCGCCTTCAAGGTTCTTTCCACCCTGAAAAGGAATATAGGACTCGGATGTATATGTACGTATTAAATAGGAAAACGTCTACAATACAGAGGATAAAGGCCACCGTGACATAACAATGAAGCTGTTAATTGAAGATGCTTCTTTGCAATTATTACGCAAACACACTCACGTGACGACCTTACGAGAGGCGGTATGAACGAGATTACATAAATATAATCACGTCTGTACGTCCCTCACGGGATAGGCAGAGAACTATCGCCACCTGGAACGTTCCTGACAAAACTCTTGCTTCATACACACCTTATCATACCTTATCATACATGCTCTTCTGTTCTTCACGCTGCGTACATCCACCTTTGAGAATAATTGGATTATGATGTAAGGGAATATGCAAGAAAATTTTATTAATCCTAAAAGTATTTTTAAATAAAGATAGCATTCAAGGCCCGTTAGTCCTGAACCATTTAATCGCAGGAGATTCATAGAGAACTAATAGGCTTACTTAAATATCTTATAACTGTGTTTTGTATATATTTCCAAAGTTTGTATATCTTTGTTCCTAACTACAGTTTTATTGTGTCGAAGGGATTTCCGGAATATATTTTTTATCTATGTTTGTTTGAAATCGATAAAACTGATGGTATAAAACTATTGAAGTTCTTAATTTAATTTCAGTCTTGCATTCCTTTGCATAGAGGACTATTGAAACTAACTTAAAAAAAACGATGCATGTCCGTAAATATTTATCAATATCAGTGAGGCAAGAATGGTGTGTCAAACAAAAACGTATTTTTACTTTTTAAATTATTAATACACAAACCTAAGATTTACATTAGATTACCTAAGATTGACATTAGATTTATTTATTTCACTGTAACAATGTCCATATAAAACATAATACACTTAATACATGACCAAAAATTAAAATGATCATCATTTGAAATTAAATAAAAATAAAACTTAATACCAAAAATAAAATAATCATCATAATTAATAATATCAACGATAGCTGATAGTATATAATAAGGGACCTGTACACTATAAGATTAGGTCTAATTGTGTAAAATAGCTGTCATAACATTAGAACACATTGCAGTTGACAAGTTTACAGTCATCGTCGCAATTGTTTGATGACAAATGGGTAGGTAGGCATTACGACAACAAAATTGTTATTGTTCACCTGATACCTCTATTTTGAGGAAAACAACAGTTAAAATATATGATTTGCTACTGTACTAATATTCTCTGTGCTACTATGTATGTGTATTTAAACGTAGACACACTAACAATTAAATTGTGTCTATTCTACTGATATTTGTTTTTTTGCATTTATTTTCGTACACCTAGCACTTGATTCACTATATTACAAATGATAACCGAAGAAGACTTGTAAAGACACGTTTTTAATTTATAGATAAAAGGAAAATAATAAAATCTAGATAAAAAATGCACTGAGGATAGTGATTATAATATGCTTTAACCTAATAGGTTTTAGTTGGGACTGACATTGTTTTGCTATACATTCCACTATTTATTAAGTGCATTATTTTATGTACAAGATAAAGTGCTTAAACCTATTAATATCATATGTTTATATGCTTGAAAAACAGAAAATCATGTGTGTGAAAGTTAATGTTTAATAAAACAAGAGAGATTTGTCAGGATCGTTCCAGGTGGCGATCGATAGTCTCTACCTATCCCATTAGGAACGTAGAGGCGTCAATACTGGTATATACTCACAGTGACTCCAGCATCAATTTGCCCATGAGTCCACGGCCTCTCCAGGCAGGGTCTGTCGCAGCTATCATGATCTCCAGCACCTCATCACTCCCTTGAGGAACTCGACTCCAGATCTTGGCTTCTTGGTCTAAGTGCTTGAGTACCCTGAGGATTCTGCGAAACTTGGGATTCGGACATTCCTCTGGATCGAATGAGGGGTCCTGGTGACAAAGATTAAGAGGTTTATTTTGATGACCTTCGTGGCGCGAATGATGGTCATCTTGGGCCCAAAACCACGATATTATGTATTTCGATAGCGGTTTAATGGTGTGAACTTGTTAGGGAAGTAGCAAACGTGAAAAATTTATCAATCGATGGCAGCAAAAGTGTTGTTTTAATCCACTACCATCTTTTTGCTTGAAATAGGATTTTGCAAAAATGCATTAGTGGGCTGGGGGCCCTGAATTAGTGTTCGAGTTCGTGTAGTGTACGTGAGTTCCTAAGTTCGATAACTAGGGGAAACTGAATTAAGAACTACGCCTTTTTTACTTTCCATTCTTCTCGTTGATTAAATATGCTATATCTGTATCTATAATAAGTATGTATTTATCTATACATATTATATAATAATATGTATGTATATTTTATAAATATACGTTGACTGGTATCACAAGTCTTGATTGCATTTACAAAGGGGCTAGTTCATTTAGTGTAATAGTGTTTCAAATATTATTTTCCTTACTAATTTAAAGCTCATTTTGACGAGGTGTGATTCTCAAGTATGCCCTTTAGAGCTTGAACAATTACTATAAATAAATAAGTAATAATCGTAAATTTTATTATAGTTTACTAATAACCGTAAATTAAATAGCTATAACAATAAATTTATAACGGAATTTCAATCCCGTATAAGTCTGAGACGTAAAAATATGCCAACTAGCTGCCGTAGAACTTTGTAGCATGAGAGTAAGGAACTAGTGGTCAGGTACAACCCCCACATATTCAAGCTAAAAAGTGACATTATAACATATAAAAATGCTATGATAGTCTCTCCACGGTTGCTTCCACTCCGAAAGGGATTAAAGGACGTAAATGTATGTATTTAAAAATATTTTAGTTTTCGCTACTTTTACTGTATTATAGCTTCATTCACAGTTAAATACGTGACCAATTACGTTCTATAAGTTATATGCGGTCAAGTTCAAGGTTCGAGATTGTAGTTCCACTTGAATGGTTTGAATGGTAAACAGCTGTTAGAAATAAGTATGTCTCATAGTCTATAAGACACAAAAGACAATATTATGTGCTAGGCTAAAAATTAGTTATTATTATTGTTTAGTTTATAATGTTTATTAATTAATTTTTATAAACCTGACGTTTAAATAGGAATGTACCTAAATATAATATTAAAAATATATTTAGATACCTAGTTTAGTCATAGTTTTAAAAGACAACCAAAGTTATTTAGACCATATATCGACTTTTTACTAACTGTAAGTAGTTACTGCATAATATATGTAATTAATATAAGTATTATGTTTACACAAAATTATTTTCAATATTCGATTATACTGATGCAATCTTTTACCGATCGCTACCGCCAAGTGTGTATGAGCAGGTGTATGAAAACGGAAATTATACTTAAGTATATAACATATAAACGATCTGCATATTGACACCTATGTAATAATAAATCTTTTTCAGCTGGCAGCACACAGAGGGTTATAGATTAGATAAGATATTCAATACTTAGATATTGCAAAGAAAATTGTATCAATTAATAAATATTAAAAATAAAAAACTGTGTGACTGTACAGTGATTAACGAATAAGTACATATACTATAATAATATAACAGTGGGAAACCTATGACAACACCACAAGAACTAGTGGCATTGACAGCCTTTGTCTTTTTATTTCTGCTAAGTCTAGCCTATTCTAACCACGAACCAAATATAAAGAAGACCCGGCGAAAGAATGGCGTGTTTTAATTGGTGCGGAGTTTAAAAACGTGTAGTAGAAAGAAGATACCTGATTTGATTGGCCGATGCCGTGTTTTAATTGGTTGTAATATCTCCCCTCCATCTCGCGTACCTCGTTTCACCCCGCGTAATGCCACTAGTTTACATACATATATAGGTAAGTAACTTTCATTGCTATGTATGCATAAGTCCAGTCTATTCAAACACTCACCGATCGTCGTTTAATGCCATTAATAATGACACTAATGATCTGGTCGTTGTCGTCGAAAGCAGCAACTGACACCCCTTGGCTCAAGGTCGAGACACTGTATTCTTCCAACTCCTCACACACATCATCTTTACTCTTGAGGAGTTCTACAGCTTGGTTCATAGGTTCATCTAGGAAGAAACTCCTGGAAATTGTAAGAAGCGTTTTAGTGACTCAACTTCCCGTTAACTTCACGATAAGATACTGTCGATCGCCACCTTAAACGGATTTACCATGCTTTGATTCACATGTAAGCTTTTTTGTTGTGAGATATAGAAAATTGTAGCTACCAAGATAGTATAATTTTAAATGTTTTACCAAAATCGTAGCTTAATAGCACTTCAGTAATAGTAGTGGATTAGCAAAAGTGACACCTTACACAATTGATGACAGTAAAAGTGTTAAATTTCGACGCCAGGTTATTAACCGTTCACGCCACTGAGGTCTTCACTATACTATAGTCTATATAGTCTATACTATAGTCATATTAATAACCATCTTACCCTCTAAGGAAGTTAATCAGTGCATCCTGGTCTTCAGGCGTGAGGGTTCTCCAGGAGTAGTCCAGGGTTGAGCGACTCATGACCTTGGGCTTCAGGGAGATGTCCTCCAGCTGCGCCGACAGCTCGTCTGCCAGCTGCAAGGAAAGTGAATAGTCAGACTATTAGAACTTTGGGTTGGATGCACATTGTATTATGTATATGGGATACCTAGGAAGTAATGTACGAAGACAAAGAAACTTTATTTGTCTTATATGCGTAAATAGGGTGTACATTACTTATAATTAGTTTCAGCATGGGCTGCCTTTTCTGGCGTACAAATAGATCAAAATACAATTGCAATTAAGACTAATAAAACATAACTTATTGGCTTATTTTAGAACAGAGATTAGATTTTATTTAATTTGTACAGAGTGGATAATGCTTAGATAATTATTTAAATAAAACACACTTTTTGTAATCACCGAGTTTTATTCATCATTTAACAGTATTGGACTTCCACTAAAGAAGATCACATACTTATTTTTCCGCCTCCCTTAATATTGAATAGTATGGTAAACGATCTTCTGTTAATTTTAATTTGGTCAATGAGGAATGACATAAAAAAAAACTTAAGAGCATTTAAATAAAAACAATAGCGTTATTTTGGTTTATAATTATTAGATGCTGATGACCTAATTTATTAGATTTAAAATTATTGATTTGGTAATTTTTATAAATATATCGACTTAATTGCACGCTTGTATTGCATGTTACATTGTAACTATAATTTTATATGTGAGTGTTTAAACTAACCTGCATCATTCCACGAGATTAAGGTTGAAGTTTATCCTATTAAGAGAATATGATGTAAAGTTAAGACACAATTGGAATTATTTAATGCGCATTTATGTATTATTTATTACGTAATAACTAACAATTATTGGAATAATCAAAAATACTAAGCAATATGTTTTACGTAATTTCACTGTGAACTAAATTATATTCACTAACAATAGAACTGTTTATTATATTTAGTAATTACTCAAACCACCATATTATAACTTAAACACGTCTTCCTTTATTAATTATTCTTTGTTAACTTTCTATCAAACTACGTATTTTCTTTGTAACTAATTTTCCTACAACACTTGCGTTGTTAGTAGCAAATCTTTGTGCACTACATGTATTATCTTGCATAGGTACTAGACTATGATAAAATGTACCTTGGCACTACTTAGATGGTCAAACATGACACTTGCATTTTAATTATGTTTAACCTCAGAGATAAATTGCATTTTATGACTAATGCACTAGTAGCATTGCTGGTTTAAGACGATTTTATGTATATTCATGTTTGTTGTATTGGATGCATGTGCCTGCATACATATGTGCTGCTTTATTACTAATAACTATAAAATAAGTCCAAAGGTGACGTTAAAAGTACCTATAATCGTCGTGTATGTATGTGGAGGTATATAGACGTGAATAAAGCAAAAGTGATTTAAAAGGATTGGAAAAATACGTAAGTGTGAAACTTGAGAACCGTTTTCGGGATCAATAAATTCTTCTAAGAGATTATAATGATAATAAAAATAATATTTTGTGACAAATCTATAAATAATATCAAAATGTATATGTAGAAAGCAGAACTACATATGATAGCCTGTTCGAAACGTAACAAAAAGTATACCTTGCCACTAACATACTATCATTGCTATTCAAACCTTTATTGTTATACTAACATTGATATAGTAGATTATTGTTTGTTTATAAAAAAATCAGGTAATAATATGCTTAATATACAAAAAGTGAAGTGTATTCTTACTGGATTATCCATTAATATTAAGTCTTCTTAGTATTTATCATAAGGCTACTAAATTTAATTTATATTTTAAAATTGCGATGCACAATTATCGATGCCACTTTAGTCGTAGTCAAAGGCTTGAGTGACCATTTTTGTTATCATTAAGATCTTGAAAAACCACGTTTTGCTAGGGATGGATTAAAAAGCCATGCAAAATCAAAAAATTAGGGACACCTATTTTTCGTTTAAAATGTATGTACATCTAACTTTCTTCACGATGTTTCTTTTTACTGATATATAAGCACGTGAGCAATCAATGTTTTATTTTATAACTTATAATCATCTAATTACATGCCTAAGTATGGACTGAACAACTAATTACGAGGTTATTTCGAAACACTACCTAAAGAAAGGAAGATTCCTTAGTCAACTTTTACTATATACTGAGAAAATATCCGACGTGACAGAAAATAGAGAGCTGGTTAAACAAAGAGTAGAATAAGAAAAACTAAAGAGTAAAAGTAACATATTTAGACACAAGAATCGAAGCCAGTACTTAATAATTATGTCTTTAGCGACTGTTTATGGAAGCGGTTAACCCTGCCATTTCTACATAGCTCAACCTTGGCACGACTTAGGGCTTAGGTAATTCTAGGTTACAAGTACAATAGCCTATAACCATGCAGTAATAATAGTCAACAGCCAAAGTGTAGCATTCAGTAATTGTTTAGACTAATTGATAGGTAATTGCTATCTTTACTTCCTTAGAACAATTTCCGGTCTTTTAAACAATGTTGAAGTAATTTTAAATGCTTTCAGGATATGCTCATTTCATTATAGTGAAAGGCGTAAAAGTCGGCATAATGAGTGAACCTATAGATATTGACGAATGTCATAATTTAGTTATTTAATTGAATTTTCTTATGCTTTAATGGTCGCCAGCTTATCATACTAATATCTATTTCCCTGTACTGAATTAGTTGCTTCTTGAAGTCCTTACGAATAGATATGCTTTAACTGTAATACATTCAAATACCTCCACATGTTGGTACATGTTTCATAGTTATAGATACTTGTAAAAAAGAGGTTGTTACGTACAAGTTAGACCAATAAGACATATGACAGTAAGATAGGCGACATATTGAAAAGGGTGACGTTTGATATAACCACCTACTGTGTGTGAAGAGGGTAAACCAATAAAGCAAAAGTAGATCGAGCCTGATGGGGTTCCATGATCTCTGCCTACACCTCTGTAGGGAAAATAGGCATGAAGTATATGTAGCTATTTATAATGTTACCTTGTCTTAATAGATTGATTATATATTTATATTTTATACTTAATGGTGCGAGTCCAATGTAACCGCCCTTACATCTCGCCATCATAAGGGTTATTCTAATTCCTAAAGGGTTAAGATTTACCTCATCAGTGGGACTTAATAGACTAACTTTTCCCTATAAGGAAAAGCAAGGTTTCATTACGACCTAGATAGGATTGACATTAAACTTGAATCTAGTCAATTGCTGTCCATTTAATGTGGCAAAAATTAATATTCATTGACAAGACGATAATTGCCCCGGTAATGTCCGCTAAGCATGGTCAAACAATTGAATTGAAAATGGAATTGAATTCTCACGAGAATTTCACTCATTTACATAGAATAGTGATTTATGAATAGCAAATACCGTTTAATTATGAAATCACAAGATCAGAGCTGTTAATGGGTTTTAAATTCTATAATTGATTGTTCAATTTTAATTGGAATGCTACTTTGTTTTATCACGATTCCCTTAGTTTTATCATCTTCACTTTGTACCAATGCAGGCTTTCGTTCATCCCATGTGTAAGAGGCGACAAAGACACTTGGGGTAAATTGAATCTATTGGGCGATGGGCTAGCAACCTGTCACCAATGTTCCATTTGACATGACATCCGCAATATTAAGGCTAAATTGTTACTTATAATGTCTCGAAGGTTCTGTCTAACCCGAACGGGATTAAGGGACGTGATTGTATATAGGTATTATTTTATAATGCATAATACTGAAGAAAAGTAAAATTATAAGTAAGTACCTAAAATTATCGCCGGATATACACACTAGCGAACATACATATATGGTTACTTATTCACTAACATCCTTACACCTTAATATACAATAAATCATATAGTTCTTTTATGGAAGGTAGTTTAAGGTTCTATCTCTTCGAGAATGAATAATAAGGATGATTAGTAACAAAAATGTACGTGTCTATAATTAATAACTACATTATCGCACATTTAAGGTCTACAAGTAACACTAAATGAATCGTAACGTTCTCATAACAAAGCTTAGATGAACATGACATAAATATTAACTATTATTATTCTTTTATTGCTCTATTTACTGAACACCTGTGTCAATAAATCAGAACATATAGTGTAGTGCAACCTTTTTATTGATGGAACCAGATCCGGTTGCGTATCCCTAACTAATATTATTATTACATTGATTAATTCGATGAAATCAAAGATCATATAAATATACATTCATGTCTTTTAATCCTTTTCGAGGTGGACAGAACCTCGGAGATTTAATATCTCCTAGCCACTTATCAGCATGAATACTCGTATCGTCGTATCGTTGTGATGTTATAATGGAATATTGGTGACAGGTTTTGCCCATCGCTCAATAGATTCTATTTACCCCTAGCCCCTGAGTCGTCACCAACGACATGCGCCGGGAGAAATGGCAGTTAGTTAGCATTGTTTATACGTCCCAGAATTCTTATTTATTTCGTTCGTATTTCATTAATCAGGTATAATTGAAGAAGGTTGTCAATCAATTTCGTTCACATTCCAGTGTTTAATATCACAACAACTAAACGACCCCGTTTTAAAAATAGAACGATAAAGTGCATCATAATTAACATTGTCGTGACGTAACGGTAGTTTGAATGAAACCAGCTCAAACCGCTCTATTTGAGGCTTAAAATAAAGTAAAGGGAGAAATATCAAGGCAAGCCACCGTATTTATAGAACTCCAGAAATAGCCCTTTAGAGTTAAAAATAAAAATCTAGGTTGTGTTTGCGAAGTGTCCAGAAAGCCCGAGCAACGAACTTGGGGCCTTGATATTGAAATCGAGTTTCGTTACGTAACTTTTTGCCCGTACCTACTTCCGTGTCATATGTTTTTGTGAATTAGTTATCACCAATGAAATTGTAGAAGTAATAATAATTTGTGCGTAACTTTTTTTGCATTGTTTGACTTTTGAAACGGATTTGTTATGATCTCATGAGGGACCTTGAGTACGCACTTTTTAGTCTATTCTTAGATATGTCAACATACATACTTATTAGTAAATATAATTCGCTCTTGCATCCGTATTTTCCCTGCAAAAAATCGTACGTTAAATATCGGTTTGATGGTTGTTTCATTCATAAAAGTAGTCTCGTATTAAAATAATAAATGTCGAATATATAAGTAATTTACTTACTAAGCAGTTGTACCGAGACAATCATAAAAAACAGTAAATATAAATTGAATATTACTATTCTTCTTCATTACTCGTTGAAAGTCATATAAATAAAAGACATTTGTCAAAAAAAGTTAAAGTTTCACAAGTCCATCTAAAAATACATCTTTAAGTCAGGCCATATCAAACTAGTTTTCATCTCATAATCCGCACGCATATTTTAGGTGCGTTATAAACAGATTATCAAAAAAATATCGCCTGCAACTATGCAACAGTGATAAAAACTTCATTTTGTCATATGTGGGTAGTTTTTTTGTTATCCCAGCTACTCTAAATGGCTCAGTCTAGCTGTATCCTAGACCAAATGTTATAATTCGCATATCCTTTAAGCGAGGTCAACTGGCTTGTGACACAGATCTAAGTAACGCTTTGTAAGCCTGCAATGAATCAATTCTGTTGCTAAGCTAGGTATTAAAGGTAATTAACATAACAATTATTACTAGGAGGCTAACAGGATCAGAAACTTATTAGGATTTCATAGAAGCTTTGATCAAAGATATATGTAGCTTGGTTAAGAGTGGCTTCTAAGTTTGGAACAAGAGGATACATGAATGGAAGAAAAAATTCCATGCCTATGTCATACCTTATTTTCTTTACATTTCGAAATTTTGAACAGAAGAGTATTTATTCAGATTCATCTTATTAGTACATACTATAATTATTAAAGAATATCAACAAATAACTGGAAGATAATTTATGCATAACTCTACATATAATTACAAAATAAACAACAAAAAACAAACAAATTAATGTCATCACTCGTTTACGTAACATATGATAATTTAAATAAAAGTCTCCGCTGGGCAAAACAGGAATTTTCCTAAATCGGAACCTATATTCTATTTTATACAACTTTTTTCTAAACTACGTTTGTTTTGCAAATGATTAGGTAAATCACCGATGACTTGGCATGTCTTAAACAACCTGTTCATAGGAAAATCAATTAACTTTTTGCTCAAAAATCGCTGACATACTCCATAACAATTGAAACTGTTCGGCTAATTAAACTGTTGTTGTAAATAGTTTTGCGTATTTACTTTTTGCTTTGCTATGCATTCAATTACGTAACAACGTCATCGTTATTTCTATGAAATAGTCAATAGACAATGTAAATTAACATTAGCTTAGTTGATTTGTGATTTTAAATACTCCATTTGGCTTATTTTACATGTATTTTACTAAATTTCAGTGCGTATTGTGATATGGTGTATTAATATATACCTATTTAAAAAATAGATCAGCTCAAGACATTGTATTACTTCCAATCCTGTATATCTGGTCAAACAGGAGTATCCAATGCACCAAAAAGATATTGACACCACAGATAATAAAATACTGTTGATACTACAGTTCACGACCATTATTTATTTCGCTGTATTCAGAGATACGGATATCCATCTCCACATTTGCGGAGTTAGTAATTATATGGAACCCACGTGTTAATCTAACAGATACATTGCGATTGTATGTGAAGTTATTATCTTAATTTACTGTAAACCGTAGTTTGCTTTACTACTTAATAATAATTGTTTTTATTAAAGGTACTGCGTCCAATAAATCATATATCTGATTGCCTGCTTATAAATCGTAGTCCTAAGAATCAAGTCAAAGTAAATAAGATACACAGATCATATGGCAGTCAGACTTGGATAGACTTGGATATGTCAAGGTTTCTGGAGCTGTTAAGCTGAACTAGTCAGTCAGGATACTCTGACAGAAGGAATAAATTAATAGACAATGCCTGGCCTGGGCTGTCCTAGTATAGGATAAATGTAAATAGAATGAAGTACCAACCGTTCTTCTCAATGTATCGTATGATGCCACTAAATATGATTAAAAGAGGGATTGAGCTAGCAACATGTCACTTATATTCTATAACGCCAATATGATAAAAGAGATCAAAAGAGATATTATATCTCCGAGATTCTGTTCACCTGTTACTAAACTCTTTGATCGGATTCTTGCAGTTGGATTATATTAAATCAGATATGCATCATAAACAATTAGTTGACAACCAAGGGATACTTGCTACGAACGTTTTGCATATCATTTATTCTACTCTATGCAAATAAGTTCATTATTCATATTAGCTCACGAGTCTTCAACTATAGATACTTCTAAAGTTATATACTTCTCGTTTACATAGCATAAACATTCAATACTCATAGCTATATAGCATTTATAAACAAAGAATCTACTAGATCAATTTAATTAACAAGAAAATAAAACAATTGAACATATGATTGGCTAGGTTTATAAAACAATTGATGTACGCAATATCATTTACGCTACCGTTGCGTGTCAGATTTGTATGACGTATTTACACCTTTGTTTGCATCCTTTGTGTTGGAAACTGCACTTGCTAAACTCGTTAGTAAAACGCTATTCAGAATGAGGGAAATATGTATTGCATAAATATTGGTGTCATTTTTCCCAATTGTGTATGCAAATGTTAATGACGCGCTTAAAGAATTTGTTTCAAGCTTGTTCAAGTAAAATGACAAGAAATGCATAAAGAAAATCGACACTCATGAGTCATATATTGATTTGCATAAAAGTACGTTGACTCAAAATAATGTATACGGAATATAACAGAAATATTATATTAAGTGTGTATAAACGCCCAACTGCATGTAAATAAAAACAAAACAGCATCGACACTGCGCACACGAATGTTGTCTGGTTACTTTGACAACTACCCTCATTTTCTCTAGTAAATAAAACCTACATTTTTTAGACCACACGCATCTTCGTTATACGCACTGCATATACGAGTATCTATTCAAACGGTGGTATAGTGTTCTATGAAGGGGCGGTCATAAATACATATCTTAAGTAAAACGGATTTTTTTTGGCAGAATTTAATTAAAAACGATGCATTTATGTGTTTTATCATTTATTTAAATAATTTAAAAAAAAAAAAACTTTAACACCTAAAATGTATGTTATAAAATTTTAAAAAAGTAGTACATCGATAATTTCCTTTTAAAAACAGACAAAAAACAAGATATTTTATATTATAAGAAAAATATTATTAAAAAATTAAGAAAAAAATAATATTAACAAAGAACAATAGTCTAAAATCCTACAAAACAAAGATAAAAGTTTTTAAAAAAAATTGTCTCGATAAAACCCTTTTTTTCTTGCGGGGAAAAACAAGTAATAAGTGGGTCGGAAGTTAATAAAAGTCTGTTGAGTAAGTCTGTGTTAGTTTTTACTATTTTTTGTACATCACGTTACACATCCTTTGATGACGTCTAAAACCTAAATCTGCCAAGGTCCGCAAATGATTTTATAAATTTTTAAATAAGACACTATGAGCTTTGATTTAAGGTACGTGTCGATATTCGCATGATGTCGCAATTTTTTGTAGGTCCATGCAAAGTTATCGTTCTTGCTTAAAGTTTCGTAAAAAACACGTACTATTCAGAGGCTCAAAAAAAATATTAGGAAGCTAAAATGACATTTAAATTCAATAGAATAGTAAGATCATACCTTGTTCTTGGAAATCTATTTCATAAATATAAGTCACAATCAATAATAATCTTGAATTAGCTTTCAAACAAGTAAGCGTTAATTGGTTGTTGAATTCGTTTTTATGCAACACAAAAATCTTTCCCATTCGCGAGTCCAAATATAAGTGATAATTAAGTAAAATGGGTATCATGTTTATGATTTCGGATGTATTATCTATCGTATGATAACTGAGGGTTGTTTTTGAAACGATTCAAAACAATGTTTTTTTTTATTTATGACCTATGGCACAGACTTCCGTGCAACGGGTTGTAGTTATAAGATGTTTAGCATAGTAAAAGTGTCTTGTGACTGACCAATAACTATCAAAACTTTAAAGCATCTATTCGTATATGTAATTGGCGACGCGAATAAAGGAAAATGCTAAATGTATATAATCCATCCACCAAAAGCTATATGAGGCAAGTTGTATCTAACTTATGGTTTCATCGTATAAGAATTTTATAGTATTTTTGAGAGGAAGCCAGATATCTTATTATAACATTGTCTCTTAATAAATGTCTAGCGAGAGTGTGATAACAAGTATTTAATTAGGGATAAATCCTCTATTAACTATTTCATAATATAACGATAGACTCCTTTTAATAATAGGAAAACCATTTCCCATATAATCTAACGCATTACTTTATACTATGGTTTAACCCTAGAACCATGTAATTATGTTTGTAAGTTTCCTAAGTCGATTACGTCAAGATGACCTATAACACTAAACACTTATAAAGGAAATAACCACGGGATAACCCTTTACTACTAATGGTAAATACTAAGGCTAGTTCACACGTTCTAAGAATGTGAGATGATTAATTAGAACATTTGTACTAGATAATTGGAATTATAGTATATGTACACTAAAATGGTGACGTTAGGAGTACCTATAACCGCCGAGTGTATGAGAAGATGTATGAGTCAATGAAGCGAACGTGGTCTGTCAGGTTCGGGACAAATGGGGATCCATGATCTCTGCCTACCCCTCTACAGGGAATCAGGTGTGATGTGTATGTATGTAGGTACACTAAAATTTGTATCGCTGTGGATTTTGATCCCTTATTTAGTAATACTCGTCTTACTTTGTATCGCTGAGGATTTATATCCCTTTTTCAATATGCTCGTCTTATTAAGAAATTTGTCGATCAAGTAAAGGACATACTGAAAAGGGCTTACGTATATTACGTATGATGAGGGCTTAATTAAGGAAAAGTGATTATGTCAGGATTGGAAACCCCTCTGTTAAGAAACGGGCGTGAAGTGTTTGTATATTATATTTATTGTCCCAATATAACGAGATCTTCTTCACGGATAAAGTTCGAGAAAGTGTAACAATGTTACGAGCCAAACTTGGCAAACTAGGGCAGGTTGCCATGGCAACGAATCAACGAATGCAACTTTCTCTCGCTAAATCTTGGAGTGCATATTCAAATGCATTTTCAAAGGCTTTTTTTAAACTGGTTTCATATATTTTTGTAGCTTTCATACAATTATATTCTTAGGTGTGTAATAACATACATTAACTAGCTTATAGACTATTATTTTTTAAATCTTTACTAATTTAATTTTCATGTTTATTAAATTTGAATTACCTACTATGTAGAAAATTTGTCAAAACATGTTATTGTCAAGTTAAAGCTATATTTTAATTTAGTGTGGTTTAAGGAAACTATGAACGTGTTATCATATGATCGATAGCTATAATCAAACGAAAATATTCTTCCTGTACAAAAACTGGTTTTATGTTAGTAAACTTTATCTTTTATGCAAAATTAAACATAAATATTGTAGTTTATATTTAGATATTCAGATTTTGACCCATTGTTTCCTATTAGATACAATACAAAATTACTAGTTTTACTATTTATATTACTTCGTTTTGTAGTGTGAATATTTATAATGAACAATGTACTGAAATACAATGTTTGAAGCAATAAAATGCATTTCTGCTGTTAGTTATGGTCTTTAATTATATGTTGTATGATTCACTATATATGAAGTACTGAAGAACGATTTGCTAGTACAAATATGAATATAACTGTGTTTATTACGTTAGAATAACAAAAAAATATACAAATTAAAGTATTTATTTATTGTAAAATGTGATTTACAACTAATGTCCTAATTCAGTGCTGCATGAAAAAAAAATATATTAATTATAAACATACAAAGACTCGCTATTTTGAGATCTTAGCTAAATTAATTGCAAATTCTTAAATAGCCTATCTATCATTTTCTCACGTAAGTATCATATGAATTTGTAGATATATTATTCCATTCAATGAATCTAAATGTTTAAATAAATTATTTAAAATAAAATGACATAATATTATTTCAAAAATTGTATACGATCTTTAAAATAAACTTACACATCTAATAGACATAAACATACCGTATATTTGATAATCCTCTCATCTTCAGGTTCAAAATGTGGTTGCTTCGGGGACAAATTGATAATAGCACTGGTTACCGCCATTTTTATTGAAAAGAAAACTTTTTAGTATAGAAATATGAAAGGAATTTGTTATTTATCTTAAATGTCAAAAATTCCCGCGCGTTACTTGACGTTTCGGCTCTTCCGCGCTCCTAAACAATGTTGGATCGCGCCAAGACTCCGACAACAAATGGTGAGAAATGGAACGCGTCTACTTATATAGTTCAAACAATTACCGTTGCCTGTTGGCTGTATCCCCTTCATATCCGTGCCGTTTTCTCGAATAAAGGTCGTCTTAGATTTTGCGTAATGCAAATCCTTTTACGTGTGTAAATGTTTATAATAACAAAAGTGTATCACAATGATTAATTGTCCAAAATGTCAATTAATATAGGAAACGTTGCCATATCGTCTCCTATTAAAATTAAGTCGTATCTATTGATTACATATTATAACCATACATATACATTCCCGTCCTCTAATCTCTTCCGGGGTGGACAACAAGATTGCGCCCAACAGATTCCATACACCCCTAGTCCCTTAGTCGCCTCTTACGACATGCCGGGAAGAACTGCAGTTAGTTTTCGTTCTTTTGTGTCCCAGATTAGCATGGAACTCCCAGTTAGCACGATTATTAGTTGTTTAAGAAAAACAAGTGTTATCCGAATTAAATTCATAAGGAAAAACAAAATGTACATAGTTTATTTTAGTTCTAGCTTCTCTGGTACTTAAAAACAATGCTAAATATCATCTTTATTACCACATGTCAGAAAAATCAGTAATTAAAGGGCAAGATTACATCAATGAATCAAGGATGAATGACATAATAATATAATAATAATAATATTTGGACATTATTACACCAATTGAACTAGCCCCTTGGTAAGTACATTTAAGACTTGTGTTAAGGGTACTCGTCAACGTATATTTAAGAAATGTATACATATTATACATAGATAAATACATATATAGCATATATAATCAACGACCAGACTGAAAAGCAGTAGAAAAGCGTAGTTCTTAACTCTGCCTCCACCGGGAATCGAACCCGGGACCTCACGATTAGCATTCAGATGCCTAACCGATTGCGCCACGGAGGTCGTCAATATCTTTTAGGCGATGGGGTAGTCAATTGGCATAATGTAATATTACAGTAACAAGGAAGGAAAGAGAAAATTTACTACCCTTATCTTGTTTACCCATCGAAATAAAAGTCGGTGCTATAGGAACTATGTATTTTTACGTTACTGCTATATTTTTCGGTGACATAACATAATAATATTATGTTATTTGTACTATATTATAGTAACTAGTATTGAAAAGGGCATGCTTCGATTGGTTTGGACATGTCATGTGGATGAATGATCGTATGTGGGTGAGGTGTAAGGGTGGTTACGTAGGACACATGGATAGATTACATGCGTATACATTCACGTCCTTTATTTATTTTTGGGATGGACAGAACCTCGGAGATAAAATATGTTTAAGGTTATTTTTTAGCATAAATATTGGGGTTTTGATGCTAGCCTATCGCCTAATGGATTCATTTTGCCCGTAGTATCTTAGTCGCCTCTTACGACATTCCGGGATGAACGGCAGCTAATTAGCATTCTTTTTATGTCCCAGCTATTACGGCCGACATATTGAAAAAAGTGACTGTAAAAGTACCTATAACCGAGTGTGTATAAGGAGGTATATACATACATAGGTGTCAACGAAGCCAAAGGCGAAACATAGCTAGTATGGTTTATCAAAATCGGCAATAATCGGGATCCGTGATCTCTGCCTACCCATCCGTTGAACGACGGGCGTAATATCTATGTTGTAACAATAGCAAGAGATTTGTATATTAATTTATTCTTGCCACATCATAATTTTAATAAAAGAAATTACGAACCCTTGACCAATAATTAAATTACAATTAAAAAGGTGACCAATGAAAAACCTTGGGATAATAAATTCAATTAAGATGATAGTTTTTTCCGCTATGACCACAGATGTCGCGATAATAGCAATTAAAAAAGGTATTATTTCTAATCCTTTTCCTTTTAAAGTCCTTGTGACATTATTGAATGATTAAAATTCGCATATTTAGCAACAGATTACACCAATTATAGTGAAAATGATACACCTTCAGGTTTAAGATGTTATTATTTTACAGGCTGTTTATTGGCCAATTAAAAGTCAGTACTTGATAATGGAGACACGGCTTACCACTTGTCACATAAGGTACTGCCTATCTAGTCCACACGTGGGTTAGAGATGACCCTTGAATGACTACCTTCGCAACTATGGGGATGCACGGGGTAACCTCAGACTTCACCTCAAGTGTTCATGTTTATGCTACGTGCCTTCGAAAGATTGTAATACGTATAATAAAACTAAATATTATTTTTCTAATATCGAATGCAAAACGTGACGGAGTGGCGATATCCCGAAATTCCGTCAGTCTTCACCGCTTCAGACATTGTGTATGTTCACGTAAATTGATATGTAACTTTACAAACTCATACACACAAGTATTATGTTTCATTATACTACTAATTAACTGAGTAATAATTGACCTTCTTACGAACTAAGTGTATCAGGTTCAATTCCTGGTCCACTCATTAATCTAAATTCTTTGCTAATGTGGGAGTTCAAGAAAATGATAACTAGTTGTGTTTCTACTCTGCCTATGATAGATGACATGTAGGGACTAAACGTCAAGGGAATATATATTTTTTTTGTATCTGGACATTATTACACCAATTGAACTAGCCCCTTAGTAAGTACATTTGAGACTTGTGTTAAGGGTACTAGTCAACGTATATTTAAGAAATGTATACATATATATAGATAATACATATATAGCATATATT
The DNA here is from genome assembly GCA_030578115.1 of Leucoptera coffeella. Lineage (NCBI taxonomy): Eukaryota > Metazoa > Arthropoda > Insecta > Lepidoptera > Lyonetiidae > Leucoptera > Leucoptera coffeella. The sequence continues at coordinate 217,848 of JAMBLF010000264.1, read as the reverse complement.
ATAAACGACCAGACTGGAAAGTAGTAGAAAAGCGTAGTTCTAAGCTCTGCCTCCACCGGGAATCGAACCCGGGACCTCACGATTAGCGTTCAGGCGTCTAGCCGATCGCGCCACGGAGGTCGTCAAAATATAATTAATATAAATATATCGTATGGACAAGCAACCTGTCAAATGTCACAAAGGCTTGGCTGTTTTTGCTAAAACTTACTTAGAATTGTATATGCCTGAGGTTTAGTCCATCGTAGATAGGATTAAGGGCATGAATCTTTATCCACGTATGCATGCAGCATATTTGTATGTTTATGGCATTTAAAAGTATTGTATTATCTGAGCTATTCTATATATAATTTCGCCTCCGACTATCCCGCCAAAGACCAAAGGTAGTGCGTATACATAACATACGAGTACATATACCGTGAAGCGTATATATGTATGTATTATCTGTGCTATGAATATGTAGGCTCAAAACAGTAAGATTTTTATTCACATAGAATAAATACTCTATGTAGCCTTATTTTTAATCACAGCTAAACCTACTCTATGTAGTCTTTATCATACCATAGTTAAGCCGTTAGTCATCTTTTACTAAATAGTAAATAGTTTAAAGTTTTTGTTATCCGTATCACAATAAAATTATTAGCAAAAGTTGTAAACGGTTTTATAGCCTGAATGAACTTAGAACAATGGTTTCATTCATAATAGCCATAATTACGCGATATTACTATTTGATTCATAATTAAGTAGATAAGTTATTTTAGTGTAAGTTAGATTTGTTTGTAAAATATTATTATACCTAATCATAACTTCCCTTTAGTATTTATTTGCAATAAACACCTTTTCTATAATAAGCAATTGCGTTATGATGCAAAAAATATATAATAATCTAAGTATTTGTTATATATTTGTTACCTTAATCAACCGCGAGAATAGTCACTTGAGAATCTAGAGGCCTTAGTAATTTAGAGTATTGCTAAACTTAGTAATTCACAGTAATAATATATTAAAAGTGTCCTAAGGAATATTATAGCTCTTAGTTTTGTCTACCCCCAAAAGGAATCAGGGACGTATATGCATGTATCTCGTATATACATTTGTCACCTTTAAAAGGAAAATATTTTATTGCAAATCAAATATTGTTGGGACTGTATTATTTTCGTGTTAAATTCAGTGTTTTTGGTGTACATTTTCGTTTCATTAGATGTTTATTTAAATAGTCTTTTAAAACAACTTAGTAAATAATTTTAATAACAAATCCTGTAATTATATCGACAGAGAACAAGCGAAGCCACGTAAATCACTGAGTAACCTTTCTCGATGAATTTTCTCACGTTTCTTATTTAAAATACATTCTAACATTTACTCGAATTAATGTAAATTCGAACAATTTAGTTCTTCTTGCAACTTAGTGTAGTTTAATAGCTCCAATTAATTGTTCAATTACTAGGTTCAATTTGTTTTTACTATAAAAAATGTACTTAGCTGGTTTGCGATCTGATAGCATTTTATTGCAATGCAAACACTTCACGCGGCAATTAATTACATAAAACTACTATAAACTAACAAAATAACTATCATAAAAAATCTTTTACTGTTTAAATATGTATTAGTGAAATTAAATTGATTTTGTTACTTTGTCTTATTACCTTTAGCAGTGTGATTTCTTACTATTATTCTTCTCCAATAAATAAACAAAAGCCGTGTACGTACCTCACATAAAACTAGTTATCCACAATAATCTCCATGTTTAATGTTATGTTATTTCATTGTTATTCTTTCCTAACTAGGAGCACGTTTGTTTAACTTTTTCCACATCGCTTTAACCGGAAGCCACTCCCGAACTGCAGGAAGTAACACAAAACCATCCGGTACGGTTGGGAAAAAAGATGTTTTAAATTAACGTATAAAATTTTAATTTGTTTTATTGAATAAAGGAGTACGCCCGCGCCGCCGTGAAAGTGTGTTCAATTGGGATGGAATATTATGAAACCATTTTAATATATTGGATTATATTATTATATTTAGTTACTCATAGCCTGAAATGTTCCTTACAAATATAGTCTTAGCAAGTATTAGACTACTTCATATTCCAGACCCGGACATATTGTGTACAAAAACATTTTGTATGAATGGACTTTTCTTGTGAAACTTTCATGAAATTGGGGCCACTATATTCCGCAGGTTAGATAAATAGATAGAAGCCGGTTTAGTGTCCGCAACTCGACGACTAGCGCCTATGTTGCGTATTGAATATATAATAATAACTAATATTATTCTATAGGTTTGTTTAGTTCTGAAGAAAACTGACATTCAAAATCGCCATGCATGTTAACGGTGATATATTTCGATTAAGAACGTCAAGTAAAAATATATACAAAAGAAAATATTCTACATTTCCTTGCTATCTGTGCCTGAACTAGTAGGGCGGGCTCTTTGTGTGCTCTGTTACTCGTTTCCAATCTGAAAAGTGCTGCGGAGGGAAGCAAAATGTTGATGAAACACACCGAGCTACGAAAATTTATGAGGTGGCATCATTTGTTTCCATAATGGAGGAGATTTATCATTTCGCAAGTATTAAAGGGTCCAAATCTCTTGTGTATTGAATAAATTATAACGTCAAAACTCAAATATTCATGCTAAAAAGTGACCTGGGAGATATTTATCTCCAAGGTTCTGTCTGGTTCTGAAAGGGATTACAAAACGTAAATGTATGCATGTATTATACTTAAAAATATAGCCTCAAAGTAGTATAACAATTCATTTATAATTCGTTGAATGTTAACACGTTAAACTAAGATTACATTAAGACCCAGCCCAGCCTAGTTTTACACAATATTTCTGTTATAACAATAAAATATAACAGACCGGACCCACATTTCCCTTCCTTGCATCACGCTTAGATAAACTCACCTTTTTCACATATCCATGTCGTATGTAAGCTCCCCGTAGCGCGCAGTGGGGGTAACAAATATACGAGTTCATTTGAACGGTGAATAGCAGCTTTGTACAGCTTTGGAGGCTAAGGCTTGTGTATACAGCGTAATAAGTGTCAATTTCTATTCTTTTTATGTTTTATTTGATCTCTATTGGAACGTAAATAAAGCTTTGCGTTTTTAATGACCTGAATCTTTCTACATTGTCCCTTGCTAGTCGGACGTAAAAAGAATGCTAGCTAGCTGCTGACAATCCCGGCATGTCGTAAGACGCGACTAAGGGACTAAGAGTATATTGTATCTATTGGGCGATAGGCTAGCAATGTCTCATCAATATTCTATTTGACATCTCCACCTAAATATTTATGCAATGGAGTGACCTAGGAGTATTTATGTTTTCGTCCGCGATGTATCCGTACGATTTTATATACGCTGATAATTGTTCGATGTATAGGTTGTCATTGTTACTATATCCCTAATGTTATCTCTTGCTGAAGGGCGTTTAATACTTAGCAATACACATCAACGCCCGCAGACGAATATAAAAGCGATTCTGTAGAGTAACTAGAATACGTAATTTAATTCACTTTGACAGAATCTAGCCTAACTCGGTGATTGTGTTAGATTTACTTGAATTTAAACGAGATGTAATGGAATGAGTTAGTATCACAGTGTATTTTACGATGGTCAATTTTACAAGAACCCTTTTAACTGAAACTGAACTGAGATGATACGGACTGAGAGGTATTAATTCTTACAGTTTAATGATGGTAAGTGTTTGTATGAAACCTTTTGAGACCAGGTAAAGATCTTATTTAGAACATTTCGAAAAGGACGAAAATCTTTAGAAATATTCTGTACCGTACATACATCCGAATCAACGTAACATCATATCATAACATACGTATATTCACGCCTCCACGTCACCAATGAGAGAGGCAGAGACTATCGATCGCCACCTGGTACGATACTGCCAAATCTTTGCTTCACTCACACCCATTAACCATCTCATACATGCTCTTCTGTTCTTCACGCTGTGTTCTCCCTTAAGCCTTAAGAATCATCATAGTGAGGATAAAATAGGTACACCCGCATTAAAAAACATAGCAGGAAAGGACATAATAAATAGAGTTCTATACTCTACCTACACTTCTGCAGGGAAACAAGCGTGACGTATAGGCATGTATTTTGCTACTTACTATCGTATAGGAACCAAAATCAAGTGACATAGTCACGACAAAAATGGGCGTTGCTTAGAACTAGTTTTTGCAAATGGATTTGTTTCCGGATCACGTGAATGTCAGTGGCCAGTTTTTAAGTAAAATGTAACAAGGTTTACCTTAACTTTGTGTTTTAGGATGGAATCTATTCAGGGATATACTAGCTAACTGTCATCAAAATTACCATTTGGTGTCATTGAAACCTTATAATACTTTTGTACAATTTGTGTATTTAATTGTAAATGAAACTGCCTGCGTACTCCAAACAAATGTTTTTCTTGCTTATTTAATACTATCGGCGATTCAAGAAGTTATTATGTCTCAAGCTATACGAGTATCTCTACCTTGACATTATAGATAGAAGAAAGTGTGTGTTTTTAAGTACAGGATGTGGTAGCCTAGAACCTCAGGAAAGTTAATTGTAATAGGTTAATATTGTTAAGTTTACATAATCTTGAATTATAAACTCAAGTCGCAAAACATTAACAATGTACATTGTTGTATGTTGATCAATTTGTCGACAGTTTCAATAATATTAATTACTTATCAGTGACACAGTGGCACGCGTAAGTCGTAAATGCTAACCCGCGAAACTTGAATCAATGCCATCATCTCAACGTGAACTTGTGAGTCACGATGTCACTTCCTACGAATAAGTTAAAGCTTTATATTAATCTCATTACTAGGAAATCATCCAGAATCTATCGTTTATTTAAATACATATGCATAGTGATCCCGTGCTAGTCTGGGTCGAAAAGAATGTTAAATAGCTGCCGTTTTTACTGAGTGTCGTAGGAGGCGATTAAGGACCGGAATAAATGGAATCTATAGGAAGAATGGTTAACAACCTGTCGTCATTGTTCCATATGCTATAAGGACCTAAATACATGTTGTATGACGTATACTTCATGATCTGAGAGAGTTTGGCATAAAGGCTCAGACAGAGGGCTCCAGGTTCGATTCGTTTTGTAATTACAAAATGTGATTGTTAAATAAATAAATAATACACTGAAAAAAAACATAGAGAGACATGATTCTTTGGCATATACTATAGTCACCGCCTTTCGATGATCGGAATACCATCTGTCACGTTGGTAATTTGATACAATAAGGATTAGTTAATATTTGTGAATGTTTTTGCAAACATTATAGTATCCCAAAAAGCCTAAGCATTTTGAAAAAAGTGATTAATAACATGTCCTAGAAACGTCGCCTAAGTCTAGACGAAGAGGAGGAAGTAAGTCTAGGACTCACGCACTTTTGATTGCTATCGCGTATTAAAATTTATTTGAACAATTTAATAACTAACGCGGTAGGCTTAGAAGCTGAATTATTTATTTGTTCTGTCAATTGATTGATGTTACGCTTCTGTTCCGGGTGGACTTTTCGGTAAAGAACGGTTTAGTTTAATAGCAATTATAATTTTTAAATGTATGTAATACACAGATACATACACATCACGTCTGATTCCCTGAGAGGTAGAGATCACGGTTCCCCATTTCTCCCGATCCTGATATAACAATTTCGTTTCATTGACACTCATTCCTCTTCATACAAACTCGGCGATTATAGGTACTTCTATTATTGTATGTAATTATGTATTTTATAGTTACTAATTATATTTTACTAAGTTTATTAAACTCGCTTACAATCATAATAAAAATTACATATTATAAACTTCCCGGTTAAACAATCGTAAACTTTTTTATTACATTGTGTATTTGTTTTGTCATCGTTAGGTGAAATATTATAATTGACAAAGTGTCTGCAGTGGTCTCAAACGGAAACGCGTGTAAACATTAAAAAAATCTGTAGTGGCTGTATTCAGTGGGGAAGACCTCAGGCTTTTTATCAGAGGTATTAGGTTCGAATCCTGATTCTGACATGTACCAAGGAATAAACTTTAAAAGTGTTTAAATCAACGTATATAATTTTCAGTTGCAACTTGCTTATGCCTAGGGATAGGTAATAGCTAATGTCTGCATACTGTTCACTGACCATGAACTTGGGTGTCGTTTATGTATTGAAATGCGGGCTTAAAGTGACCCATCTCGAACATGTCTTTGTAAATTGGAAAAATAGGAAATCAAGTCTCTGACTACCCTGCTATAATTGGGGATTGTGTATACACAAGTAGTGAAGCGTATATATGTTATGTAAAAAATCTGTCTTAATACTTACTTTACTTCTATGTACACTCATTACAGATGTAGTGCATTTATTTGTATTGTATATCCAATGGAGATACTAAGTTGAATGTTCTAAAAGTACTCTAGAATGGTAGTAATTGTTTAACTTAGTGATAGTGAAGGCATGATAACCGCGAGGCCAATACACTTTCGAAAGGGACAAATCCACTGGCCGATGCTTGCATTTTAGACCAAAAATAGCTCGGTGACGATCTATATATAAACTGAATTATTTTGGTACACACTTCACTTCCGCGTAAGTTAAAAATGGAAACAATTATTACGGCAGGTAATTGGAATTTTATAATAGTGGATAAGCGGTTTAAATGCTTTTCTGAAGTTGTGATTGTTATGAGTACAATCACGATTGAAGCGGTTTTTTTAAGAAAACGTACCCAAATAAATGTACAAAAGCAGATACTCTTTTTAATATTTAACGTTGAACGCTACGCAAACGGCGCTATTTTTACTTTATCTTACCTTTCATAAATATACCATAATCAATTAATAAAATGTTTTTTGGAAATAACTTTCTACGTAGTAAACAATGAAGTCCTTACGGCGGCGTATTTACAATATTTGTATTCTGTTTCTTAGCCGCCAGATTTAGAAACAAAATTGTAAAAAAGGAATTATGTTCATGATTCCAGTAACTCTACCTTATAAAAAAACTTTCTTTTCATATCATGTGTGTTTTATATAACGCACTCAAATACACAGTAAAACGTAGGAGCATTTTATTCGTATAACTTACCAATTCAACTGGCTTGAAGTCACTTTTACAACAAGTCAATAAAAACTAAAATACTCGTTATTCACACAAAATTTTGCGAATTTTATTAAATTATTGTTCTTCTATGTTCTATATTTATTTTTCACCACGATTCATACGCTTCGTTTGCAGTCTTGGTCGGGCTAAAACAATACTCTTGCAGCCACTCTATTCCTGCAAGTCCCGAATAGTAACTCAATTGAATCTTTGCCACTGATACGTCCCATCATTATTTTATTAAAGCGTCACCCATAGTGGGTTACAGTTCTAGCTCCCGTGTTTGTTTATTCACTACTCAATGCTCAGTGTAAGCATCATATTCAACTTGCGATAACGCATTGCATTTGCCATAAAATTGTTTATGATAGCGTATTCGACACAATACTATTAAATCATAATATACTATACCACTTGTGGTATAACCCCGTATAACCTCATAAGAAACAATACATTTACTAACTTTGCATATTGGCATTAAATATCTCGGAACGGTTGGGTATTATATAGGAACGGTAGAATAAAATCTTACTTCATTAACGTGTGATATAATAGGTTTTACGTGAAGCTATATATATATATCTAGTTCTTAAAGTTATATAATTCTTATAGATATCGTTTTTCTAATGTTTCCAAGAGAGATTAACAATGAATTCTGCTGCGGATCCAGAACGGATAACGTATTTTAAGAAAAAATAATTAAATGACAAAAATTGTAACGTGAATTAATATGTACGACCTCAACTCAAAAGTAAGTATTAGGATCTTTTATGTCAAATTCGGTTTATTTGTTGCACAATTTCTTATTTTATGTTCAATTAATCAATACCCAATTTTAAGTAGCAACTGAAAATCGGTTCAAATAAATAAATTCAAATTTAGTCCTAAAGATAATTTCTCCAAATTTGAAACTTAAACCGTGCCAACCCTATTATACTTAGTTTAATAGATACACTTTATGGGTGTTGAATCGCAGTCCCCCAAATTTATTGGGGCAAAGGTTAATTGGGTTATTTATTCACATTGTTTTCAAGGTTGAAAGAATTTAGAAGGAACGTTGTTCTAGAATATTCTATTATATCTTATGTGCATTTCGGAATAGTAAGAGGCGAATGACTATCCAAGTAATTTTAGATATAGGAGAAGTAATCTCAAAAAGCCTGCAACTATTGTAACAGGCAGTGATTCTATCCTTCAATATATTACCTAACTTCAGAAATATTATATCACGAGGTGAAAGAAAAACATCGTCACATACCTACTTATAGTCATATATAATATTATATCGTGTTATATCTGTGAACGACGATGTTTTCAACACTAACACATTAGTTACTGGCTATCTGGTGAAACATGGCTTTGACTATTGAAACTATAGCCTCAGAATATCTTCGCAAATCGACGTGTTTTGTAATACTAAAATAACACAACAACAAACATTAACATTAATTTATTATAATACATGTTATAAAATTACGCACTCCGCCATGTTTGATGTGGTAGTTTTTCCGGATGGTAGAAATTGCATTCCAATTTATTAATGCACGCTTTGCCGTATCTACAGGGTTTAGGATGGTAGAAATGGCACGCCGGGTTCGCGCAGTTGGGGTAGAATTTGCATATACTTGGTAGGTTTGACGATGATACAGACTTGAACTTTGGCGAAGGAACCACTTGTGATGCTGAAATAAAAACACATTTTATAATTAACTGCCTCATGCTAGTCAGGGTCGTAAAAATATTGCTAACTAGTTGCCGTGAGGGACTAGGGGTAAATGGAATTAAATAGAAAATGAGCTAGCAACTATGAAAATGTCTAGTCTCTTAGTTTTTTGGGAGTGAACTAATGTCCCAACGTAATTCTTGGAACGACGATGTCTCTAGGTCACTTTTTAGTATGAACAGTGAGGTTGTATATGGAACATTGGTGACAGGTTGCTAGACGCTTCTTACAACATATCGGTAAGAATGACAGCTAGATAGCATTCTTTTTACGTCCCAGACTAACACAGAACCCAATCTAGCACAAAACTACTATCTTACATCACGCCCGTGTCCCTGTACAGGGCTACGCAGATATCACGGAACCTATCCGTCCTGATAAATCTCTTTCGCTTCATACACATACACACTCGGTAGTTATATCTATTTCCAACGTCACCCTATTCCAATAACTATGGAAAATAATTGAAAGCTCATCAAAAATACTAAAATGTACACCGAAATATAGCTAAATTTACACCAAAGGTTAAATTTGGGTTGGGACCGTTTTATTTTGGTATTCAGTATTTTTGGTGTGCATTTTAATATTATTTGATGTTCGTTTAAATACTAGCCTTTCAATATGTCGCCTATCTATATTTCACTATCATACTAGTTAGTACCTTCTTAGTGTAATATTATTCTTTATGTTATAATAAACTTTCTCAATACATTTCACTATACTTACAAACAATGGGCACAGGATGCGCGTAAGGGCAGTGCCGTCGAGAGCAGGAGCCCGCAAACTTGCAGGTGGGATGCTCGAACGCACACGCAGTCCCGAATCTGCACGAGGGGAACGCCCGACATGGCTGCTTGCGATCCTCTGACGATACTACAATGGAATAAAGGATATTTTGTTATATATAAATAGTTAAAAAGGGACCTTATATAGTCAATACAGGTGGAGGATGAACATGGCAGTGTCAGTAAGATGTCATGACGACAATATAGGAATAATGTATATTATAAAAGACGTGAATTAGGTGATGTGTATGTATGTATGAAATAGGTGTTGGAGCAAAGATTATAAAGATTGATACAATAACTAGTTAGGACTAACTGCGTTTCGTCTCTTAACACCTATACACATGCTGTAATGTGTCTCAATGGGTTAGTTTGTGTTTTAAAAAATAACGTAAAATTTACATAACTATTGGCTTAGTTATATTATAGTGAGGAAATACATCGTGTGGAAACTTGTTTACATTAACTATACAAAAAAAATTCCTACACTGAAAGGATGAACAGTCGTAATGGCATATGTACTGCTTCTCAGCTTTACATTATGAAATAGAAAGAAGATGGTATATTTTTTTATGACCAAAAGATAGAAGATTGATATGTGTGCTAGGTACTATCCATCACGAAAGGCATTAAAAATACGCAAGACATAGTATGTAGGTGAATGAAATATCACAATAAATTTCGCTTACAAGGCGGTACAGCTTCGAACTTTTTACTCGACGTCGTAACCACAACGTGATTATCACTACCACTGCTCTCAGTCCTCTGCCTCTCCTTATTTACACTATCACTATCACTTTTAACACTCTTCTTCACATCAAACACTATTGGCGAGGCCTTCCTCTTCCTTACACGCGGAGATTCACTATCAGTCTTAACTTTCACTGGCTTCGTTTCACTATTTGGCTTCACTTCACTCGTTTCTTCGGGTTTCACTTTATCCGCTTCGTTTTTTTTAACTAAGGTATAATCACTATTGAATTTGAATTTATCCATAACCCTTTCACTATTTTTAGAGTTATTTTTATCTTCTGGGTTTCTTTCTAGTCTAGCCTTGTCAACAATGCTAGTACATCGTTTGGGCAGTCTCAGTTCTTTCGACACTTCTGTTTCGTCGAGTAGACCTTCATTCTTCAGTTTGGTTGCTAAGAATATGTTGGGGTCTAACCCGTCGAGAGTCACTACGAATACTGGCCCTTTTTCTTTGTCTTGCTTGTTTTTGTTGTTGCTGTAAATAAAAATATTATGTTTATTAAGAATAAAATGTTATTATTATCTGGTTTCTTAGCTAAAAAAAGCCAACATTCACGGCTTATACAAAAAAAATACAAACTTAGTAAGTACAACTTAAAAAGAAGTTCATAACTAGTAAATTTTCTTATTTACATCAATGTAGACTTAGAAAACCAAGGTGGCTTATAAGCGTAAAGGCGTAGAGGTAATATATCTCAATAAGTAGTTAGTTTTATTCTAAATAACTGTTTTCTCTTATAGCATAGCATAGCAAAGGTATAATTTAACTTACATGGTTTGCACAACTAAACTCTCGTCCACTTTAGATTCAGCAGTATTTTCGACGTTCTCTGAATTAGCAAACTTTGTCTTGATTATTTGCTTCTCAACGTGTTTGAAGTCATTGTTGGAATCTTTAGGTCTGTCTGCTTTATTTCTGTAAATTTAATAGACATGTTAGTTTGACAATGATTTTAGTTACTAGTTATATTCTATTGATTATCCATATCAGTAAGATAGTGCTCATATCATGAGGTGTCAGGATGTAAAAAGTCAATGTAAGGTAATATAAAGTAAATGTAATACAATTAGCCTTTGTCTCCTATATTTCCATACTGTACAAATCTGTACAATAATATCAGCGTTTCGTTTGCCACCAAACGCAATATACCCAGCTGAGTTGAAAACTTTTTGCTTGCACAAGCTATACATACATACACATCACGTATACATACACACATACTATACATACAGAGAACACGGATCCCCATTTGACCCGATCCTGACAAACCTCTTTCGCTTTATTGACATTCATACACTCTCGGCGGTTATAGGAACACCTAACGTCACCTTTTTCAATATAGCGTCTATCTGACTGTTATATGTCTTATTAGGCCAGCCCCTACGTAACTAGTTTTTAAGTGTTAACTGTAATCATATACCCCCTAGTTTTGTTGAGTGTTAACTGTAATCATTTAGTATTATACATATTTTTATAGCTATACACATACTATCATTTACACCATATACTAACCTCTCATCACCTTCCTCTGCTACTCGCCTTTCACCATTTTCACTCTCTGTTAAGCCGCGGTGAGGCGACACCGTTTGCTGGGGCACTTGAATCACTAGTTGCTCGGCCTCCGACGTTCTGCGCATCGGTAACACGATGCCCCTCTTCACTTTGGACTGGTCTGGCTCGATTTTTGGGGGTATCTGTAATGTATTAGGGTTAAAGGTGTTTTTGAGATAAATAGAAAGAAAGGTTTGGAAGATACAGTCGGTATAAATCAACGTGTTATTCACGACATATATTTTTCTAGGAATATATTAAAAAAAATAGTAAAATAAATCGATACAGAATTCCATTAGTCGGTATATCGACATGAAGCAAAGTTCTCTAATGGATACAAACAATTCAAACGGGCATATTCAACATAACAACTATCCCTTTTTCTAAAAATTAATGCGGTATCTATTGATCCGTTATCGTACCTATTTAAAACTCTGCACACCCTCACAAAACTGTCTCATAAAGCTTTCCCTTAAGCGTATCAACTACGTTACGACCCAATCACAATCACTCATACGTACATCTATACCAACATATACTACAAGCAATTCCAGCACTTACATTTACAAGTGACTTGTGAGCGTCGGCCATTGCCCGTTTGAGCAGGTTGGAGGCGGCAGGGGCGGCGGCGGCTCTCGGTCGTGGCCTCACGTGCACCACACTCGCCGGCCCACGACTTTGGGTGGTGGGTCTGAAAGAATAGGTGTGTATGGTAATGTCATGAATGTATGGAGGATACACTCGTCTGTGCGCATTCAAAAACCGATATGTGCTTTTTTACGTTTGTTTTCTTTTTACATCAATTTACTCGGTAAACCCTGATACGCGTCCCTGTGAAACCCGATTTGTGATATTCCCAAAATTGTGCGCTTTAACAAAAAACGCTTTGTGATTTCATAAAAAAAAAAATGGATCAGTCAGATAAAATAAACAGTTTTTTGTGACTCCTGAAAAGTTGTCTTTTATCACATATCGGATTTTGAATACGCACTGACGACATGAAACTTATGTACCTAAACTGGTATGGGTAGTGATCACGAATCGTCATTTATCAAGATCCTTAGAAACCACGTTTACTTCATTGACATTGATGAAAACAAAAACGACAAACGCGTTCACGACCATTGCACCTTGCGGGGTAGTCAGAGGTTCAAGTGTCGATCTGCGCAATTGCGAAGGTAGTAATATACATTGACATCGCTTTTTGAAATTGATAGATCTAATTTCCTAGACTCAGCGGATATAGGCTCTTCTAACCACATCCTTTTTTAGTAATCTTATAAAGCCAAAACACGGTTTTACTTTAATAGTTGTCTGACGATATGTCCATTCAAAGCCAACTTTAATAGAATAGAGAAATTATAATATTCTGAGTAATATTTCATGTGCTGTGTTTTGATTAAATCCAAGAAAAATAAATGACTCTCTTGCTAATCTACAAGACATAAGACCATAAAAATTATATCTGAAAGTTATTAATCCTATTACATTATTTACCTATTACTCCTCGAGCTTTTACTATCACCTTCATTAGTGCTAGTATGTCTCTTTTTATTCTCTGGCGGACTGCTTGGCTTGTCCTGTTTTCTTTTGGCATCTGGCGCGTTCCCTAGCCTATCTTTGATTGACTTTGGCACCGAGCTCTGTTCCAGTTCGGGAGTATATCTGTAATAAATTATTGCATACATGTCAAAACTAGCTTTTGACAATCCCTTTCAAAATATATCTTCTAAGTAATTTTTTTTCGGTCATGTGTAGTATAATTATTAGTTCTGTGATACAATATATGTAGACAAGTTGCTAGCTCATCACCATATAGATTACATTGATCCCGCAATCCCTTAGTCACCTCCTATAACATGTCAAGAAAACTATGTTTTGTCAGCTCCTAGGGTAATAGACGTGGTTAAAAATTAATATACATATAATTAAGTTACCTTTGTTCACTATCTCGCCTTTTTCTTGTAGTTTCAATACTTTTTGTCTCAGAACTCTTTGCTTCAGAACCTCCATGCAGGTTCAGGCGCTCCCTAACCGGCCTCTTTGGTAGATTCAACTCAATCTGTGGCAGTTGTTCGGGTACTTTTGGCAACACGTCGTTTGTTTGGGCTGGTTCAATAGGTTTAGATTCATTTGCAGGTTTAGGAGGCGTTGTTTCCTTCTGTTTGGTATTTTTTGAGGAAGAACCACCCTGGAATAATAATAAAATTAGTTCATATATTATTTGTAAAGGTGATTTAATAGTTATTTCATAATATGCAATAGTCAAGATAATCAAAACATTATAGGGCTAGTAAAAACAAGACACAACGCATTAATCATATCAATTGTGACGTAACAAAAGTTAAAAAATATAATTTATGGAATTATTTAACTTATTTAGTATAGGAAAACTAGATAGTCTTGAGGGACATAAGGACTTCAAAACATAAATACGTTCTTTTTCCAAATCAACTTTACTATTAGTGTTTCCATAAGTGTAAGTATAATTATCACTAACCTGATACCCATCTTCACCGAAATCAGTCATCAACTCCTCGGCTTCAGTCCTAATGTTCAAAAAATCCTCGTCATCCGACATAGCATCCAATTGCTTACTCAATTTCTGCTTTAACCCATGAATTTTAGCCTCCAATGCATTCATCTCCTTAATCTGCTCCGTTCTACTGTCACTTGTATCCGGCTCTTTAGTTCTACTTACACTATCTACTATAGTAGATTCTGGTACAGGATTAGTTAATTCTTTATCTTCACTAGCGTTTTTATTACCAAAATCTAGTAGGACACCATGATTCTTTAGGATTTGTCCTGCAAATATATCCGTAATAGACGGTTCGGATTCTTTTTCCATGTTCATTAGAAGCGGTGGGATTTTGGCCCTTATAGATTCGTGTTCTTTGTCTTTTTTCTTATGTTTGTGTGATTTTCTGTCCTCTTTTTTCTTGATATGCTTCTCTTTGTCTTTCTTCTTATGTTTCTTACTGCTGTCCATTTTACTCTTATCTTTGGATTTCTCCTTTTTAATTTTAATACTATCCTCATTGAGTTTCGACCTGGCGCGCTCCTTGTTTTTTATTCTTGCTTCTTGAGCTGAAAATACTACAATTAAGGTATGAAAGACATAAAATACGTATATCATAATAAGGTACTCAGCATCATAGTCAGTAATTTGTATCACGCAGATCTCCATTTCTCTTTATCTTGACAATCCACATTGTATCCCATTGAAACAATAGTCTATTTAAGACCTAAATTAGCACTATTGCAAGGAACTATATAGTTAATTACTTTAAATTTATCCTAAGATAAAATTTATCATTGAAAGTTATACTGAAAAGACCAGAAAATATATTGATCTACTGAGTTATAAGTTATCAGTAAACTTATGAAGTAAGTCTAGAAAATATATGTATTTTTTAATAAACATTTAAGCTTACCTTTAACCATAGGCGCAGTGATGGTGACTTCTTGAAGTTTCTTCAATACTTGATGTAGCCAGCATACAAAGCTTGCAGTGTTGTCACCAAGAAACAACTGCAGATCTTCTTCCATTTGGCTCCGAGTTCTCTTATTCGCCACCATTACCATGACATAGTCCGGTAATTCATCATCTGGAAATGGATAATAATATTTAAGACACTTTTGCACGAATTGAACTAGCTTGGTGAGTTCATTTAAGAATTGTGTAAAGTGTACTAGTTACTGTATATTTATGGAATGAATATTTGTTGTGTATAGATGGAAAATGAAAAGCAAAGCATAGATCTTAACCCAGCCTCTCTTGTTAGATTAGCGTTCAGGTTCAAAATAATAAAGTGAAACATTTACATGGGCTTGTGGTGTTTTCCTACAATTGCAAAGTTTGTAACTACAAAACTCCGACTACCTGACAAACGTTAATGGTTATGAGGTGTATCATTTAGTTATTCTAATATTAACTATAACAGAGTTACTATAATTTATTATTCTTAGCACACTTACCGACATAGCACCCTAATTCTGTGAGTTTCGCCTTGATGGCAGACTGAAAACAAAATGACATTATTAATGAAAATGAGATACAATTGAAGACTATAATTGAATTCAGTGTAATTTGACGTTGCGTAGTATCTCAGGTTCAAATCGCACTTGAGCATGTACTAATAGAAATGTAGTTTAAAGAATTTCTATGTACATTTTTGTAATAAAAATACATTTACAAATTGCATCAAATATTATGGCGAGGGAAACATCGTGAGGTAACCTACCTGTTCCCCAAACAGGTAATTGTCAGTGCTTGTAAATGGCGACATAGCTTACCACCTGCCACATTGAGTACTGACTATCTGGCGGCCATAGAATTACTACCTTTGCAATTACGGAGATGGCAACTTGAACCTTTAACTACCGGAAGGGTTCATTGTATTAAAATGTTTCTCTGTTTACTTAAAGAAAAAGTTGCTGTTATATGTATAGTTTCAATAACCTGCACTACTTTATAGTGATAGAAAATGTAAGGTAAATATTTACAGTAGCTTTTCATGATATTTCCTTCTGTTTATTTATGTAGGTTCTTGAAAGGGTATTGTTATAGTTCTTGAATAGAAAATGTAAAGTATTTATATTTTTTAGCATTAGCAATACTATTTTTATTCCTGTATTGACTTAAGGATGCAAGAATTAGGTTAAAATTAACAAGATCAATGTTATTTTCTATTAAATTGAAAGCTTGTTAGATGTGTCATTGGTCTTTAAAATCACTAATAATGTTATAAAGAATATCTGTATTGGAAAAGGTAATGTAGTTAGAAATTATTTTTATGAGAATGCATACATAACACGAAATGCATGTGAAATGCATCTCATCTGATTTATTTGTTGTTGAAACTCTGCCTACCCCACTGAAGTAAATTTTTATTTGTGTATTTAATAGATATAATACATAGCTTAAACAGTTGCTCATGTTACAGCAATGCAGATAGGTTGAGCTGCTTTAGAAGTCAAAGAGAAATGTACTTGAAGTTTTGGTCTACAAGCAAAACAAAATAACTATATTGGCAATTAGAACTTATATCAATGATGACCTATTTTTATTTCTAAGCCACCTATAAATAAAATATAATTTATCATAATAATACGACTGCTCAATTGATTTTGGAATCAGCCAGTACAAATTGCAACCTACAATAACAATGTATGTACTTGGCATATTCTGGGAAAGTACTTTTCGGAATATTGTGCTTTTGTATATAAGCTCAGAAAAAGTAAACAAATACAGAACTACTTTATATTGATCAATATTTACCCTCATTTTATGGCCAATTTCGCTGCCCACGACGTCCATTTTTCTTATATTTTCACGTAAATATTAGAAATTGAAATTACAACATTCTTTTTTTTAATTAAGATATAGAGTACAGACTATTTAAGTGCAATTAATTACATTACTTTATCTAACAAACGCTTGAATATTAAAAATAATAATAGAATTATCCAACACAATCGTATACCGAAACAGTTCATACATATTTTAATTGACTTTTACCGACAACTAAATGTCACTTTTTTGACACATTAACGTCAGTAAATTTTGAGCAGAATGGTTATGTCTATCTTAGACTTTCAATACTTATAATATGATTAATGACTTTTCATATTTTAAGACGTTTTATTGACTCTCTATAATTTTATGTACTTAATTTTTATGCTACGTACAGCGGCGGTGCGTTTTATAGGGAGCTCTCTTCTTTAACTTGTATAGACAAATCTAAAGCATGTATTATTTTAAAAAATCATTTATTTCATAATATTGTTACGTCATAATATCCATGTTTATAATATAACATGTTAATTCATTTGTAGTATATAGTATTCACAGTGACCACCGTAGTCACTGCAAAGGTTTCTAATTACTCAAAACCCTCGTTTCACCGAATAAATCATTTAATTTGTGTCAACACACAAGATGATGATAATCCATCGTCAATTACTGATAAACATTAAGTAAATACAAACATCATGGCCGTTTATATGTGTATAAGTATACTACATCCTAATTTTTTCGATATATACATACATATACCCTTCAGAGTGATAAAATCGTCAGACACATTACAGTTCACTATTGGCGTTATTACCTATCATTGTTAGGATAACTTTTGTATTAACATGATATTGAACCCTGGTCGCATTGTCGCTTCCTACTTGGAACGATATTTATTGTTGCGGTGTAGTCTAAGGCTTGAGTGCCCATCTCCGAAGTTTAGTAGGCATTTTAGGTATGAGCCACTCAAAATCCGCTTTTTATTAAACATAAAACACCCAACGTGATAAGTAGTGATCCATATCGCCGTATACAGGCACTGGTATATTACTTATCCCGACGTATTTCACAGCAAATGGCTGGAATATGACCCAAAGTTTTGTATGCCATATGGTTAAACTATGTATGTATGAAAATATGTATGGAAAAATGGGGATGCGTGAATTCTGACTATCCCATTGTAGGGAAACGGTAGTGACGAGTGCGTGTGTATGTTTTGTATGGTGACTATGCCCAATTGAAGAGTATGATATAAAATAAAAGAAAAAATATTAGGTTCATAGCACATTTTATTATTCTTATTATGTACTTTACATTTTCCAATTTTATGTCTTATTCCAAACAATAAGAACGATTATCGAAATATATTTAAACGAGTATCAATTGAGATTTTTTACATTCGGAACTAGATAAACATCACAAGAGTAAAATTAATATGGCAATGGAAAAAGAAACAAATACATAGGTTCAAATAAATATAGTTTCGATAATTTCTATAGTATGGTTCTAATATTCTTTCAAATAGATTATGAAGTATCTTTTTATTATATCGAGTCAGTAACTAATATTAGCGATAAATAGTTAATATTAGGTTTCATTTAATAATCTTAAGGTAATATACGAGTAATTTCTTGTCTGCTTATAAATAGGAATATATGTCTCATGAAATCAAATACCGCAGTTTAATGTTATAAGAGATGGGTTTTCTTTTAAATATGGAATGTATTTACAACCATACATCTACAATATGTTATTTTAGACCATTGCGTATATACAATTCAAACATGTTGACTTTGTATATTTCTTAACTTTAAATGCTCTTTAAACATTTAAAGTTTTTTTATGATTCATTATTCATAGAATCATACAAAAATACCAATTTCTGTTTTCGGTGGGAGTATTAATATACATAAATCTGATTTAAATTAGTTAATATATTTGTTTTTTTGCGATTTAGTTCAAATACAAGACAGACACTAAGTTTGAGTATCGGTCTCCGCAGTTGCGAAGGAATTCAATACTTATTATGTCTTAGTATGGTTATGTCTTTAGTTTAATTCTTTACATATTGTTATATGCAAGTGTAATATTACCGACTTATATGGATTGTAATAGCATGTAAGAGAAACTTTATGCGTTAAAACATATTGATAAAAAAACAGTTAATTCTCAAGAGTAGACAACATTTATTACTACTACTCACTCAGAATGGAATGTAAGATAACTCAGTCATAATTTCAATTACCAACTTTCTCTCTTAAAAACTTAAACATAAAACCTGAGTAGCTTTAATTTTCATAGTGCTAAGAATTATCTTTATGTTTTAAGAAAGCTAGGGGTCCAAGTCTATTAATGCGGTTTAGCACAATCGTAGTTCAATATCAGTTCAATAATAGTGTAAAGTTAGTAGTGATTTAGCAAGTGTCACATTCCAAAATAGAAAACAGTAAAAGTTTCAAATTTCACTTTAAAAATTTCAAAATTTCACCATTTTCCAATTCCACTAACAACTTCACACCGCTACTAAAGTGATATTTAATTACGATTTTGCAAAAAGCCTTAGTGGACTTGAGGCCCTGGTTATTCAACAAAAACATCGAAAGATGCCTTAGTAAAACGATAGGTCGTAAAAAGGATCGTAAAATGAACTTAGAAAAATATTAGAAAAGTAAAATGATCTGTGATTGATTTCGAGATGACTCTGCACTTATAGAGGTTTTAAAGAAATTGATATTACTGAGTGAACTGCTATTAAATTACTTAGTTTCGATAAAATTTATCTCTAATCTGTCTTTTATGGGCAGCTTAATGCCTGCACTAGCTTTGATCTTAAAACGAGAATTTAAAAGAATATTCTTTTGACATTTAAGATATTAAACATTTATAATTTATAAGAAAATTGTATTCTCACCTTTTTGAACACAGAGAATGGAATAAGTAAGTATCATTAAAGAATTAAATATGTATACATTTTAGTGTTTGGATATATTTCATGAAATTTTAAATGTGAAATTACATAGGACAAGTTTTATAATCTTTGAACTTTAAAAATATTCTCAATAAAATTAATCTCCATAATTATTATAGGTTAGATTTCTTTACATTTCATTTTCGCAATATTATTTCGTTCATATATTCACTCTTTATTTCATTTTGTTCTATTTAACATATACATATAAATTTACACACATTGGTCAGTACTGTCTTACAGCAAAATTCTTTAATAACATCAGACATTTAAATACACCAACAACTTAATCTATCAAGAAATAACTTAATACTGTACGTCTTATCATACTTATTTAATAAATTGTACATCACTTTGAATCAAAAGTAGTAAATTGTCATTTCAAACCCCGGTTTCTTTGGCACTTGGTATATTTTTAATTAGGTATATCTAACTGTAATTCACAAAATTCTTTCTATGCATTCATACATAATTTAAATAAAATCTACATTCAAAACAGTTTACTAAAAATTTTTGTGTTTTTATCACAAACATATATTATGAGAATCTTTACAAATTTCTTGTATAATAACTCAGTATTTGTTAAATTATTGTCAATTTTCGTGTGATAATTAATAACGAATGTAAATAGTAATCCTTTTTCTTATTCATATTTTGTTCACTTGCATTGTTATGGGTTCAAGAAACCGAGGTATCTAACAAAGTCTACCACTTAGGACTCGCTATTTTACGTGTGGACGGACCTTTTAAGTTTTCACAATTTATTAAGCACCAAAACCTTAATTTCTTGTAGTTTATTATAAAAATAGTTTAATGACTTGTAAATATTAAATAAAATAATGTATAAAAGCTTTTAAAAGCTATAATCAAAAGCTTAGATGAGGATAATATATTAAATGCATTTTTATAAGTAAAATTTTATCAAAAGTTCAACAAAACGTTTCACATAAAAGTCTTTGGAAAATCTTTGGTAGGTACAGTCATGTATCTACTTTCACTTACGAATGAGTTTATTGAATGGTCGTATTGAGGCTTACTATCGAAGAAAATGTATGTTTAAAAATATCGAGAGGACGAAGATGGCTACGTATTTGGTAACTAAGAAAGTTTTAAAAGAAAACATTCAGTATGAACATAGTCTCAAAATTTACACATTCAAAAATTAAGAAACATATGACTATCACTCCCTTCAATTGTTTCTATTTACTCAAGAAGTTACTAACTGACAGATGCTATTTTAAATTGACAGATTAAAACCTCCTTTAAACCGCAACGTCTTTCGACCAGCCAGTAAGCGAAAGTAGAGGGTGAAATAGCGAGCCCTAGATGGAAGATTGGGTCCTTAAGCTAGAGACGGGGTGAGGCCTCAGGGGGCTTGCCCGGTGGGGCTGGCGGAGGCCCGGGGCTCCGCCCTGCTGTCTGCCAGAGACACCTGGCTGAGAACCGTTCGTGTGTTGCTGAAGCTGTAGCCGTGACGCTCGTTCCATTTCTCTAAAACAAATGCCAACTGAAGGTCAGTTATTGGGTCTTGTATTATTCAATACGTAGCGAGGTGGCTATAGAATTGCAACCTCTGCACCTACGGAGATACCAACCTCTGACTATATTTTTAGTCTTGAATGTGTTTGAGTTTAGTTTGGTTTTATTTATACTTGTGAAGTGCAGGAAAACATCGAGAGGAGAAGATTTTCTATTCTATTCATTCCCTATGAGAATAGGCAGTAATTGTAGTTTTCTCGGATATACAGAACAATTAAAGACTGACTATTGTGAAAAGAGAATTCAATGTGGCCCTAGTGTGTTAAATGTAGCCACATTTACACACACATACTTGTAACTATCCCATAAGTGATTACGAAAAAACATTAAATTCAGGGAATATTAAATAAAAGAACGCATGCGAAAGCCATAGCAATCAGGTATTTCATACACATGCATTTTTATAGCAGAAATTTCACTGTCATATTACAGAACTGTAGTTTCAAGACCCTTAACACAATAGGTTCATTATTATGTTCCTCTTAGTTAATTTCCTAGATTATAACATACAAGGTGCTTATACAGTTACAAAAGTTACCGAAAAATATAGTTAGCGATTTATTTCTGTGACTATACATGTATGATAATTTGATAATGCTAAGGCGCACAACATTTCATACCAATGCAAGAAAATAATAAAAATAAATGTAAATTATTATATATTAATTCTTTTCTCTATTTGTGTTACTGCGTCTAGTGTGAATAAAAGGATTTTAAATTTTTATATTTATAACATCCCTAACACATGCAACCAACTCCTTACAAGTACCGCTACAAAATCCCTACAAAAAGTGCCAAAAGATACCTTCAAGTGCGTATATAAGAGACGAGCTGCGCCTTGTTGGCACAGTGGCTGTCATGCAGGGTGCCTGGCGAGGAACGATACGCACCGCTGGTGAGGCCCGAGAGACGCGATAGGGGGCAGCACAGCGCCGCCGCGTACGCCGCGCGGTACTGCGCGTTCATGATCACGTAGATGATCGGGTTTACGCACGCACTCGCGTATAGCAGGAGGTAGCCCGCTATGTGGAATACTGCAAGAGAGAAAAAGGTTAAATTGAATATACACTTAGATTTTCTGGTCACTTAAAATTAAGTATGTGTATGTTCTTCTCTAAACCTTTATAACGTATATCTTGTTCATTTCATACATACCTATGTTATTTAGTATCCTTACGTTATAAAAGATTGGGAAAAACATACACATACTTACTTAATTACCGAGCTGAACTAAATGTAATATTTTAATTGTAATTCGGAATATTCTATGGCGACTAACGTGATTTGGAACCGGCATGTCGTAGGAGGCGACTAAGGGACTAGAGGTAAGATCCATTGAGCGATGGCTAGCAACCCGTCACTAATGTTCTATGACATAATAACCCCAATATTTACGCTAAATAGTTACCTAGGAGATATTATATCTCCGAGGTTCTGTCGACCCCTAAAAGACATGTATATGATATGTGTATGACTATCATGGAAATAGCATTAATAAAGACACATAATGTACAAAATGTCTTATTCTACGTACATTACACCTACATTATTAACAGCTGTATTTATTATATATCTTAAATTAAGCTGCTGACTAACCTGGATACCGCACATGACTATCAGCGACCTTCGCAATGGTGATAGGCAGGTAGCACACCAGAAACGAGAGGAAGATAGCCAGCACCATCTTCGTGATGCGCCATTCGTTCCTCCTGGCTTTGGTCTCTCTACTATCTTTCACTGAGGTTCGTTTGTCAGGAGTATTGTTCAGGGAACCAGGACCTGGTCGCTGGTTTCTTTGGTGCTCTCGCATACGTTGTTCTGAACTGGAATGTAGAAGGGTAGGGGTATAAATCAAGGTAAAGAAGATGACGCCGTCTAAAAGTAATTGAGAAGCGTATGAATTATAAGTTTCTGATTTTAATTGGAACATACATACGAGTATCTTTGAGGAATTAATCACAGAATAATTTATTTAAAAGTAAATGATTCAAATTAAAATATTTACATTAATAATAAAACATGCAGCACCCGGATTGCTGAATCATTCTGATAAATATCGAAGAATTTGTAGATCAATCTATGACCACAATTCCACATCCCTAAATATGTACGAAACTCATTTAATATTACACTTATCGATACGAAAGTAAGTATTATATCTTGCCCTATTTAATTTAGGGCCTACGTAATAACATTAACCCTTACCTGTAACCTAGTTAGGAACCAAAACACCGTTAACCTAAAAGATAGTCTAAAAATAGCATTGCGTGTTCACTTCCAAGCTAATTATGCTGAAAATCAAGATTCCTGGCGCATATAAATTAATGGGAAGTAGGTCAGGTGTGTTGAGTCTCAAACCCCCAATTAAGCATAATACTTCTCGTTTATTACCGTGACGGGTTGATGAACCTAAGTCTTTTACAACTTACTGGGTTTCTTCCTACCCGTTCTTTAGACGTTAAGTATTAGATAGCAACTGGTTTAATTTACTTAGCAAGGTAACGTAAAGATAACTTAAAACCTATTATTTAATATACTGAATAACATTACTTAACATCCCGACACATGTTAATTTCTTTCAAGATTTGTTATGATGGTCCGAATGAAAGACTTATATATTTTTAAACAAGTACCTTTAATGGCCGAGGAGATGGGCAAAATAAAAGCTCATAAAGAAACTTTGGTTATACATGCTCGTTATTAGAATAAGTAAGTCTATCTTTAAAGATATAAAGCATATACCCGATAACAACTTAAAAATACAACCACGAATCAACTCCAACGCCGTCTCTGTAAATACAAAGTCACTACAACACATCCCGACTCAGTACGGAAGTTTTTTGATTAATTCTCTCACCTGTGCACAACCCAGAATATCCTGGCGTAGCAGATGAATATAAGCAACGCGGGCACCAGGAAAGCAATCACGAAGAGCGCTGTCTTTGACGAGCGGCCATTATCGTCTGGCAGAATGGAGCAAGTCCCTAAGTCCGGGTCATAATCGAATTTGCCTGCAAATTTCGAAACGGGGTTAAAGGGCTTTTGGATGGAAAAATTCATCGAAAATATCGAATGTTACTACAAACTTTTTTAAAAATTTCGTAGGGCTTTTAGGTACAGGTGAATTTTTAGACATTTTGCGTAATATAGGTGCTGGTTTTAAATTAAACTAAGAAGTTAACCAAAAATTTAACCTGTATTAGAACTATCTTTAGTCGTAGTTTCTATGAATAACGATAGTCGGTCAACCCTTTTAGGGTATTTAGACGTTTGACTGTCATTTACATGAAACAAAATCCTTATGTAATGAAGGCAAGTTACTCAATACTACGCCTTTGTTTTATCTATTCTTTCGATACATATCTATTCAATAATATTACAACAAATATAGCCTAATTAATTACACTTTTTTATATTAAGGGAATATGTTACACATTTAATCACAACCCCAAAATTAATGCTAAAATAATCCTAGATATTAGAGATTATTAGAGTCCAATTATTATGCTTAAACTGACAAAACCAATCTTGTTTCGCCTTGCTTTTGACCAATCTAAAAGCGATTATAGGACGTAAATAACCTTATATGTAGCAATAATAAATTAAGTTGGTTTCGTATATATGATAATAATAATAATATTTGGACATTATTACACCAATTGAACTAGCCCCTTGGTAAGTACATTTAAGACTTGTGTTAAGGATACTAGTCAGCGTATATTTAAGAAATGTATACATATTATATATAGATAAATACATATATACCACATATAATCAACGACTACACTGGAAAGCAGTAGAAAAGCGTAGTTCTTAACTCTGCCCCCACCGGGAATCGAACCCGGGATAAAGGATAAAGAAGCCAAGTTTACTCACCCCAGATCCCGAGTAAGGTAGGAATCTGCATCCCGTAAGAGAAAAGCCAGGAGAAAATGATCATGAGGGCGATGTTGTGCTTCCGGTACACCCTCGAATACCAACTGTGGTGCGCTATCATTATGTACCTGGGGAGGAATGATATTTAATACAATGTAAGTTAGGAGTACCTATAAACGCCGAGTGTGTGGAAGGAGGTTTATGGGTGTCAATGGAGTGGAAGTGGTTTGTGAAATGGGACACAAAGTCCCATTAAAAATCTAAAACTTGTATTTAACTTTTGAGTAATCTGATGTATAGAATAGAGGGTTTATAAGATTTTTTTACAATGAGGTTCTATCATTCTATACCTGTAGGGCAATAGTATTTAATGAGTATATAAGACCAAAAGAGATGGATTGAATAGTGCGCACCATATATAAAACTTCTCGATGTATTTCGATCAAAAAAGATCAAATTGGAGTGTTGCTTCTCAAGGCAGGCAAGGAGAACAGAAAAGCATGTATTTGAAGATTAATAGATGTGAGTGAAGCAAGAGAGATTTGTCAGGATCGTTCCAGGTGGCGATTGATAGTCTCTGCCTCTCCCGTTGGGGACATAGGCATTATATACATAATAATATAAAAGAAGATGTTATCAGACATTTATTCAAAAGACTTCATTTTTTAAGCACACAGCAACAATAATGTTTTGAACCATTTCCTCATTGTTGGATATTAGTTTAGCATCATTGCACACATGCTAATATATCGACGAGAAAACATTAAAACATTAAATCATATTGTATGGTTAGTTATGGTTAGTTGTATTGTTGATTCTTCATCATAAGAGCGAAAGAAAAGTATTGGTCACATACGTTTAATAAGTTATTATTAGTTATTTAATAAGTTTAATTATTAATATTTTTATGTAGGTACTTTATCAAGCTGTTTACGAGTGTTTGCTGATTCCTAATAATAACATTAACTTAGTATAATAATGAAAATCTTGATAAAGCGACGAAAAAGAAAGGCTTTTGTAGGAAATCGGGCGTAATGTGTATGTATGTACTTTCTGAGCATACAGAATAAATATCTTGTCCCTAACTTACCTATTGAGCGTAATAAGCGCTATGCTAAGCAGCGAGACACCCACATTCCCGTACCTCAGGAAGGGTACAAGGTGACAAAGGAAGCCTCCGTGGGACCAGGTCCTCGTCCAGAACCCAGATATGGCGAATGGAAGCACCATGGCGCAGAACAGGAAGTCTGCTACACATAGACTGGAAATAATGAAAGGAGTTTAAATTAAGGAGTACTTAATTAACTTCACTTTGG
This sequence comes from Leucoptera coffeella, assembly GCA_030578115.1. NCBI lineage: Eukaryota > Metazoa > Arthropoda > Insecta > Lepidoptera > Lyonetiidae > Leucoptera > Leucoptera coffeella. The sequence goes on along the minus strand of JAMBLF010000264.1, from coordinate 190,926 downwards.
CTGCTGTCTATCTAGTGAAACCTTCTATCTTGTAATGCTCTAGAAGAGAGGCACTCAAGCCTCTGACCACCCCGTCACAATATAGTACTAAAGGGAGTATACAGAAGTCGTGAAGCGTTTATTTATTTATGTTTTTGTGTGCAAATGTATATAAACGATTCTGTAATGGTCTAGGAATTCAACAGTATGATACTACCAGGTGATAAGTGTAAATTCAGGTATGTAAACAAATACTGAAGCTATAACGTTAAGAATATAAGTTTTTTTTAGTTTTTAGAAATTGAAGAGCTGTAAAGAATTTAATATTGTTTTGGATCTGCCGTATGTTACTAACCAAAAAACAAAACCTGTTGCCTCTATTTTAACGAGGTGGTTAATGATCTTTAAAAACACTCATTACTTATCTATTGAGTTCAAGTTAATTGTTATGTGCATTATGCTAAGTACAGACCATTTCATTTTTGTCGTACTTGCGCATCACGTTTAAATATTCTGTATATATATACATACATACATTCAAACATAATTATCTTCACATATCAAGTATTTAATATCCATTTTAGTAAAAAAATTAAGACAAAACAAATGCGTTGCGACAATATAGAACCATTAACCCTTGCTGGGTAGTCAGAGATTCAGGTGTAAGAAAATAAGTTGCTTTTAAGACAGATTGTAACATTAACATACTATATTCTGCAGATATTGCTCATTATAAGTATCGTTACAACTTGTGAATAAGTAAGGTTATATTCTAATACAAACCAACATAAGACTATTGTTAAGTCTCGAGTCATTTTGTCGTTTAATGACCCTACGAGTGAGTAAATGACTCATTTCACTAAAGAATGACTCATATAGTGGTGATTGTATAGCAAAAGTGAAAAGATTGAGTTGGTTTGTTTGCTTTTTGTCCAGTTCAGCGAATTTTAGGTGTTGCTAAAATAGAAAGTACATTAAGGTGACATACTTATAAATTTTCGTTATTATTGCTCCCAGCCACTATTTCTCCCAAATAATGTCAATCTATTATAAAAACAGGTTCATTATATTATTACCGTTTTGCTTGAGTGTTATTTGATTTTAATAGCTTTACAGTTATCTCTTGAAATATGCTTACTACTCCGTAAGGAGGCCTAAAAATAATTATAAGTTGTAACTGTATGTATTTGTACTAGTGTAGTAACTGTTATGCAGATGATTTGTGTATAATGTACCTGTGTAAATTAGAAGCAAGATTTGCTATCAATTAGTTAAGTTAACCGACAATCATATCATTTTTTTTGTAATAATGTTGCATATGTTTACCTTATAATAAACGCAGCAGCTACGTTCCTCACTTTGGGACACTTGAGGAGGGCGACCACTGTGAGCAGGTTGCCGAAAAGGCCCACCAGCATTATCACTCCTGTCACCACGGCTGCAAACGTCAGGAGGGCTGGGGAAAATCTGAAACATACAACCAATAGTTCACTGCTATTCCAGGGTTCGATTTAAGGACAGAATATCTATTTTAATTAAATTTTGTATTAGAAATGTATAAATCACCCTTAAAATACAAATTTAGAATCTGTTCGGAGCGCAAATCCACAGTTACTTGTAGTGTTACATTTCCTAATGGAACGTTATCTTCGTTACATGCGTGACGGTAGATACATTTAACAATAGGTTGATGCATTGCTATAAATGCATACATATTTGTGTAACCTGACTTAACAATAACTTAATTTTAGATTCCTTTTTAAATAAGAATGTTTGTTTTGCACCTACTTGGACAATTCGCTAGGCTTGACCTCTGTTAAAGGCAAATACGTCGTCGCCTCGCCCACGTCCATCGTTTTTTCTATCTGAAACAATTAAATCATCAGTTAGCCACATGACATCATCCGGTTAAGATTTCTTTAATAGTTGTGTTTTTGCGACAACGTAACAATGGTTAAAAACTTGTATTCTTTGCGGGATAGTCAGTTAACTATTTGGAGGAGTGTAGGAACAGATGTGAGGCAATGTCGAATCTAATTAGCCATCCGATAGTCGGTGCCTGGTATAACATGACTACCTTATACCTGTGTGTGCCGATGATTTTTAAATCACACATCTCGAAATTATATATAAGTTTCCTCACATAAAATATTTGTAACTAAATTAGAAAAAAAAAAGTTTAAAACATGCAATTCAGAATCCGTAACCAAACCAACAAAACAGTGCCACCTTCTTATACGCTTACATGTTAATACTAAATTCCAGCAACTGTTCTACCCAGTTCATTTTTCCAGTGTATCCTTTAAAACCTAAACTAGGGTTACAATAATTTGTCCTGAGTCCAATTCAATCGCATTCGTTGTACTTGTGCATTGATCCATAATTTGTCTTTTGTAGTCTGCCCGGTGATTTCATGCTCCATGGGTCGGCAAATGAATTGTATTCACAGTAAGCTACGGGTATGGTTGTTAATACTCATACATGTGCTGTACTACTGGTTTTTAAAAAGACATAGACACTTCGGTTCATAATTCCTGATTAAGAGATTAGAATAACAAGCGATTTTATTTAAATGTATTGCATATTATTCATAATGTTATATGACAGAAAAATATGTAGTGAATTTGAAAATGTTAATGATGTTGAACTGCACAAGAATATTTAAGAACTTCTGTAATCACTCAGTGAGTATCTCTATTGGTAAAGAACTATTTCGAGAACATTTTAGGAAAATTCTGAAACTTAATTAACACTTACAATATACAGAGAGATACGCAACTGGTTTCATTTAATTCAAATCCTAGACCGCTTGGGAAGTAATTAGATAATCTAGGTTAGGAAACAAGACACCTAGGTCCTTGAGATTAACTGGCTGAGAGCCACTTGTACAGGTCAAAAGAACGTGGCATCCTTATACGTGAATCATTTAGTTATGCTAATAGGCACCAATTTTAAATGAGTCATAAGTTTTGATTTAGGACGATCACAAATGCATAATTTGACGCCCATGTAACTCACACATACATAGTCGTATATTTACGCCTCTACGTTCCTAAGGGATAGGCAGAGACTATCGATCGCCACCTGGAACGAACCTGAATCTTACTTGCTTCACTCACACCCATTAACCTTCTCATACATGCTCTTCTGTTCTTCACGCTACGTACACCCGGCTTAAGAAAAATGTTTCGAAATTACTTTCTTTACATACATGTCGTCTTTGTAACTCATACCTGATATATACGATATATTTATACTATAAGCATGGAAAGTATACACATTATTAACTCAGCATTTGCGGAGATGTTTTTCCTTCTTTCTAGATGGATGCGCTAACCTTTTGACTACCATATAAGGGACATAGGTCATGAAGTGTATATATGTAGTATAATCTACCATAATATATCAATAGAAGGATGGAATCTCATAAGCGTTATATGTGTATAGCAGACAGTTATTGCGAATCGAGGGTTTAATTTCCGGAAAATTCATCTTTTTCATTCTTTCATATGACGGCTATACCAAACACTGAGGCTGTCAGTAAAATGCACGTCAGTTCTATGTGATTTCTTGTTACTTGCTTAATTTTATCGATCTTATAGACTATACTATATCTTATTTACAAAATATTACCTCTACGGTGAAACGTGAAAACGTGAAGAAATTATTGCCTAATTCTTCGGGATACTCAATGCCTTTACATGGTAACCTGTGAGTGGTGACTGCTGGCTATCTAATAATGACCCATAGGCTTATGCTGCCCTATATCCTTTTATATCCGTGGATACGAAGGTAGTCATTCTAGTGTCTCAATTACCCGAAGTCAAGTAAAACCTATGTTACGATTATGTGATGTTATACAAGTACATATGTATATGCGATGTTAGCCTAAACGTATACTGTTGAAGACGTCACAAAGTCGTAATTTCAGAAGTGAAGCCCGTTGGAAAGGCAGGGTGAGTGCACTCTAAGCCCCCATTCCGAAGCAGTCTGAGGGCTTTAGACTTGAAATATCATGTAAATTAGTTTAATTTTCCTAAATAGTTTTGCAGTTAGTATTTGCCAAATAATAATACGATTGTTGGGGTGATTCCAACTTGAGCCAACCGCTGTTTTTGAATGTAAATGCTTTCGAAACTCTAAGATCTTAGTCGTTCTAGCTTTTCAGTGTATACTTGCTCTCATTAAAGGTCTAAGTAGGTAGGCTTATAAGGGCTATTGTAAAATATCATATAAATTAAGGTACTAGTAGAAAGCATGTTACAAGCGATTGATGGAGGCTTACAAGTCTAGCATAACAATAATTAATTAGTTCGTTGTTCGTCTGCAACAAATTACCGAGTAAAATGACAGATGCTATCAACCGTGAATCTTCGGGAAAAGTTGTTATAGACACATTATAATACCAATTATATATTTATTTATCAATGAAATCTTTACAATAATTTAACAAAATATTTACAAACTTAAAACTAATTAAAATAATTTACTTATAAATTAAATATAACTAAAAATTTTTATCGCTGTCGTTGGAGCGCTGAGTGCCATGTATACGCAAAAAATCTAATATCCACAAGTCAATTTCCGTCATAGACGCGTACCTACAGGTTAAAGGACCCAACCCTTCCGGTTTCCCCTTTCCTTCAAGACAGCTTTGTTTACCGACAAACTTAATTTCATCTTAATCTCCTTTATCAAGCCCTTTGTCACATAGAGTGTATTGACTCCATAAGTTAGGGATTAGAGCTTTAAGTCGTTCACACGATTAGCCGGCGTAATGGCCATTATTGGTTTGAAACTGACTAAATTGCTTCAGGGATTTGGTACAACTTCGCTCCCAAAGAGAAGGGAACTTGTAAAGAGTTTGGGTTTAATACACCTGTGTGGCTATTAAGGTTTGTTCACATATGTTAGCTGGTTAAAAGTGGGGTTTGATTGGCGACACACTGCGAATGAAGATGTAGTAACAAATATAACGGTAAGGTAAATGGTTGGGCACATGGAGAAGATAAATGAAAGAAGAATCACAAATTGCATTTATATCGTCAAAGCCTACTAGATAAAGGTGGAACAAGAAGGCTTAAACCATATAAAGATGAAATTAGATATAGTCTTATTAAGGCAGGCGTGGGTAGCAAAGATAATGATATATCAGCATCGTTGGTGGTGCCTTATAAAACCTTGTGTGATTATACATGTGTATATTATTACCAATACATTTTATTATTACTATAATGTAAATGAAATTGTTCATTTCGTAATTTTATTAAAAGGTCGGACAAAAGAGTAATAAATATTAATAACCTATGCACAAATTACTCGTAACAGGGCCATCATTCAATAGTCAAATTAAGCTAATAAGCGCTTATTAACACCGATCCCCAACTGCATGTTTCAATTGGCTAAATTGTAACATCATTCGTTAGCGCCACAATGCTAAAGTGAACTCAAATAGGGGTCACTTGAATTGGTAACAATTTTAAAAAGTTGCTTCCCTCTACTCGGCTAATAATTGTGATACTCTGAGAAGTAAGTTGAATGTCCTTTGTCCTATTTTGAACGCTTCGTAAGAATTAGGAAAGGAAGTTTAGTAGAAAATTACGCATTAGCGAAATGGTAAAATGTGTTTTTCCTAAATTAGTTATGATTGTTTTTAGCTACGAGTATGATGACAAAGGTGTGTTAAAATTGTGTGGGCAAAATCAATTCTGAGAAACTAATTATGTAGACGCCAGATAAACAATAATAAGAATAAAAATATTTTAAACCACGTATATTTTTAAGACCATTACGGGAAAAATGGTGTAATAATTGAGTTAAATTGTAAGGTATAATAACGTACTTTCACCTTTCACTGTAATTGGGTATTCTCTTTTACTTTACCTCGGAGAAATAAACGTGTGAATTCGTTAACACTTTTACGGTTCAGTTAACGTTTCTACCCTTAATGATCTAACCTACAACACCACAATACAAAACCTTATATATTTTCAACACTTCTATAATTTGTTACTTGAAACTCAATTTCTTGGGATTCTAATACATACTTATTTGTACACCTAATTGCAATGAATATTGCTTAATCTTGCTATTGTAATACTTTATGTTTTCATAAAGGAAATATTGATAATATATATTAATGAACATGTAACCTGTGATGTAACTTTTATACAGCCCCTTTTAATTATTACTGACTCTAGCACGTCTATCTATGATGTATGGGAGTCTTCCTAAATAAATAAATAGGTCTATGTAAAATTCAGTCTCTACTTCTATAAAAGGAACAGTAGTGACATCTATAGTTACAAATACAGCTATAAAAAGAGCAGGCAAGAGCGAGCCATCAATTAAACAATTCCTCGTCACGATGAATCGTTTCCTCCACGATTATGATCTATATCGTCCGCCATAAAGCGACACCCACAGCTTTCTCAATCTGTCGCACAGGGGTTGAGTCGGGTGCAATGATCTGGACTCAATACTCCTAATTTTATTGGGTTATGTTAACCGTTTGATAGAAATCAATGAAGAATTAAAAGTTAGTAAAGTTTCAAGGAAGAAAACATATGAATAAAGCGGAATAAATATAGTATGTAATATTACATATTAGAATGAGATCAGTCGTCGTAGGTCGGTCGGTTTCCGCAAAGAGTAAGAAATAGTAGAATAAAAATATGTACCTATTAAAAAATTGACCGTTTTTTTATCCGTATTATAATATTTATCTCGTGAGTTATAAATCATTTATTATCAAATTAGGAATGAAGGAAATTATAAATAATTATAATTACAAGCTTACTTTAAAAGGTAAAATTGAGTGCCGTATCTCGATTATTCATACATAACTTATTACTTCTCAAGAGTGTGTAATGTATATATGTTGTTAGATTCTTTCTGACATCCTATTTAACCGTTTACATTCTATATATTTTTTGTAAAACGTGAATCGAGACCATTTCCCATGGCTTTAATATCAACCATAAACTCAATTTGGTTATGAATCGTTATTGGATTAAAAGCTTAATAAAGAAGAATCGAAACGTTAACACGTGGATTGCCGTGAATCCTTTAGCCACTTCATCCAAGTACAAAATACGTCATAATTAAATAAATTATATAGTTTTGTCATATTCAGTATTTCGGTCCTTTTTGGCAACGAGCATAGTCACAATATGTAATGATTATATTTATGAATGACTGTAAGGGACTTCAAGGTGTGAATGTATGTATGTAATCAAGACTATCATCGCATAAACTACATAAAAACATTCCTCATTTCGTATAACAGTCAATTGCATTTAATCGCAAACATAACTAAACATATTAAATGAAATTTCATAACAGTTACAATAGAATTCTGCTAAGCAAAACGAATTCCTCAACATAAAAGATACAGATTCTAAGAAATTTATATTTGTTCAACGATTCAATATAGGAAGATTCAGTTTACAATAATATTTTCAAAACAATAACCTGTTTATATTTCAATATGTGATATTAAATATCAACGTTATTGAATCCGATATTGCGGTCTATAAATAAAGGATAAGTTTATAGAATACTTGCGTTCGTAAATACCTCAGAATGATATGTGTGGGATGATTTAGTACCCTTGTTTAGAAAATGGATTTAAAATTTACTGTCTTCGTTATTGAAGTAAGAGTAAATATTGTTTCTTATTAAGTGGTTTCTTAACAATACATGGCATTAGTTATTTATCTTTAATCCCAATCAATAAAAGCAGGGCGTGAAATAAGAAGGTTTTACGACACTGTACATCTAAAACACATTTATTAGCATAGAAACTGCGATTTGTGGTCAATCCGACAACGCATTTCGACGTATAGTTTATGGTAATGAAGTAAATCTACAAATAACTAAAATATTTCCTTATCTTGTGTATGTTTTTAAGTATAACTCTAAGTTCAACAATATCAGACATAATTTGTCGTAGGTACACATTCGATCTACCTCACTACAATAAAGCATCCTGTACATACAAAACACATACCTAAGAAAACCATTGGATGACTAAGAGAAGTAAATGTCTTGATAAGCAGGTTTATGTTTTCTCACCTGGGTTTAGTCAGTGAGTCAACGTGTATCATAAAGGTATGTTTCTGACTAAGATTCGTGAGTAAGCTTAGCTACCTCATTTTAATTTATTTTCACTTGTACGGCGGTGCAAACACATATACTAATAATTTTGCGAAAATGGTCCATAAAACGGTCTAGCTTATTCCTATTTGTTAACATATACCCTAAAGTAATAAATGAATAAATTAAAATCTATAGTAAGGTATAAGAAATATGTTCATACTCTCTAAAGGTTTTGTATTTTCATTCTACAAAAGCTGATCCATTATTGATAAAGAGTTGAGGCACATATATAAACAAGTGACAAGAAAAACGATACAGCAGTGACTTGGTATTGTGGTTTCTTGTGAAAACTGTCATATCATGATGATCATTGTCATTTCTTGGCACAAAAGCCTGACATGTATGTACTAGATATGAGATTCTAATGGTTGTGTACTAACAGTGATGGATATATTCCGAAGCTAATGGCTTTGTCTAATGTTATTGGTATTTTACTAACAAAAAATTGTTTACAAGATACGCAGAGAGTCACAACGAAAGAGTTGTAATGTGAATTATATTAGTTTGATACTTATTCGAGATATGTACCATTAAATAAAAAGGGCCTTTTAATAAATGTATGTTTACGCAAATTTCATCTAGATGTTTTCAATGGTCGAGCTGGTTCAGTCAAATGTTAAAGAGCTGATAATATTGATAAGCTTCCTTACTTCTAATATATCGCAGAATATGCTTAGGCAGTTTAAGTACATGAAATCTTGGTGTGAAAGGTTCGTAGCCAATCCTTATTATTATGTAGTAATTTTAAAAAGACCAAAAGTTGTCTTCAAGTTTTTCAACCTGGAAGGGATTGTAAAATAAAAGCATAGGTATTCTAACTTCACAGACTACTTACAGACAACTAAACCTTTTATCTATTCTTCATCCAGTTTACCCATACAAGTGTACCGTTCGCATCCAAAATGAGCTCGACCACATGGAACCGAGGATTAGTAGAGCAACGCATCTTTGATGGATCGGTGATCACCGATTATAAACACTCGATTATGGCTTTTACAATGCTGGCACGGTTTTGTTCGACGCATTGTTCAAGCGTTTAAGTTTTTGTTGTGCATACATATGGGTAGTAGATATGCGTCTCGAATATACGTGTGTGTAAGGCAAAATGGGTGAGATTTGTAATTAACTTAATCATTTAAAATTATTGCCTGGACCATCAGTAGGACTAATTACGAATTGAGACATAAATATGAATTCGTAATTACATAGTTAAATAATACATTATTATAGAACTTAGGAATAAAATTCGTTCAGACATTACCATAGATAGATCATTTCATTGTTGAATTATAAATTACGGAATGGATAACCATAATTACCACCTCAATTTAAGTAGAAGAACAGCGTGTTATATGATATTCAAGTTTCACACTAACACTGGAGTTCCTATATGCAACTAATCAATATCAAATCATGAAGAATCTTTCAGCTTAGCCGAACATCGACTTTTTAGCGTCTAATTGGACTGCACCTGTCGGTCTTGTTAGATGCTTTTAATTGAGTTACTACCGTTGTTGATTGATTCTGAATGCAATGAATAATAAATACTTTTTAAATGCTCTTGTGAAAACATGCCACACACTAGTAAACAAATTATCTTACTTACGGTTACTATTTATTATTCATATTTTAGAAATTCATTTAACTTGATTTTCATTGGTACATGCCCAAACGGGATATGAACCCTGTACCCACTGTACATAAAGTAAAGCCCCAAATAACTGAGTTTCGTAGAATTAACTCAATAGTGTATGTACCTCATGATTAAACAATATTTTCATCATACAATCAAAGTTTTAAAAGAAATGACTCTTGAATAAATAAAGCATAATTTCAGTAAAATGTTATAATATCTCCGTTGTCACTTTTAACAAAACTGTCGAACTAATATAAATAGTACCTTATGTCATTCATTCTTTTTAGATTCGCATGCACTCCATAATTGAATAAATAAAGTACTCATCTTTTTTAACTTAGATTCATAATTTAGAAGAAAAATATACCTTTCTCTAATGCAACTCATACTTGAGTATTTACCATGTAAACAAAAACAATAACAACACTATTTGACTTACACGTGGAACGTTGGCATAGAATTTCATTTAAGCCATGGATCCTTCCGCTCAAGCACCTAGCTCTCACTACAAATTAGTAAACAAAATAAACACTAGAAACCTCTTTAATAAAACTACAGGAAATTGAATTGTGTCAGTTTTCTTCTCTCAAGAAACGTGTTAGGAAGAAGGGTGTTATTTACAAGTAGTTTACAGTAATAAGTACTTAGTATTACATGTTCACTTACTAATATCATACATAAATACATACATATATTCACGCCTCTACGTCCCCAACGGAATAGGCAGATACTGGATCACCACGTGGAACGATCCTGACAAATCTCTCTTGCTTCACTCACATCCATTAACCTTCTCATAAATGGTCTTCTGTTCTTCACACTACGTACGCCTTGAGATAAATAATATTCACAAATATCACTTGGGTAGTCAAAGGTTTGCGTGTTCATCTCTACAATTGTGGAGATATTGATACTATAGCTTCAAACATCGTTTAAAAGATTTTCAGCACTTGTGAGTGCCATTTGCAATCGCAGACCATTAATTGGTCCGAAGAATAATACATTTCCTTTTATTTAATGTTCTATTACACCAATTTCGAACTTGCATTACTATGTAGGTATACTATATGTCTAAAATACACCAATAGTTCCCAAAGTATTACGATCCCTTACACATAGTTGTTTGTATAATAATCTAGCTACACAATATGTTAAAATAGAGGCGCCTTGACTCGTTAGCAGCAAGTTGTGCCTCACACACTGTCAACATTATCAATTTATTGAAGCCTGCTTGTGTTTGCTTTCATATTAAATTTAATTCGTTAGAGGAACGCATGTTAACTTTACATATATTGAAGGTACCTTTCTGAAAACATACGCTTTATCTACAATGTTTTTATCTCAGTAATACATTTATGTGGACGTTGTAAATGCATTGGTGGTACTGGAAAAAATATCTAGTAGGTGTATAGATTTCAATCCTTTGTCAGTATTGAGAAACATTAACATCCCAGATTTCCTACCTATCTGTAGAGAGACAGAGAACCGAGAATCCGAGATTTCTGCCTACATACTTTTAAAAGACGGGCGTGATGTGAATGTATATAAAGAAAGCTTAAAGATACATGATAGCAATAACAGTTAAATAAGAATGTAATGTGTACTTAAATTTATCAACAAAGGAACTGTGTATTTTAAACAAACGCTAACTTATAAAGTTGAGAACGTTATCTACAAAGAGTACACGGAAGTGCAAAGAGTAATTTTTCGTGATAAGTAGATGTGTTTGTAAGGTTTTATTTTTTGTGAATTATTTATATTTCTTATTAAAAAGAACATAAACTATAACTTGTAAACTTAGTTGTAGATATAATATCATCATCATCGATAGATATAAAAAAGACAAACGTGTTTACTACCATTAACCCTTGTGTAGTAGTCAAAGGTTCAGGTTTCTATCTCCGCAATCACGAAGTTAGTAATTCTATAGCCACCTCTAACCTCGACAAATATAATATCTCTCAAACGTCTTATAAATAGTGATATATAATCTCATCTATTTTAAACTGATTGTAAACGCCAAATGTTTTGTGTACCTTAGAATATCAGTAGACAAGACGCGTGTACTAACACATCATGTTAACTAAACATATCTCAAAGTATGATTAGACTCATGACACCTGCTACCCGATCACTTAATAGCATGTATTTGTATAAAGTGACGGTTATACTGTCGTCATAGTTAGTGGTTTGTGGCGAGACTTATTACTGCATCTAACGATGTGTCCTGCTATTCTGAGACGTAACAAGTATGTTAACTAGCTGCCGTTCTTCCCGGCATATCGAAGGATGCGAATATTGATTAAGGTTTAGTGGAATCTATAGGACGATGGATTAACATCCTGTCTCCTGTAATGTCCATTTATCATCCCAATTTTTTCCGCTGAAAAGTAACTTGAAGATATTATCGCCTGTTCAAGGTATTAAAAAACGTGGATGTATATACGTACATACATATAATATGTATATAGCGATTATTGAAATAAGTGTCGTGTGGCTTCGACTGATTAAACAAAGTAAACTGTCGTGACAATGTTGACATACGTGAAACGAGTTGAATTAACACATCGATACATTACTATTCGATTATAGATAGTATCATTACTTTTATGCATGGCTGTTAGTCACGATAAATTTAAAGTCGTGTACGCTATTGGTGTTATAGATTTAACATTTTATGTATGTAATTTAAAGAGATAGAAATACATTATTTGACAAACATACAGGTTATATGTGTATGATATGGGTAAAAAGGTGAATGTATCCAATCCCTGTAATAAGCAAAATACATTCTTTGTTTTTTTTTGAGTATTAGAGAAAACTGACTTTTTTGTACTAAATAACGAGGCAGTTAACAGAAGAATATTTTTTAACAAATCCGAGGCGCAAATCTATCGTCGAGTGTTTACAAACAAGATAAATGTAAGCAACCGCAACGATATTCAAATGAATCGATTCCCTTTCATTCATTGAATATCGATTGTCAGATTAGCATATTCGCTTAGTTGCGAATAATTGTATAACATTACTTTAGTCAGCATTGCAATGAAGTTCCAACCGGTCTAGTCTTTTGATGCAAAATTTAAGCTTTGAGATATTTTGCAAATTTCAGTCGCTCTTATTGAATTCTTTGAAATTCACAATTCATCTCTTATCAAATTGTTCAGAGGAGTATCAGTGTAATTTATTTCAATGATAAAGTTCGATGGTCTGCTATTTTAGAATGAATGCTCCATTGAAAGGGTCGAGTTTGAAGTTTCAGGTGGGGAATAATAACAAAAATACACAGGCTAGTCTAGCTGCAGGCTCTCTAAGGATATATATGTATCTATAATTTTAGTTACTCTCAATAGTTTAAGCCATAAACGTACGTGTTGTGCATACATGATACACAAATGCTAGAAGACTTCTGTAAATGGAATCATTTATATTCTAGGAACATGGAATGAATACATTGGTACAAATGCAAATACCTCTTATAGTCAAATTAGGACAGTAGGTATCTCTACACGAAGTAAACAATCTAGCTCTTAGTCTCCATAATAGAATCAAAAAGATGGATGGATCCACTAGCCAGCTGCTCTTTTGCTGTCTCTACAGAAAACTTAGTAGTTATTGAAAGTTTTAAGTGCAGAAAAGATGGTAAATTTCTTGCAACAAGAATACCATACATTCAAATAGACACTTATGCTTTCCTAACGTGATTTGAGAGTACCTAATTATAGTAAGAGAAGAGTAGAATACTATTTAAACGACAAGTGAAAATACATCACGCCTATTAGCTTAAATCAACTAAGGTAATAATGTCGCTTCAATGTTGTTATTTTACCTCCAAACAGAAGCTCAGTTATGGATAATTCTATTGTCATCCTTATTAAACGACCTTAACCTATATTTTAACAATCTTATACATTACTTACCACGTTTCCATTACATGTTAAAACCACCTGTACAAACCGAGCAACCTACAGCGCCTTTGTTATTATATTTACTACATTACGATTTCCTCTAAGCTTGTTTAATATTAATGAGATATGCGGACAAACTTTACTTGTAATGTAAGACGCATACTGATCGCCTAGTGTTACGAGCAAATTGCCACAGGGACGTATTTTTGCGACTATTTAAATAGTTCCTGATAGTATATTTAGATATAACATCCTCATACTTCCGACCTAAGATTTTAGTTTGTATGGCAAAGTACATACACGGACAAACATCCAAATGTTGAAATAGAATTGGCAGCTTTATTTTACTAACACACACATATATTTATGTAACATAACTATTATTAAGAGGTTATATTATATCGAATATATTACCTTATATCAAATTGAACATGCTATTTATAAATGTAACCTAAATAGAACCATATTATAAAATTGAATTTGAAGTATATAACCTAAAATGATAAATTAGTTATATTATATTACGAGTAAGAGTATTTAATTATTCATTGTTTGACGTTAACTCTATAAACAAGTATCTCACTATGTAGTAGCTAACCTACTTATAGCAGTCTAAAATGCAACTGACATTACGAAACAACACGAAGTTATGTGCATATTCAACAATCCACCCAAATATCTGTCAGAACTTTATGTCTGTACTCAAATTGAACAGGAACAATGCTTTGAATTCCACCTACGACTATTAATATTATAATTGTACAGAATTATTAAGTACAGGTTTAGTAGATACATGTACTGTACATTCATACATGTATCGTATTGTACTTTGTACATTTACATTCACGTTCCTTTCGGAGTGAACATAACCTCGGAGATAAAAAATCTCCTATGTCACTTTTTAGCATGAATATTGGGATAGCGATATCACAATGGGACATTGGTGACAGCTTGCTAGCCCATCGTCCAATAGATTCAATTTACCCCTAGTTCCTTAGTCGCCTCCTACGACTTGCCGGAAAGAATGGTAGCTAGTTATTTTTACGACTCAGACTAGCACAGGACAATTAATTATTGTATACATGTATGATGCCTGCAGAGAAACGGAAATCGCAAATATGTATGTCAAGTTAGATAAGCATAATGTAACCTTCATTCCTTTTACGGTAGAGGCTTGACTAACTAAACGATGCATTGAGTTTTAGTAGTTATCATATCGACGCTTTTACGGCTATTTTATCTTACCGACATGTAAAAAATTAACAGTAGATATTTTAAGTCTAGAGATTTCTGTAGTTTAGTTTTTTTATTTATTATTTTTGTCACATTCTTTTGTTGCTGTGTCTTTTTGTTTGAATCAGTGTACTTAATATCTTAAGTTTGGCATGTTGCGTACACTGCTTTGGATTACAATCTGGATTTTAAGAACCAACCTGTATTTCTATTGTGTTTATGTTATGAATATCTGTTTGTGTACCAATTTATAAATAAATAAACTCATATTACACTAGAGCGAATCAAAAATTGTTTTAAAAAAATATTTCAATATTTGTTTGACATAAGTATGCGTTTGAAAATTTGCACAAGTAGTAAAACCATAGCGAAATAGGCTTATAACTTAATTTTAAATTATTGTTGTTATTTGACGCAGCTAATAAGCACTTAATTATTAAATTTGCATTAAAATCTCTCCAGTGCTAGCCATAAAATCCAAGATCGTAAAAGCAATATGGCGTCGACAAAATCAAGAAGTACCCGCACAATAGAGCAATATCGTCTACACGGAGATTCAGCCATAAATCATATTTCTAATGCGATATAATCCTTAAGATTTCAGCGAAAATGATTTATTAAAAGGAGTTCATATTCAACTCAGCGGTTCGCAGATTGCCTAATAGAAAGTAAATTCAATAATTTCAAGATGTGTCAGTTGTGTGCACGCATGGAGTTCATAATATATTTCTTTTGATATCAAAAAACGTTAACCGAGCGTGTAGTGTAGTCGTGTGAATTTCTTCATAAGCTGCAGACGCTTTATTTTATTTCAGGCCTTTGTATGTGGAAAAAGTGTTCTCGGAATGAGACTGTATGCCAAACTACGTTTTGCAGGGATGATGACCCGGGTTGTCTGGCATCGATTCGCTACACTACATTGTCAGGCAAAAGTGATTCGTCATTACTGGTAGACTGCGGATGACAGATTGGTAGGGACGTAGTTTAGTATCGATTTTGAAAAAATTTCCTCGATGTTTTGGTTACTCGTTGCCATGTATAAACGTTGAATTAAGACATAGTGTTTAACAAGTACATAAGTTTAATACAGGTGAAATATTATCGAAGGTTTTATAGCGGAAGAAGATGAAAAAACTTTAAGAATAATACTAGTCTATCAATCACATACAAAAGTACATAACATAAACCCAAGGCAGCTACTCACAATCAAATCAAGGCCCCGTTTATCCCGAAAAGTAATGTTTACCTATCTAATAAATTAGTTATTGATCAAACAAGCTACATTAAATTTTCAGCCCAGACTTACTCACATTGCCAGCGTTAAATCAACATAAACCGGCAATTATTCTGGCTTTTCTTCGGTAACAAGTATTATTTATTTCCGAACAATTGCTTCGAGGGTTCGCCTGGTAACACAGTAGGTTTTTTCCACCGAACTGCGTAATCAGCTGTTAATTTCAGGCGATATTAATCTTCGAGAAGGATTTGTTATTTGGTGGAGCGGTTTTTCTTCGGCTTTGTTTGACTCTATTTAGTTGGAAAGGAGGGAAATAGATTTTTTCAGCTCCTTGTTCGTCGTCTATGGTTCGTCAACAAAGACAGCAGCTCAGTGAAAGTTGAAAATACAAATAATTATTTTCGGCTGAATATTAAGTATATTGTGATGCCAAATTGGCTAAATATGTTTGCTTTGGCATTATATTTGGATCCTCAACTGAAACGAACCGAAGAACAAGGAAGAGCAGTATTGCAGCTTCGACTTCGTTTTTGTTCGTTTGTAGCGGCTGGCAGCGTTGCTGTAACCATTGCGACTGAATAACAAATTCAAACGTCATGGCATCAGTGTTTGTATTTGAGCCGACATAACCTTAGTGGCGAATGGCTTATTTAAGAAGCATAATAAAAAACTCCTCGTTCTTCATCTTAATTTCACAGTAGGGTAATGAATTGTGGTTTATTCAAGTGGATGTTTTTATTATTTTAAAGAAAGTCGTTTTGCTTTCAGAGTTACAAAAAGTCGACATAATATGTGCCTCATGAAAAACTGGATACTATCATATTTTAAAAACAAGTGCCCGCAAATTAGGAATAACTTGCATTTATAGTTATAATATAGAAAAGCATTACACTAGACAATAATTAGACTAGGCAATATTCAGCACCAATGCATGGCTTTACAAATAATTCTTTACGAATTGCATAAGATTCTGGCTTTCTAAGAAACATTCCCCCAAATTCCTCCGGATTCCTTCCTTTTTAATGCGAATCTCTGTCTTACCCAACTAACGATTACGATACGTAAAACTACATATAGCTACTTATAACTTCCCCATTTTTAACACGTTTACAATCGTACGCACCGATCCTATTTCCTTATCAACTTAATTCGGTGGGCAAACAAACGGACTGACGTGCACACTTGTTTACTGAACATTTAACGGAGGCTTCCTCGCGTAGCCAAGTAGATGGAGAAACGCCTTCCACACAATTTATGGGATTCCAAATAAGAAATAACAACTAGATTCATGGATAAATAATCGGGAGCGGTCTGCTACTGAGATATGTTTTTCTGGTACTCTCAATGGGAACTAGGCACTCAAGTTGTTTTTCAGTATGATAGGAATCTGGGTTTAGTGATTTGTCTCTTTTTGTCAATTAGTTCGATAGCCCATGGCCAGTTTATTGCTAAGTTGATGTTATTTATGATATTAGTTCCTAAAATGTGTGTTTAGATGGTTTATTTATGCAAATGAATGAGTAACATTTTGATTAACTTTTTACATAAATATAACATAACATGCTTTCACTTTTTTATGAAAAAATAAAGAAATAAAACATCACGACCAACCTGTTTCCCTGCAGAGGCGTGAATTTTTACTGATCCCCATTTTCCCCAATACTGACGTATAAATTTTTGCTTCATTCTCTCACTTCTTCATACATAATTATAAGAGAATTAATAAGAAAATTTATGCTAAAAAACAAAGTATTATTAAAGATAACTGTTTCTATAAATATTTCATTAAATAGTTATAATATATAAAAATCTGTAATTGTCATAAATACATTACATTCTGTATTTACATTTTTACTAAAATACAATATAACATTATTATTTAGATTACCATACAACCCAAGCATTCTAGATTTTAGCACCAAACTACCTAATCTTGAAACAATAGCCATAAATTCTTTTTATTCCGGCCTCGTATGTAACGCTGACTAGTAGCGATCGACTGAGCAAGTCGTCAATTAAGGGTAATTACACTCATTTGTACCGTCCACAAGTCCAGAAGAATGTCTGTTGATTAGCCATTTAGGCCTGAAACCGACCGACTATCGGATGTAGCTGTAGATACGTATCTACTGCTGTGCATACTGATATAGGAACTGACTAGTCGAATGTTAGTAGTTAATAATGCTTTGTGGACTATAATAGGATATAGAGTCTAGTCGAATGTTCGTAGTTTTAAAAATTATCGTAAATTTAACTGTATGTGGTCACTTTACCCCTACTCTATAATAACTTAACACCGTAGTATGGTGTTGCATAAAATGGTATATAGGGCGTTATATCATCAGACACATTTAATATACATATAATAACGTTGAGAACTATTTTGTAAAGATTTTATTTACATCTTAAATATAGATACAGAAAAAACAAAATATGTACAAACTAAAAACATAAAACAGCTTTAAACTAACAAAAAGTAAATATTTACATAGTACCGCTAGTATTCTGATTTGAGCGCCTATAATAACGTTTAATATTTTTGAAGTTGGCAGCACATTTTAAGTTTGTATGTACAAGTAAAATGATTTATATTGTTATCAATTACACATAAAGAATGAATATTTATAGATAGTATGAGAGAGTAAAAAATGTATCGAATCGAATCGAAATCAAACAGCTAAAGTTATGCAGTTAGGTATATATAGGTTTACGTAGATACTAAATCCAATATTTACGCATGAAAGATCCTTTGTGCTCCAATTAGGAGATGCTGCGAGTACATGAATGATTGAGCTGATAGCTGGAAAATAACCCTCAAGGTTAACATTTATTGGGAAGTGTTTGTTAGGTCAAAGTATCGGTGTTGTTCGGTCATAGGAAATGAAATTGTAAAGAAAACAGGATTTTTTATTATAAATATTTATATTATAAGCGCTACAACATTGTACTTGTATAAATGTATATTGAAACGCATCTCATTTTAGACATTTTGTATTATTAAACAACAATTAATAAGAATATGTTTCGTGTATAATCAAATTTAGAAAAAATATTTATCACCAAAAAAGATTTTATAACAAAACGACTTGATTTTTTTGAAGAAAGACTACATTTGTAGTCCCATTATATATTTACTTGGAGTTCAACTTTTACAACTTTGAGGATGACAACCAGTAATTTGGCTTAGAGGTATGAGACATCAACAGGGTTATGGATACGGCAGATTGATTTATAGTTGACACGTTTGCAATGTCAAACCCACTGATATGATTATTCCTGGTCATTCGCTGAATGCAATCCTTCAATAATAAACTCATTGAATACACGTTTGCGCTTAATTAATGCATTGTATGATATGTCTAAATCATGACATTCATGCTAATTACTTGTATTGTATGCGAATAATACCTCTTGCTTCAAGTGTTTACATGTGTACCTGTTACTATCAAAATTACGAGCAAATAGAGAGGATAACTACATAAAGAACAGATGTTAAATATGACAATCAATAATGTTCCCATAATTTTTAATCGTCTCTTTGAAATTGGCGAAAAATGAATGGAATTAGTACTACTATAGTGGTTTAATGACTATTTTATATACTATGGCTTTTCGAGAAGAATTGGTATAGTTTTTGAAGAAAATACGAGATGATTTAAGATAAGAATGCTTTCGTTATGGCGTAAGCGAAAGTTTTGTCTACTCAAACTCTACTTTACAGCTAGAGAACCTATCAGTCTTAGACGATATAGTCTGGCTAATAACTGGAGAAATTCCTCACGGTATTATCCCTCGCCAAAACGTATATTGTAATGCAGAATATGACTAATGTACAAATAAATTATGTATTCAGCACGGACCATAAAATTTACGATAGACTGTTATCGTAAGAAGCGATTAAAATATCTTTGAACATACATCGGCATGAGTTAAGTAACTGTATGGACATAGTTGTAGACGATTATCAGACAGTTGCGGTTCAGTAACACTATGTTTATATAACTTTCACGTTCAACGTCTAAAAAACATATACCTCTGGAATGTCAAGAATAGATTTACTTTACAATGTAATTTAATCATAATAAAAACGAGTATAGAAAGTTCGCATACGCATAGGTGAAATTATTAAAACAATACCTCGATTTTGTGTTTACCGAATTCCTAACTAACCCAGCTACACCAGATTTTAGATGAAGATTCATATTACGTACATTAAAGACCCTAGTGTAAAAGTTTATTAACTAAATTTAAGTATTCCTATAGCTTATTATTCGGTACAGTATTTTTTTTCTGATAACCTTGTTCTGACACATTTTCAGAGGTCGTGCTTAATCGCTATTCGAAACAAATGACACTGGAAGCAATACTTTTTAGTTTTACTTCTTTTAAATGCCAACTATCATAGTTTTTGAAAAGTTTTATTTTCACTTAAAGTTGTGTGTCAGTTAAGCTTAAATTAATTCTGAGATTGCCTGCATATTCCGAACTTTTAAAGTTTAAAAGTAGTGACTTATGTATTGTTCATTAGTTTTTGAGACAGCATATACAAAGCTAGTAAAGATGGTAATGAGTTGTAACCATTTTGATATTATTTAACATTGATACTACTAGTTCTCGTTTGTTATAAGTAGGTTTCCACAGGA
Source organism: Leucoptera coffeella (assembly GCA_030578115.1). Lineage (NCBI taxonomy): Eukaryota > Metazoa > Arthropoda > Insecta > Lepidoptera > Lyonetiidae > Leucoptera > Leucoptera coffeella. Next base: position 170,130 of record JAMBLF010000264.1, on the reverse strand, counting down.
AATATGTAGGCATACCTACACTATATGACGTAGACATTGTAAGTGAATATAGCTCTTGTGTTAGACATCCAGCCGCAGAATGTATGTGCTAATGTAACATGTGTAGATTTCTTGACATTTGTGGTTGTGACTAGGAGGAAGGAAACCTACTGATTCTTTTAACTCATAGAATGATAACTTAACTGTTAACTTTAGAAAGAAGATCTATAGAGAAAAGAGATCGTCAACGAAAATTTCATCAATAGTCATTCAAACCTTATTAACTCTTAGTAACATACTCTAGAAAGGGTGACGTTAGAAGTACCTATAACCGCCGAGTGCGTATGAGGAGGTCTATAAGTGTCAATGAAACGAAAGTGACCTGTCAGGATCGGGCCGAATCTGATAATTTCTACCAACCCCTTTACAGGGAATCAAGTATGATGTGTATGTAATATACTCCTACATATGTGTTCATAAATTTAGTCAATGATCTCTAAACGGGCTAGCACATTATCTGGTTAATTAACCAGCCACGGAAAGAAAGTCTTAGATGTTCACTGAACTTCTCGTAATTACAGCATATACGTCATGAAGTTAATAATTGTAGGTTAATAGAATACTGGGGACTTGCAATCTTAGTACACTCGCACGGTAGCAAGGCAATGTGTAATTATGTAAGGTCAGGATGTAGTTACCTTGCCTTTTATATTAAGTTCCTTGTGTAAGGTATATTACTCTTTACAACTCTTTGCTTTGAATACTTACGTATTTGTAGTAGTTATAAGTAGTTTTAGCTTCAAAAGACTGTAAATATAGTGTAAAATTTAGAGTATAAGAATAGAATGAATACTAAAGTATGTTAAAATTAGAATTAAGGAAGATGTGAAAGTTAAAAAATGTTATGTTATGTAATTAAACATGACTTAATTCAAATTATACTAATTATGTAAGCATTTGATTAGATTATTTAATTATTGCCAAAGTATACTTTCACTGCACTTTACTAATTATCAATTAGACTTTAACTATCATTATCATGACTGCAATAATGAAATAGTTCTGATAACTGCAATATTTTTACTTGAGTAATTACTGTTTACATCATCGTGTACTACGCTATTTGAAGTCTATATTGCACTAGATTAACACAAAGTTTTATAAGATCGGAGGATTTTGGGGTACAATTTTACTAAAAAATACAACCTCTACGTCCCTAATGGGATAGGTAGAGACTATCTATCGCCACCTGGAAAGATCCTGACAAAAAAAAATGCGTTTTCTTACAACAGATTGACAATTCTCGATGCTTTATATAACCCCGTTGTTAAGACAAAATATGTGACTACATACTGCAAACTTCATACATACTCGTACATAAATAACTTTAATTATTCATCCATTAAACAATTAAGGCTTAGATACATTAGAAAGTCTAATTGCGTATACAATCAGCAAATGGTTGTGAATGCGTCATCATGGAAGTAATTGGAGGGAAGTAAAGTTGTAAGGTACAAGAACTAGGCTCTCTGATTACACTTATTTACTCTAAGATAGGTAATTTTAAGAGTATTAAATGTACAGCTTCTCTAAAAATTATATGTTACTCTAAGAAAAGTAGTTCAGTAGGTTTTGGTACGGTATTTTCGTACAGATTATTGGTATATATAAAATGTACGTTTTTGTTATTGAACAGTAATTTTTTTTATTTTATCGCAATTTTAAGTGAATCATTATTTCGGAGGTGGGAACTCAAGCCTCTGACTACCTTACCACAATAAAAAAGGGAAAATACACTAGTCGAGATGCATTATGTTATATGTATAAAGGGACTATCTAGTTGAGTAACTTACGACCCACAATTAAAATACTTTATTGCCATGACTAATTTAAACTTTATCAAGGTTTAGGGACATGATAATAAATCTATGTAAGATGCAACGAAACATTAAAACAATTATGGCGATAAATTCATACCTTAATATGTGCATTAATATGGTTGCTTAGTTACCTTTAATAGCAGCAAATAATTCACAAACCTGATGTTAGCCTGAGGTAGTTATTACTAATTAGTCATACTTATGTAAAGCTTTAATCTAAATTTTCATCAAGTAATCCATTATGTTAACAAATACCAATGGTATTTAAAAGAATCCGACAATAATTGTAATAAAGCATAAATAAGTTAGCACCATGCTCTGAATATAAAAATATGATAAGTTTTTAAGCCTAGTCAAAAATGGCCCTTTCAAATTTAACCCCTAATTTCTTCCTGAATAAATTAGCGGTGGACTAATGTGTAAGGCCTCTATGCATTAGGTAAGGCAACTCAATTAATTTGGGCTTAATACGGGACAAAACCCTGTTGTTTACCTTTAAGTAGAACAAATTCGTTGAGTGCGAGAAATTGAGAGAAAAGTTGCTTTACAACTTTTAACTGAATGGGGCTACAGTTTTTATTATGTACGTATGAAATCACACCTAGTATTTGAATGAAATTGAATAAGATTAATTTTTTTCGGATTATCATAAGAGTTGGCTTGTTTCATAATAAATAATATAATTTTGAAAGTCGTTATACGAGTAAATGCATCGAAATTGTACTGTAACTTTTATGTTCAACGAACGTTTAAGTACCTACCCGTAACAATTCCTTATCTTTCACTAATACTTTGTTTAACACTGTAGGTACTATGGACACAATAAAAAGCCAAAGTATACATATGTATAGTTAACACCAATGGAATTCATAGGTACAATCTCAATAGCCTAGCTATGTCAATAAGGAAATATGGCCATATCGGAATTGATAGAGCGAGATTCTATCAGTGATTCATCTAGGTGAATCATGTTTCTCAATATGGAGATGACATCTTGGTATACATTCATTCATGGTTATAATTCTCTTAATGAGATTCAGCATATATTACATGGCTATAAGATGTATGTGATAGGATATAGCGAATTGTTGCAAGCTTATTGTTCAGACATAATTCAACAAACATCCTAAGAAATGTTGGTTGAATTGTTGTTAGTTGTCACTTATTAAGGTCCCAGATTCAATTGCAGGCCGGAACATTAACCAGTTACGTATTATGGCGTCTTTTTGTGATTCGGATGTTTATGGTGTATGGTTTAGTTTTGTTATTGACTTAAGAATATTGTGTAAGTTATTGTGATGAATATTTGTTTACATAAAGGAAGACATGAGGAGTATTATGAGAGTAAATATATTGCGTTGTATTAAAAATTATCTCCTGTAAATACTGGTTATCATACTGTCTTGTCTACTACTTGTAAACAACGTATGACTTGAATTACTTGAAAAATTCTCACGATAATACATATTCGCTAGTACAAACAATACTTAGTCACTGCAATATGTTTGTTTACCTGTTTATATTACAACATAAGCCGCGGCTACAGTATCGTTGTGCAAGCTTAGTAAATGCAAATTACGAGTAAATTCAATTTCACATACATGACACCGCATTATCCATTGTTATAAATATTACTATGCATTTCAATACCATTATGGCAATAACATTTCCCGTTTAAATATTGATGAAGGGTACAACTCTGGGTAAAAGACAATTAACCAAACTTATACATATGTATAGGTACCAAATGTATATATGTATGTTTAAATATAATAATATTTTCATTCTTTTAGAATATTTGCCAATACTTGCATCAATTCTTTTTTATTCTTTAGTATTCATTTTAGTTTAGATTAAATTTGTGTGAAATAAATATTTTTCCCATAAGTTTTTTATAAACATCTGCACAAGAACAGTTTAAGCTACGTATACAATACTATCAAACACTATAAACTTACTTAACATCTGTACAATATCAACATTTATCAATCTAAGTTAATATTGGAATTCGATAAGCACGTATTCTGTTTGGTGGCATTCCGTTCACTTAAGTATCTTACTTAAGCGGGTTTTTATTGAATGAGTCACTTCGCTACAGGTGATACTGTCATAAGTACGTTCTTAGCACGTAGTACCTACTGGGTACTATAACTTAGATTCTGCATTATTATGCAAATTAATGTAAACACATGCATGTTTATTGAATATTATAAATAGATGCTAAAAAATCAGTTTTAATTATTTCCTTCAACAATTTGAATGAAGCTAAAACGCAATTTAGGTGCACGCAATGCAGTGTCGATACACGATTAATGTGCATCGTTGCAAATCATTAAGTAAATATTGTTTTTGTATAGTCAGCAATGTACTTTTACTTGTTAATTTTCCGCTAGTCTCATAACTCGGAGACATGTAACTTTTTCAAGAATATTCATAATAACTTAATACTATCGACAATTGGCCTTAAAATGTAAAATGAAACTTACCTTTTGCTAATTGTTAATCCAAGAAATCACCTTGCCTCACTATCAACAGCGTTCCAATAAGTTTTCAGCTCTTTAAAAACACAAATCAAGATATAATACAAAACTGTCGTTACTATTACTTTTAAAATATAATTCAACGTCTCAGACATCACCAAATTATATTTAATTTACAACAAAAACCAGCCATTATTTATTACACATTTTTTCTCGTAAAACCATTCGCGCCAATTTATTTTTATTTAATTCACTCATGCACACGGTATCGCGGCGAATGCCTGACTGATAAAGCGCGTATGAGTAGCGCCAACTCAAGACACGATCCGATTGGTAAAGCACTCACGCGCACACACTTTACAAATTGAGTAACAGGGACAACATGAGTCATTCTACTAACTTGACAGCTGCCTGCGTCAATCATAACTGGTTTTAATACAAAATCTGCTCTAATACATTCGAATAGGATATGGAATAACAAAAAGGTTTTATTCAAGGCATTGTTGGCTTACTATTGAATTTTACGCTATGGTCGATTTTCTTTTGTTTTTATTACAAAATGACCGTGTAAAACATTTTCTTTACATACAAACTGGCTTCCTTATAGCAAAGTAAGCAGAAATTACTTGCTTCATTTACTTTTCTAGATATTGTGTTAATAAATCCCATTGATAGCAAATAATTCTTCGTAGGTCAGTTGTTTGGGGCTTGACTCTGTATCAGTGGGTACAGGGTTCAAATCTCGCTTGAGCATGTACCAATGGAAAAGAAGTTTAATGAATTTCTATGTTAATTTTCGTAATAAAATACATTTACGAAATGCATCGACTACTACGGTGAGGTATAACATCGTGAGAAAACATACCTGTTCCCCGAACAGTTAGTGCTTGTAAATGGCGACATGGCTTACCACCTGTCACATTGAGTTTGACTATCTGGTCAACACGTGGGTTCGAAGCGTTCATAGAATTACTACCTTCGGAATTGCGGAGATGTAAACCTGAACTACTGACTATCCCGCATGGGTAAATAGTCGTGAACGCATTTGTATGAGTCTTTGATAGAAATTTGTATTTGTATGAGTGGTGAATAGAATAATTTAAATATTTGATCGTCTCATTATAACGTCGTATCACGGGAATCCAATAAATATTGTAACGTGACGTCACACTCGTGTTTAGAAAAATCGTGATAAGGAAAATTCAGTGTGGCCTACTTTATATAATCTTATGAGGACAGGTGACGATAATTTCCAAGTAATTTTCGGTTATGCAAAGTAAATATATATAAGAGCATAGTTTTAATATTTTTTAAAACTTTAAGTAAGTAAAATCATTGGTTATAAAATATTTTACTTACTAGCATACACATCACCCTGGTTTTCTAGCAGAGGTAGAGGTAGTATTTGTCTCGATCCTTATAAAACATACATACAAACCTAGATTTACGCCCCTTCTTCACTTAAAGGGATGGACTGAGTCTTTCAATCGCTACCTTGAACGGTCCTGACAAATCTCTTGCCTCACTCACATCCATTGATCTTGTTCTACATACTACTCCGTTCTTCACGCTACGTACACTAGCCTTGAGAATAATGTCTCCAATTTGATCTTAATAAGTTTTAATAACGTCAGAACTAGAATAGAGCAAATAGAATATGCACTTACCACCTGTCACATTGAGCACTGACTATCTGGTCAACACGTGGATTCGAGGTGCCCATAGAATTACTACCTTCGCAATTGCGAAGATGGAAACCTGAACCTCTGACTACCTCGCAAGGGTTAATGGTCGTGAACGCGTTTGTTTGTTTTTTGTAGAATAGGCACTTAGCCTAGTGACAGTGGCACGGAGCTTCTTTTAATTAAATAAAAATAAATTGGTTGCATGACGACTTTAATATAATAAATGAAACGTCGGGTTAATAAAGGTAACTTTATTATATAAAAACATACGCGATAAGTCCCGCTAGTTATTAATCATGACGACTTTAGTTGCTGCGTATGATGAAGGAGTATGCTTAAAAATATATAACATAGACAAAAAAGACAAACGCGTTCACGACCATTAAGCCATGTTGTAGTCAGAGGTTTAGGTATCCATCTCCGCAATCGCGAAGGTAGTAATTCTATGGCTACCTCGAACCCACGTGTTGACCACATAGTTAGCACAATGCGAGAGGTGGTTGGCCATGTCGGCATTTACAAGCACTAACTATTACCTGTTCGGGAGAGCAGGAAGGTATCCTCACGATGGTTTCCCTCACCGTAGTGTGATTTTTTTATAAAATTTTTTTTTTTAGAATATTACTTTTTCTTGTTTGTTGATTGATTGCGGATTGTCGTTTCCGTTTTATCAGTTTGGTGTTAATACAAACTACAATCTGACATAGTAATAGTTTAAATCGAAGTTCGGTTTTCAAAGCACAACCCTAGAAAACTTTAACACGAATAAATCTTTGGTATTTAAAGTTCTCAAAGCATACCGCGATGTCTGAGTGGCTAGAAAACAATGTTAAAGTAATTTGTGAAACAATGTATCTATATACTTAGTTTAATAGGATCTATACATCACATTTTGTATAGAGTAGTCTGTGAATCAAAGTATCTTGCATACCTAGTATACATATATCAGTATATGTATTCAATTTTTACTTTTGTTGTTTATAAGATATTTCTTAACCTTCACTCAATTGCCACTTCAAACCCACGTGTTGTCCAGATAATACTTCACAATTACGGAGATGGACACCTGCACCTCTGACTACCCCGGACTACCAAGGGTTATTGTTCTTGAACGCGTTAGTCTTTGTCAACTCGTATGTACACCTAGAGATCTTCAGAAATACTTTAGAACAGACTTTTTGTTATGATTTCCTACCGCCTAAGCCTAATATTGCTAGTATTTTTTGTGCACACAAATTCAACGAAGCAGTTCCCACTTAGCGCTAATTAATTAATTTGTGTTATCAAAGGTGATTAAATCATGAGGATGTCAAGATTTAGAAAAATATAACCTTTTAAAGGTGATTAAATCGGGAGGATTTAGGAAAATATAACCTAAATTACCTTATCATGTAATCTCTAATTCTTATTTGTTTTTTTATTCTAATTTTAATATTTTTGTTCATTCTATTACATATACATTCATGTCATTTAATCCATTCCGGCTGGACAGTCGTTGATCAAACTTTAGCATGAAAATTTGGTTTGAAATGTCATGTGGAACTATGATAACAGGATGCTTGCTCATCAACAAATAGATTCAAATTATCCCTGGTTCCTTAGTCGCCTTCTACATCATCCCAGGAACGTTAGCTAACTAGAGCATTTATTTTACATTCAAGCACGGGACATGATGCAATGATAACAAACAATGCTATATCATACACTTTATAGTCTTATAAACCTATTTTTTACAACCATTAATCATTCAAACATTTGCACATTCATTATTTCAAGTATTTACGATAATTTGAAAAAAATAGCAAGCGCGTTAATTCATAAATAATTTAACCTTTAACACTTTAGCGCTCCTGACAAATACACGGCTATATTTCACGAAACGCACCAGTGACTTTGGCTCAATCATTAGTCAAAACATTGGGAGAGAAATGGGTAACGATTTCTCTTTTTGCGAATATTAAAAGTTCTTTTTTTTCGTACACGCCTACTTGACTGCGTTCATTTACGCCTTCAATTTTTAATTTTCGCCATCTATGTTAATTTTTTGACGTTGAAGTGTAATGGAATGATCTTATGAAAATGGATAAAATTTAACCATAATTATTTGATTTTTCTTTTAATTCTTTACAGTTTTTTATACCTAAGATATATTTTGCAATTTGGTAGCATGCCATCCAGGTATTTAAGAAGTTTTTCTGAGAATACGTTCTTTGCAATTACAGAAAAATATTTTTTCTGGGAAATTTCGCAATCAACACTTGTTATGAATTTATTTCATATTTACTTCATTATTAATTTGACCATTTCCAATCAATATTAATAAACAATTAATATATACAAACATATATATAACATATTATTGAGCATCTAGTTGTCGACATTTTCATATTATGCTGAGAAATGTTCAGGTTTAACAACATTTTCTTGGTTCCTGTCGATATATTGCTCACTGGAAAGTTTTAACATCTCTCCCTTAATTAATTAAGACCAACAAAGTACAGTTGAAGTCTTGTTCAGGTAGTAAAACCCCATGTTTCAGATATTCTGTAATCAACAAACCTTAAAAGTTAAGCCGTAAAGCCTTAAAGTTCAAACATACTTACAACATTAATTCTTTTATAGAGTGAACAAAACTTCGGACACATAATATCTATTGAGTTATTTTTAATGTATCTATCAATGTTGTGATGGTATCAATATAGAATATTGGCAACTAGTTGCTAGCACATCGCCTAATAGACCCCATTGACCCCAATCCCTTTAGTCACCTTCTACTTACTTAGCATTTTATTTTCATTCTAGACTAATTTGTGAAACAAAAAACAATAGCAAACTATGTTGTTACATAAAAAGGCTTATTTATATGTTGTAAAAGCATTTTGTAAAAAATGCAATGCTTTTATGTACATGAATTAAAAATAGTATTTGAACTGGTTAGGATTATTTAGTGGTTTTCACTATTCCCGAATATCTATTTTGCTCTTATTTCTGCAGTTTGTTTGGGATTTAACAGTGCAAGTTATAAAAAATATTTAATTTTTTACTTTAAAAAAACCTTTCAGCAACTTTCAGCCAAAATATGTAGTCTCGTTTCTACTGGATAACATTTGCCATAATAATATGCTATTTCTCATTTATCTTAACATGGTATATCATTGTCCTCAAAAAGTAGTATTGTATTGAAAATAAAAACAAATCCATCAAACTATCTCTTTTAACGTAGACTTTGACTGATCATATCCTGACAGGATTACCAATACCCTTTATACCGACATTATTATATCATACATTACGGAATAGAACCCCGGTCCCCTAGTTCGAACCATAGTACCTGTGACTTCATCGTGCTCCCACGTTCCTGGTCACATCCTCATTACATGGCAAGGGGGACTGATTGAAATGCGTGTAACAGGTCATTCGAATGACATGAAATATGAACCCTAACTACGTAGTTGTCTCGTGCTGTTTTGAGAGGAATATGGGATGAATACCTGAGTTTTTAGAGGTTTCACTAGTTTTTATGAAGGATCCGATAGTGGTATAAGTTCCTAGTGAATAGATAAGGGACATGATAAATTTATTTCATGTGTTAGTCAAAAGTAAAACTGGTAGGGGACGTAAAAAAAATGCTAACTAGCTGCAGTTTTCCCCGCATTTCGTAGGAGCCAACTAAGTGATACCTAGTGCAGGTTAATGTAATCTATTGGGCGATGGGGTAACAACCAGTCACTTAACAATGTTCCAATATGACATCACAAAAACAATATTCATGCAAAAAAGTAACCTAGGAGATCTTTTCATGTCTCTAAGGTGCTGTTAACCCTGAAAGGGATTAAGTGACGTGAATGTACATATATTTATGTATTAGGAAATTAGTTGATGTCAGGAAATAATTATGTTGAACAAAACTTAAAGAAAGCAAAATTAGACTGTATTAAAAATAATATCACATAATGTTTTGTACTCAAACCTTCCTCTTTTGCAATTGATAGAAAAGTAGAGAAATAATCATCTAAATCGCAAAAAAAAAACAGTAATGTGATAAAATTATTGTGTAGAATAGTACTTATGCAATTTATGGGTAATGGAATACCAACCACGGACATCACAAGTTCAATATTACTTAAAAATGGCCTAGGAGATACTATTGTGTCTCCAAGTTTGTGTCCACCCAGAAAGAAGTTATATGACGAGAAACTATATGTATGTACAAATAAGTTAATACCATCACAAAACACACACCAAGTCAGTTACGATCAGATTTACTTACCACACCAATCAATCACGCACTGCCGTGACAGGGAATTTATATTGATAGTGTAACTTTTATCAGTGTGGGCGTTTTCAATACAAAGTTAGTTTTCCCTAAACCGCTGTCTGTCAAACACACCCTCTCATTGTTACACCCTTCCTCACAGAAAACCAATTAATGATGAGAATAGGCATATTAGGTTGGTGTGAGCGTGGGTTAATTGATACTTTTCTATTTGGTACTACGTGTACGTATCGAAGTTAAAGAGAAATTCAATATATTTGTATTCAGTCTACTCCTGCTCTAGGACTTGCGTAATTTGACCATATATAACATACATACATACAGATCACGCCCATTTTCCTTTAGAGTGCTAGGAGAGGTCTCGGAAGTCCGTGTGTCTCGATCCAGTCAAACTATTATCGTTTCATTGAAATTCATACAACTCCTCATAAACAATCGACAATATTACCAACTGCTCTGGTTTTCAATTATGTTGCTCATTGTAGCAGTCATATGTAGTAGTTTTTCAGACTATTAATAAGATTGATATTTTTTTGAATAATTCCTTTGGGGTTTAAATATGATTTTTAGATTTTTACAGTCTTGCTTGTACAAGAACCGGTAAGAGACCTCGTTTTTTTATTATGTTTGTATTATTTTCCTGGTTCCATTCTAAAATTCAAAACCAATGAAAGTAAAAAGGTATTTTTTTACTTTTGAAAATGACAATACCCGGGTTTTTCAATGGTGTCATTGTATATAATAGTACATTATGCAATATTTTGAAAGTAAATTAAAGATGAACGATATTATCTACTAAATTTTTCTAAAGAAACGACCGTAATATGTAATGTACATATTTTAGCTTTGTTCCTGGAAACCTGAGAAGAATAAAGCTTACTAAAAGCTTTTAACGAACTTACTATTAATGAAGCAAGAACATCAGAAGTGCTTCGTAATATTCCATTATCCTAACAAACAATCAATCATACACTAACTAGCGACACGCCAAATAAGCCAAGTAATGTGAGAGAACTTATATAGTAAGTCTTCTCCCTAAAATAGTGATTATACATTATCAACTCATTTAAGTATGAACTCGGAAGCATATCGCAGTAAATACTATTAATTACTACATAACTCAAAAGAATTTTTTGTACTAAAAGTGTTCAAAAAAGATCTTTGACAAGTTCATGAGCTACATATTATACTCAAAATTTCGAAAAAAATATTCTTTTTTTAATCTTAATAAAGTTTTCTTTATATCTAGTATATTTAGGATTTATTTCAAAATTTAATACCTAATTGTGCTATGGCATTACATATAATTTTGGAGACACAATAAATAGATTGACAAATAAATTCGAGTAAATGCTTATTGAAGTACAATTTGTTAAGCGTAATTTTTATTCTTTTCCAATATCACCAGACTTAGGTTATTAACTAAGAACATTTAGGTCTATAAAACTAAAATAGAGAGGGCTAATTGAGGTTGCTATCTAAAAACCGGGTTCTGAAGAGGAAATCTCACTGATCGCTAGTACAAACAGCCTCAATGATAGAGATGGGCATTGGTACAAGCTACTACGGTAAATAAATACTCAATACTAATACTCAATTGCTAGTACTGAATTCTCATAAACTGTACCATAGTAAACAGCCTCAATAATAACATTCATTCTTGATATTATAGAGGTGTGATACGGTAATATAGATCCTAATTTTCACTGGATATTAGCACCTGATCTTTGAGGGTCACGGGTATTCTAACGTATTCCTCTTGAAAAATCTGGGTATAACTGCTAGAAATTTAATTTAATTTTGTAAAACGCTTTAGTAAGACGTGACCAATCCCTGTGTTTTATATTGCAGTGTTCAATTCACTTGAAACAGAAATTATTATTCATAACAAAATGATCATTACAAAAAATAAGTTTGCAACTATTCGAAACCTCTCGAGTACTACAGTAAGTATTATTACACCCGCACATAACCTTACTCCCATCCCTTCACTTGACCTAAAAACACGGAGCACTGGAATAAATCAACTAGGTTTTACGTCACGACCCCTGAATTCACACACCAAGCAGAGGATCTCCGACTAATCCGAACGGAGGGTTTGCGTCTTAGCATTTAAATTGCTTTCTAATTAGTATGATTGCACTTTAATGTCTACGATAAATATTTATGCGATTGGCGTGAAGGAATTGGGTTAACTGTTCTATTGGAGGTCTGTTGTGAATTTGTTTGCGTAGAAACTTATCTTGAGGTTTTTCTGTGAGAGTTGATAGAGCTTTTCAGTTTTAAATCTGACCAATTCAGTGATGCTTAATAACTTAAACATACATGTACATATTATGTATACTCGTATATTAACGGGGTTGACAGACCCTATTTCCAAGGTGAATGCTTTTAAATGAAAATTGAGGTTGTTACGTCGTATGGAACATTGTTGACAGGTTGCTAGCCCATCACCAAATAGATTCCATTCACCCTAGTTTCTTATTCACCTATGAAATGCCGGAATGAACGGTAGCTAGTGTTTTCGGCCCAAACTACGGAACACTTCAGTGCCCAAATAACGTACATATATATTTAATTGTAAAATTAACTGAGAATTTCCTGTGATTAAATTATATACAATTAATCAATAACCATTGACAGAGCTCACTCAAATGTGAAATTCATTGTTCATTCGTACACAATGTCTGTTGTTACAAATGAAGCAAATTGTTTATATTTTATTAAAAGTTCTTGTTTACTGGTAATTCAGGAAAACCGGATACTACATGGTCAATTCACATGTACTCTCAGGCTTTATTAATTTATGTAATAGGCACGATAGATACAAAATAAAATTATTTACAGATTTCCATTTTCAATTCGTGTCACAAATGTTTATAAAACTACCACTAAGTCACTATAAAATCAAGAAGTAAATAAAAATCTTTTGTTTCTGATATTAGTTAACCTTTTACTCTACAGAAATGAAGTGAGTAAAAAGCCTGACCAGACTACAAATACTCGTAGCACATTTTCGAAACACATTGTGTTTGGTTTTTTAATTTTTAGTCTATATATCATAAATATTTGTGGATGGGTGAATGGATGGTTGTGTTAAGATCATCCTGCTAACATTAATGACGACACTTTTTAAGTTATATTTGCACCAGTATACATATGACGCATGCATTCACTTGATAGTCAATATTTCAATTACTGCTGTTATTGAAAATGGCTTCTGTTTCATTTTCCATCGCAGTGCGGTGTAAAAATAAATGTGCTTCAGTGTTTATTATTAGAAAGCCCTCTAAGAAATTAATTACAAGTTGCTTCAATATAAAGTTGTACGCTGTCACCTTGTTACGTTATTAGGGGCTTCAACCAAATGGGTTAGGAACTAGTTTTTCCTTTATAGTTATATTTCATTCCCGTCTCTTTTCAGAGGAGTAGATAGAAAAACTATTATCACTTCATTGGCATGCATACATAACAGAGCGTTATATACATTGAAAAAGAAATAAAATTGAAGAACCGTTTTTTAAAATTCAATGATTGTTTCGTACTTGAACCAGGATTGGAATCTAGGTCCTGTAATAAGACACCAGAGGTCGTCCGTAGTAGCCTATAACTTTTACGCTTTTTTAGATACATACCCTACCTTCAAACTTTCTCGGTGGTTCTAGGAACTTCTATCATCACCATTTGTCAATACAATATTTATACCCATTTGTCATGTAACAATATTTATTACTCTGTATACTAGACACATAAATCCCATTATGAATTTTTATAATGATAAATCAAGTGCCAAAGTTTTTTTATTAACTTATTTATTAATGTTTACTTTTCGAGTCTACTACTACATATAGCGTCTTTGTTAACTACATCAAACCCAATTCTATAATTTCCCAACTTGCTCTCGACCGGTACATTTTGTAAGTCCTCTTTGTAACAAGGTTTTTTAATTGAAATAGTTTTATGGAACATTTTTCCTTTGGCATTTTATTTCATGGCTTTGTAGTTTATAGGAAGGAAATTGAATTTTTTATTCAATAGTTCAATATAAAATTTTATATTGAGATTGACGTCGCAGTAATTAAGACTTATTGAAGAGAAATGCAATACACTCATATATGAATACAGACTCAAGGCTAGTGTACGTATTGTGAAGAACAGAAGAGCATGTATGAGAAGGTTAATGGGTGTGAGTGAAGCAAGAGCTATATATTAGGATCGTTTCAGGTGGCGATCAATAGCCTCTGCCTATTTCGTTGAGGACGTAGAGGCGTGGATATATGTATAAAGAGAAATATTGGTTATTAACGTAACGTAGCATATTAATTAGTAGAACTAGGTAAAGACCATTAATAATATAATTGGCAATCCTGTAAAGAAAAAGGGTTATTAAAAATACCAATAACAGCATGTATAATTATTTATATACAAACAAATCACACCCCTTTAACGACAAAGGGATATGTAGAGATCTTGGATTCATATTGCTTCGAAAAAGTTAAACTGCTTTCGTTTTATTGTTTTTTTTTACATTAACATCCTTACTCATTAAATCTCTGTTATTATGTTAAGTCCCTTGTTAATCTAGGATGCAAAAGAATGCAAACTATTCGCCGTTCTTCTCGACATATCTTAACTCGGTAACTAAGGGACTAGCGGTCAATGGAATCTCTTGGGCGATGGACTAGCAACTTGTCACCAATGTTTCATGTACTATCACAACCATAACATTAATTCTAAATGTGATCTTGCAGATGTTGTCGTCTCAAAGGTTCTGTCCACCCCGAAAGGGATTATATGACTGCTAATGTATCTTATAAGACTATCCTATGTCGATATATTAACTATTAGCTACGTTTAGGTAACCGCCCTTCCACCTTACCTACATAACTAACTTTCGTCAGTCTACTATCATTCATACGCGTAACATGTCCAAACCATCGAAGCATACCCTCTTCAATCCCAGTCACTACAACCTCTTTGAGACCGCAAGTTTCCCTTATCATATTGCTCTTTTATTATTGAATCTTTATAAATGTAAAGACAAACGCGTTCACGACCATTAAACCTTGCGGGGTAGTCAGAGATTCTGTCCATCTCCGCCATTGCGAAGGTAGTAATTATTAATGTACAAATAGAGTGTATGAGAAGATGTATGAATGTCAATGAAGCGAAAATGGTCTGTCAGGATCGGGACAAATGGGGATCCGTGATCTCTGCCTACCCCTCTACAGGGAATCAGGCGTGACGTGTATGTAAGTATGTAATAGGTATTAAAATAAACTACTTGTCTAAACTGTACTTAAAACCTTAAAATTATCGTTAATAGAATATTGGTGCCATTTAAATTAAAGTGTTAAGAAGTCCTATTTATTTTTGCAATGAACTGTTTGTATTATTTTTAATTTCGAATGAGTATTGAGTTCATTGTTTTGCCTCAAAAGCGAAACCTTTTGAAACAATTGCTTCAAAGGCTGTGCATTTAATAAAGTGCTTATGCGAATGAAAGGCGCATTTTAGTAATTTTCCACTGTTAATAGCCCTTTAAACTAGATTGTTATAGTACGACAGCATTATTGATGGAGTTTTTTTCGTTTTTTTTTTATTTATAGTTTATTGCACTTACAAAAAAATTACGCATGAATAGAGACAGAAATAATGTATAGGTATCATAATGTTGAATAAACTCCTTATAATTCCACGTCTTCAATAAACTTAGTAATACTCGTATTCAGTTCTTATTTTCACACTCTATGCTTTAACTATTTTTCTTAAGTGTTTTTGTTTATAACATACAATTGATGGCAAACGTTTAACTAACGTTTTCAATGGGGTTTACTTTGCTTCGAATTTGGCGTGATATAACAACATTATAATATAATATAAGGATTCCGTAGTCGCAAAGACCTGAATACTTAAAGATCCGTAGAAACCAGTAAGACTCATGTATGGAATAGTGTAACTCACATTTCTCATATAAAATGTGTCAGGTGGAAATCTCTAGTACGTGGTACTAAAACAATATCATAAAACTAAGAAATCCGCTTGTGTAAGACATGCAAAATACGAGGAGCGCATAAATCGAGATGAAACGCCGGCGTGGCGATAAATCCGGCAGTTTGAACCCTTTCCCTTGCCACACGCATATTTATAAGGCTGAATTCATATTGGGACATGTTCGTGAATTATGGGTTTACTGCCCTAAATAGGTATTAAGCCTTTATCGATATTAGAATGATGATTAATTTACATGTATGCAGACTGTTTACATCTATGAGTACACAAGAAATGGACAGTACAAAAGAATCAAACAAAATCTTTTAAAATTAATTTATGTCTATTTAATATAAGTACCGAATAGTTCCTTTATAGAAGGACAAAAAATATTGACTAGGCATCATATTTATCGTATTACATGCGACAAAGATGTATGTTATATTTCGTGATTCTCTGTTATTTATACCTATATTCTCGTAGTACAGTTAAATATAGTCACTCGAGATGTACATATATTTTCAATTGAGATTTAAGATATTATCATTCACAATTATTTTGAAATGTTTACTAAATCCTAGGAAATTTTAAAAGAGATTAACGGAGTGGCCCTCATACCACACGCACATCTCTTAATCACCTCTTTTTAAATGCCCGAATGTAGGAACCTGGTTACGTTCTACTCAGACACAGTACTAATAAAGATTTCTTCAATTCCATTTACTTAGCTTAACCGAGGAAGCCAACTAATACTTTAATTCCAGGTCCTTATTCCACTTAAGCCTGCGAAGGTTCACTAGGAAAAAACACTAACGAAACCTACAATAGGGAAAACTTGACACGAGCAAATGAATAAAAGATTATGTTTTTTGTACCTAACAAAGAGACGAACGGTGTCAAAGAAAAAAAACTTCTGACCAATGGGAACAAGAGTGAAAGTCGTTCACCTTTACACAGAAAAGGCCTTTGCAAATGGCCTATTTTTTTAATTCACTTCTGAACAAGGAAAGCCCTTTTGTGAGAAGTTAAAGTGGATTCTATGGGGGCTACTCGAAAATTTGGGTCGCACTGGAAACACTTCATCTTTTGTTATCGATACCTATGTACTATAAATTAAATATTTCAACTGTATTTGATACAGAAGTCCTAACCAATAAGCTTTGTTTATCTTAGAAAATCTTCAACTGTTGCTGGCATATAAAAGCGACTAAGGGTCTGGGAAAAGTTAATTTAATTGATGTGGTGACAAACTGAAACTCTAACTCAAATGTTTTTATTCAACATTAGTACAAGTAGAGTACATTCATTGTGAAACATTTATCCGACACAAGGTTCGGAAGTCCTAGGTAGGAGGAGAACCAACAAGAAACACCGCTGACAGGCCAGCAATATGTCTCTAATAATCAATATTAAGTTCATACTTACACTTTTACGATCATTATCTGTATGTCACTAGAATCCCTCAAAATGGCGTTTGCTAGGTTTTGCCTAGGTTCTGTTCACACCAAAAGAAATAAGGATTCTGTAATTCAAAGTATCCTCTTACTGGCTTTTTTATTTGTACCCTTACTGTTAGTTTGTTCATCTCCATGTAATTTCAAATTAACCGACTGTGTTATTGCAAGATTAAAGGATCTCTGTAGTACCTCCGGACGTTTTAAGGGTTGAATCGATACGACGAATGGCGTGGAAGGGAGTGGGTACCTACTACTCCTACTACCCTATCCTTACTACCGTCTCCCCTTACAAGTAAAGGGCGGAACCTTGTCTCCAGTCCGAAAGGGAATATAGAGTATGGTGATTCTGCACTTTTTGTATAAAGATGTACTGGTGATAGTTTCCTGTGATAGCTGGGGCGTAAATGTAATGAAAACTAGCAGCGATTCTTTCCAGTATCTTGAATGTAGTAACTATTGAACGATGGTGTAACCCTCTGTGAGTTAGGATATCTAAGGTTAAAAACTTATAAATAATCATGTTGGAATGAAAAAAACTTTTGTTTGGCGCAAAACAATATATGCATATTAGCAGCAGAACGCGATACTATTACATCAATACAACGATGCAATTCAAAAAAAATTTTTTTAATAACTAAAGGAAAACAAATAAACCATCTGGTTAAATTCTAGCCTTAGATAATCTAGGGACTGATGGTATTCATTCTAAGACCTAAACCGCTTTCGCTGTTGATTCCCAGGGCTTGTTGTTTAAAATTGCCCGCTTAAAAGTCAAGTAGGAATAAAATAAAAATAAATGTCAATGATCCTGGATGTAATTCCCAGGGCCACAGAGAGAACAAAGTTCACCCATTAAGATAAATGTCACTTATTTTCTTTCCCTCTTGTTCTGACGCAAAGTTACTTCCTGAATACTTCCGTAAGCAGCGCGGTTTAAATAAAAAATAAGTTGTTGCAAATAAAAGGAAAGATGATTCAATCCCTTAAAGAATATGTTCGTATCAATGTAAATGTTGTGTTTTAAGATAGGCAGCAACAATCGAACGCGACCTTGAACGGTCTGAAAAGTGTCTTTCCTTATCCATTAACATTCTCATAAATGTACAAACAAACATACGCTTCTACGTCCCCAACGGGATAAGCAGATATCGACAAAGCTCTCTTGCTTCACTCACACTCATTATCATCTCATACGTGCTCCATTGTTCTTCACGCTACGTACACACACCTTGAGAAGAACGTCTACAATTTAATCTGTATACTACGTACAACTAATGTATAATACATATTAGATATTAATTGAACCGTTTTTACACTTCTCATTACACAACAGATGGAAAACGTTTTGACGATCTCCGTGGCGCGATCGGTTAGCCGCCGAAACGCTAATCGTGAGGTCCCGTGTTCGATTCCTGGTGGAGGCAGAAATAAGAACTACGCTTTTCTACTGCTTTCCAGTCTGGTCGTTGATTATACATGCTATAAATGTATTTATCTATATATAATATGTATATATTTCTTAAATATACGTTGACTAGTACCCTTAACACAAGTCTTAAATGAACTTACCAAGGGGCTAGTCCAATTGGCTTAATAATGTCCAAATATTATTATTACTATTAGCTGTTTAAAATATCTGGTTTAAAAAAGGTCTATATAGTGACACATTGGACAGACTTGGTCACTTTGGGTGCTGACTATCTGCTGAAAGTGGATTGAAAGTGGCCATAAATCACTTTAGAACGCAGAGATGGACACTTTCATAAATATTACAAATTGGGCGCCTCAACATTAATGTTATTTACATATATTTAAATATGGGCCCTGATTTAATTCTGGGACATAAATAGATGCTACTAACAGTATCCCTACCCGTCGCAAGATTGTATAAAACAGCAAAGGGAAACAGAATTATTATGTAATAGAGTTTAGTATTAACTATTTTGTAAGTAGTGGCTAAAGTCGAGCGCACCATAAGCACACAAACACTATGGTTCGGGTATCCTTCAACTTATTACTAAAAACATTGCTATGACAATTACTCCATTCGTTTTTTCCAATGAAATCCCATTCAGGTTGAACAGAACCTTGGAGATTTAATATTTCCTAGGTCACGTTTTACTATAACTAACCAGAATGTAAGATCTCAGATTTAGGTTAATTATATCTGTTAGACGAAGTTGAACATGAATTAGTTCGCTATAAAATACAGGTCTAGCCTCCACAACAGTACACAGCCTTATAAATTAGGCTTCATGGGAAAAGTTTGCCAGAGCAGGCTTCTGACCGACTTTTAGACGATACGCAATACAAAATACTCGAGTCACTTCTATTCGCAACATTTATCTAGTTTTATGCGAGTTAGAGAGACATTCGGGACATTAGGATACTTTGAGATAGTTTAGTGGCAAGGGGGTTTTGGTAAAGAATAAAATATTTTCTTAATATATAGGTCTTTTTGTTACTATTGTAAGGTTAATAAGTAATTATGTTGAGCTTTTTATACATCTACATGACTACGTATAGAGTAGGTGTTAAATTACGTATGTCATAAAAAACTCATTGTTGATCGTACTTTTTAAGTTCTTTTAAGAGTATATGTTAATTATACTATCACGTAGCTAAAAATTTGAAGATCATTGTGATGTATGTTTAGCTGTTGTTGGACACTGAACCTCTGACTCTCTATACCGCCAGGGTTGTGAATGTTAACATAAGTATCCAAGTATCTCCGAAAAAAATAACATCTAAAAATCCAAATAGAATTAATTTCTTAGCCTTCTAAAAGTTAAATTTGTTCAAGCCTCCATAAGACCGGAGCTGACCGCAACCTATAAATATTTATTCATCGTAGTCTAAATAAATTATAATTTTAAATTGTTTACTCCCACGGAATCCCGCAAAACAAACCAACCTTTCAATTACAGGCTAATTTCATAAAAAACGGAGCCCAATTTTGGAAAGGCAATTTATTAGGACAAATTAAATTCCAGGCAATGGATAATATAATCGTTCGTTTGCGTAGGTGCCGTTACCCAAACTGCCAATTCATATAATAAACCCGGCGATTTTTCACCCCGAATTGGGTGTCTTCGTCAATAACAAAAAGCGATTACCAACTTTATGGTGAATTATATTCGTTTCCTCAATTTTGTTAAGATTTGCTCTCACTTTATAAATAGCTGTAAAATAATAAATCGATAATGTGACTTTTTAACTATCGCATTTTTTTATCAACAGCCCTAACTTAACTAAAAAAAGTTTTCTCGGAGATTATAAAGATATTATATTTAAATCAATA
Organism: Leucoptera coffeella; assembly: GCA_030578115.1. Classification (NCBI taxonomy): domain Eukaryota; kingdom Metazoa; phylum Arthropoda; class Insecta; order Lepidoptera; family Lyonetiidae; genus Leucoptera; species Leucoptera coffeella. The sequence goes on along the minus strand of JAMBLF010000264.1, from coordinate 149,081 downwards.
GTTTATAATTTTAACTATGTTATGTTATTTTAACCTTTATCCGCCAAGTGTGTATGAGGATATATGAGTGTCAATGAAGCGGAAGTGGTTTGTAAGGATCGGGACAGATGGATATCCGTGATCTCTGCCTTACCCTCTACAGGGAATGAGGTGTGATGTGTATGTATGTATTTTTATTAATAGCTCCACACTTTAATATACTATATTTATGTACATATAGTTACAGCCTCGATCTACCAAAGATCTTTGCAATCCCAGCGGTGATCACGTACGCTGAAACAGTTTTCGAGTAGTTAGAGGCTTTAATTACGCATCCTCAGCGCTATTTAGCCACTAACATACCCTTTGTACTATAGTTAAAACCTGTATACTATTTATGTAGCCTGAAATATTTTTACAATTATTCCTATATACGTATACCGTGATTGTAAACTTCTTTCGTTTAAAGAATCCACACAACTTACATGTTAAACCTTCATGAGTCAATATTTAATAAAATTTATTCTGTAAAGACTATAACAATTATTTTTTAAGTTAGCGTTTCAGGAAACAGGAAATCAATGAGATTTTATATAGAATGATGCCAAAGATTCATAGACTAAATACTTTTTAGTTCGAGTTTACCTGGAAAGAATAAAAATATCTGACTAAAACTCATTAAACTTATAAAGTTAGTAAAATACAGATTTCTGACTACTCAAAGTGTACCTAAGTTTATTAAGCAAGCAAAGTATGAAGTAAGTTTTCTTTTTCAGAAAAATAATCTTCAAAAAGAAAACTCTACGTATTATACTTAGACTTAGAATGGATTTATACAACCCTGACATTTACAGTTCAGGATCCTATATAATAGAGTTAGTTAGCGCCTATCCCTCACAGTCTTTGTCGCGAATCATGAATAATACAAGGTTTCCTAGAATAGTGCATCAAGAATTTCTACAACCTTATCCCCTGAACAGGACATAAAATCCTATGGCTGTATGTTACGTAAAAAAGAGGAAATCGTAATAAAAACTCCTAAAACTGTGCGAAAAGGAAATGTCAATGTCTACAAAATTATATTGTTTCACCACCTGTCACATTTGGTTCTATCTAGTTGGCGAGGGAGTATAATAATGGTCATTTTTAATGTCTGCTTACATTCACATTTAGTGAAGTGAAAAGAATGACTTAGTTTTTCTAAAACACTTCATCAATCTGATCATACACAGAGATAAATATTAAAAGTCACATAAATTTTAGATATCACTTCAAGCAATAAATAATATCTGACTTACAAAACAACAAACAAACACTGTTTGGATCTTTTAACCCTAGATGGTAGTCAGCAATTCACATATCTTAGAGTATGTTTTCGATTGCAGAGTTAGTATTTCCACTACTAAAGTTTTTCCGCCATATCTAGATTCTTCTAATATTACTACCACTTTAAGTTTTAAGTATTTTCATTCTCTTTTATTCTTTTATTTATCTTGTATCCGGTTACTGCAAGATCGATCTGTACTTTTGATTTTTCCAAGAAAAACGATAGAGAGAAGACAGTTAAAGTTGGCAAACTAGCGTTCATTCAATCTTCTTAATTAGTTCTTAACGGGCTAACTTTGTCTTTCTTGCGATTGAAAACTTATTAGTTTCGGTGCTTGATAGAAATAAAGACAGAAAACACAGAAGATTTTTCTAAGTTAAATTCAATATCAATTAGGATATTGAAAAGAATGAATCAATAGAAATAATTAGTTGTGATTCTGCATATTTATTTAATTTTATCGTTTTAGTGAGTATATTATTTACAAAGTTACTTAATTAATTTGCTTGTTTGAGATACAAATTGATATTGAAAGTAAGCGTAAGTTAATTCATTATGTAAAAATATACTCGTAATTTACTTCATATGAAATATAAGCTTTATGAACAGGGAGATCTATCACAATGTTTCACAGTGGTGATCGATATATGTTTGTATATTATTAATTCGACGTAGCTCAGTTGTTTAGGGCTTGACTCTGTATCAGTGGGTACAGGGTTCAAATCCCGCTTGAGCATGTACCAATGGAAATGAATTTCTATGTACATTTTCGTAATAAAAACACATTTACGAAATGCATCGAATTATACGGTGAGGGAAAACATCGTGAGGAATCCTACCTGTTCATCGAACAGGTAATAGTGAGTGCTTGTAAATGGCGACATGGCTGACCACCTGTCACATTGAGTACCGACTATCTGGACAACACTTGGGTTCGAGGTGTCCATAGAATTACTACCTTCGCAATTGCGGAGATGGAAACCTGAACCTCTGTATACCCCGCAAGGGTTAATGGACGTGATGCGTTTGTCGTTTGTCTTTATATTGTATTGTCTACTACTAGTCTGGGATCAACTGCAATCAATAAATGAAGAAGAAGAATTTACTATCTGCCATTCTTTCCTATATGTCCTACAGGTGATATGTGACTAGGAGTCAATCAATCTATTGGTCGTAGAGCTAACAACTTAAGCTGCCACGACCCCATAACATGCTAAGAGTGACCAAGGAGATTATTGTATTTCGGAGTTTCTAACCACTCTAAAAGGTATGAAAGTATGCGACTGTATGTTTATGTTATTAAATGAAAAGAAGTTTGTTCTTCTATTCACTCAATTCGTAGTAGCTTTTTCACGAGCGTTCTCTTACGTCGATTCACGTTATCGCGATAATTGTGATAAGACACCGTTTTCGCCCCAATATTTTGCAAGGCAACGATCTTCCCTGGGACATTATAACGATAACGAGAATGTTCTGTAACCCACATATGTTAGCATACATTTGTAGTCCTACAAAAATTTGTGTTTACGTATAGAAATATTCAAATACATGCAACTGCCTGAGAAACTATCACGAATTTATGGAAATCAACGTACTTACTGACTAATACTCGTAATGATTACGGGTTTTAGTTTTCATTACACTGATTACATATTGGAAAAAATCAATAAGGTTTATATAATTCACCTTTAATATTGTATATTCATAATAAATTCACATTAATATAACGTAATGATCATGAACGTGAATCTGGGTTTCGAGACCATCATAACGCGATAAAATATGTAGATCTGTGATTATTATCAACCCTTACCTCTAAAGAACGTTGTCAAAACCAACTTAAGTTTCGCCTAAACAGAAGTAACGAACCTAATCTTATTATAACAATTACTCCTAAGTCCATTAACACATATATTTACATACATGCACATCACGCCTGATTCTCGTACCCCGTCGTAGAGGGGTAGGCAGAGATCACGGATACCCATTTGTCCCGATCCTGACAGACCGCTTTCGTTTCATTGACACTCATACATCTTCTCATATACATTCGGCGGTTATAGGTACTCCTAACGTCACCTTTTTTCACTATAGCGTCTATCTGACTTTATTATGTTTACCCATAACGTATAATACGACTACTTACATAGATTCATACATACCTAGTTTCTTATAATACGGTCATATACTACATAGTATAAAACAAAGTCGCTTTCCCTGTCTCTATGTCCCTTTGTATGCGTAAATCTTTGAAACACCGCAACGGATTTTGATGCGGTTTTTTAAATAGATAGAGTGAAAGAGGAAGGATTATATGTATAATAACATCCATTAAATAGTGGAGTAGGCAATACATTTTATACCCGTGCGAAGCCGGAGCGGGTCGCTAGTATGATGTATATGTATGTAATACGCGGAAGAGTGAAGCCTGCCCTGCGGTCTCCGAGTTTAGCTCTTAGCTCGTTGTCACGTTTCCTGATGAAGTTAGCGGCCGTCCCCAATATAGCGGACTCATATTAATAATTCATCAGGGAGCCTGCTCTCTCATATTTAGTAATTACATTAATATTCAAGGCTATCCTTTCTTAGTACTTTGGTTTACTGGTCTAGTTAGTATTCGTGTGTTCTTTTTGCTTTTGGTGTGGTGCCGTGTTGGTCTGAGATTTTCAGTAAAATACTAATATTTGTGACATATACTTATTTCCTGCTCTATATCTAACCATGGTCTGAAATGTGAAGTCTTTCAGGCGTTGGTCTACTTGTCCCAAATATTTCATATATTTTATCTGATGGTCATTCTAATAGCGATGACTTGATAATACGTATTTTATTTTGTTCTAAGGGAATTCTGTTGATAATATTAGGGCACAGAATCGCTTAATATAGCCTACCAATGACTGCGCCTGCCTAATATACGCTGATCATGGTTACGCTCAATTGCTAACTGTGGATATGCAGGAGTAAGATCAAATTTATTGTACTTGCAACAAACCATTATTATTATTAAAGTATTATCCTTTATTAAATATATATTCATACGTACCACATTCATTTCTACAAGCGGAATAATCTACGGCAATACTACACAAATGAAATCTTTGTACTGATGAGTTGGCAAACTATGAATAATATTCCATATTTATACAATCACAAACCCTAATAAACTATCTGTATCACTAATATTCTTATCTCTCAAGATAATTTAGTTTTCAATAGCCTAAGAGCAATTAAGTCTCCAACGTTCTACCCTACTCTAAAAGGAACCCTAACGTGAACACACCCAATCACTGTCAGCATCAGGAAGAGCCCTAGATGGTTGTTTGTTCCCCTGCCTATCTCGGTGATGGGCAAATACAAATGTGTTTGTGCCAGCCTATCTGGCATTAATCGCGTATAGGCTGACAGGTCGTTTGCTTATCTCACTCTCTCTGTGTACAGAGATATCAAACCTCCATGGAGGACGCTATTCTACACATGTAAGTCAAGGTGATAGAGACATTAAAAATGTACATGCAGTAATATGGTGTATACCTGTGGTGTATACATTAATATCCATTGAAGCGTACGTAGAAATTTACAGACACGAGATCTTTTTGGTCACTTTTAAATAAATATTTTAAGTCTTTTGCTTTTAATAATAAAAATATATATGAAAAGTTTCTAAGTGCATTTACAGTTGCTAAGCCTAGTTACTCATTAACCTCTTAGGTCATACGTACAGTCTAACTAGCTCCTGATGATTATATAATAAATAGGCTTTATCAGGTTATCAATCCATCTGTAAGGTAAAATGCACTTAAAGATCACATTTTGAACAAGATAAAATTGTGTTAACACTACCTTTTACCACCGAGTACATCTGTAAATTTGTATAAATATTAATAAAGCAAAAGTAGTCCTTTTAAAACCAACAAAATCATGGACCTGTGATATATGTTTGTTCAAATAGAGAGTTGACAATGCCATGTACTCGTATATACCTTTTTGTACTTATAGAATAGGTCCAAACTCCCAAATAAAGCCGAAGCAATCGAAAAGCGATTAAGGAGAGGTGAGCCTAATTTCCATTCGCAACCACTTCCCATTTCTGAACCGATTTATTTCATCAAACGGAGCTTATCGGTATCACACCCTGTATTTGTTGTGCCCACGCTTCAACCGAAATTGGAATGTAAATACACATACCCGTGAATAAATAATTCGCTTTTGAATATTGTAGAGATCACAGACTTTAAATACATATATTTTACTTCTTTTGATCCTTAACAAGATATAAAATCTCCCAGGTCACTATTTTGCATGAATATTGGGGCTGTGATGTTATAATTGAATACATATTGGTGACACGTTTCTAGGCAATCGCTCAATATATTCTATTGACCCTTAGTTGCCTACTGCAGTTAGTATTCTCTTAATTTACCCCCGGTAGTCTGGGAAGTAAATCGAATGCGTATTATTTTGCTTACACCCGGTATGTCATAAAAGGTGAGTAAGGGAGTAGTTTAATAGAATATAATTATTATATTGGCCAACGAACTAGTAACTTGTTTCTGTGTGCATTGACATTGTCATCACAATGACGAAAGTTTTGTTAAAAGTGGCCGTGGTGATATTATATTAAAAGGCTCTGTTTATCCCGAAACGGATTACAGGATGTGAATGTATATGTATGTTAAATAAATGAGTTTCTTGGATGTAAAAGATATACATCACTCCAAACTTAACAAACTTTAACATGATATAATAAATATTCTGGACATTATAAATTTTAATACATGTAGTATAAAATTATATGAAATGGAATATTATTTAATTGCTTCATAATTCGTGTACCTATACCACCATTAATGCATTCATTTATAATTGGATATGTTTATTTATTAATACGATTGTACAGCGAATATTGCAGAATTTATTAAAGAACAATACTACAATTCATATAAACATTTATTCGAATACGATGTCATAATGATACAAACACACATAATTTACCAAAAACCGACGACCATAATACAATTTTACATACTTTTGTTTACTACTTTACATGACATTACCATACCCATTTTATATTTAAACTCGACTAACCTATTATTAAACATAACTTTCTTCGCACCCAATAAACTCAATACCAACCGACTGTTCTACCATTTATTCTGTAAACAATACTCCACCTTACTAGGAACAAATGCACAATTGAGTAGGCGTAAAACTGGGTCACAAAAACTGAATGGAAATGCCTCCATTGAACTCAAGCCGCGTTTACTCAAGGTGTGCCTAGGGGGAAATTCCGGTTACGCTACCCTGAATTACTTGTGACAAACACATGAAAGCTTCTAGTCTTTTTGGTCTGCGGGTAAAGGTTTTTTTGGATAAGCAACTGCGTAGCTATACAAACAAATATATATTGTATAAATTGTAGTTGGTATGTCCTTACGTGGTGACGTTGGTTATAACAATAACATTATTAAGTAAATAATATAATCAAAGAAAGTTTAAACTACAGTGATTTTGTTTAAACGTTTTGATGTTATCGTTACTAAGCAACAATAATATGAATTAAATTTTTATCTAAAGAGCTGCTTTATTCGTCTTTCATTCATTTCATGTTTAGAATTATGTTGATAAATCATAAAAAAACATATAAAACCATTAAAAACTACCGGAGTTACGATAAAAGGATGTAGTACATCTAACCTTTAATAAAAATCTATATCTGCTAGTTCTAAATAAAGATAGTATAAAGGTAAAACCATCCAACTATTGACCTCAAACATCTTAGTCCCTTCTTTCAATTCAACCACCTAGTTGAAGTCTATTTCCCACCCACACCGTCCTTTGTTTGTCTAGTGAACACTTTAGCCAGGGTGAAGATTCTAACCTTGTCGACATAAGACAAATTAGATTTGTAGTGATTGGCAAAGTAAGGTTCAAGTACGGACTACTTAGTTAGGTGACGTCTAAGACCCTTTCAGAGTGTATTTTAAGGCGAACTATCTCTTCGGACATATATCGGGGTACATCCATACATATACATATATGGTATGTACAAACATGGACATATATTCGGATAGTATCGATGTATCACAACCCGAAAAAATAATGGTAACTGTTTGCTAGTGCATTGTTTAATTGATTGTATTTACTTTATTTACTAATCCATAGATTTCGAAAAAGGCTTTTTTTTATTATTCTGTTAATTAGACTATATCCGAACTAGATATAATAACATTTATTGCCTACATAAACAGGCTATGACAGCTTTCTTAAAACTCATATTCCTTTTAATTTATAAGAATATACTGGATTTCAAAAAGAGTACGAATATCTTTGTATAATTTCGAAATAAGTATGCACCTACCTAATGAAATGAAGAAGAAATTCAGTCCCTTTCACAAATTAAGCCACGCTTAGACGCTTCTTAATCTCGGGGCGTTACCTTGCAAATGCAAAGCTCAATGGAAACATTTCCATTCAAGTTTCCCTAACCCAGTTACGGGGATTACACCTACGCACCTCTTGTTATTGTACCCCAGTAGAGAATTCAATTTGAGCCGCCAAATTGTGTGCATTTGATGTCCCCGTGGGTTAAATTGACTGCTCTATACCTATATTTCTATGAATCAATGGTCAGGTTCGTTGAACTTTGAACGGAATGGTTTTGTAATAACAAATGAGTGTTTAGCCTTTTGTTAGTGTTGGACGGAAATAGAAGGGTGCGAGTAACTAGTTGTATTTCTGCTTAGTTAGTTGTATGAGAAGACAAGAGACCAAAGGGGTTAATGTAATCTTTAAGGCAAAGGAATAGCAACCCCTCACCAATATTATTTATCAAGTCCATCACGGTTCCATAGTTTTGTTAAAGTACTATAAGGTGACCGAGAAGATACTTATTTTCTCCAAGATTCTGACCTCTTCAAAAGTAGCTAAGGTAATTTAATGTATGTTTATTTATTTCTTAAAATTGATTCATTTTTATTTAGTTAAAAAATTTTGTTGGTTAGTTTGTTGTTTAAACAATCTTATAAACTAAATGACTAATAAGTATTCGATGACATTTCTTTTAAACCAGCAAAATCGAAAGCCCCAATCACTCAGCCAATTTCACTCCTATATGCAAAATCTTTCCTAAACTTCGTTTACGACTTGGAGTGGAAATCTCCGTCGGATTTTCCTTCAGGGGTTAGAGTTTAATGACTTAGGGACTAAACACCTTGCATGCCCTGCTTACTAAAAATAGAATGCATTTATGGGAGTAATGAATTGTGAACTACATTAAACTCACACTTTTACAACAGTCTAGTGTTTTAAGAGACTACAAGTAGTAACTTTTGACAAGGTTCAATGTTTTGTAAACTAAATGTAGTTAGTGAAACTTTTATGTGTTTTGATCGTTTGAATTTATATTCTTCGTATGTTTTGAAGGTAATATAAAAGAGTACGTTTTTACGTTATTAATGGACATCAATTGAATGTTAACAAACTGTTTTTTTCGTGACTTATAATAGGCTATTAAGAGACTGTAGGTTAATGAAATCTATTGAGTAATAGATTAGCAACCTAGCATTAATATTTTATAACATTTCCAAAATCGTTCAATTATTCTGTTGATGAACAAAAATATGTTGTATCAGTGATATTCTGTCTACTCCTAAAGTTATTTAACATACATTTACATTCACGCCCGTAATTCCTTTCGGTATGCTCAAACTTGGAGACGCGATAATATCGCCTAGATAACTTTTTAGAATAATATTCATTTGTCAGGGTTGCATTGTTACATGGAACATGAGTGACAGATTGCTAGCCCATCACCCAATTCGTTCAATTAACCCCTAGTCCCTTAGTCGCCTAGTTAGACATGCCGGGAAGAACAGCAGCTACTAAGCATTTTTTTACGTCTAAAATAACTAATTTACTGACATTTAATTCTAATAGGTAATTTTAATATAATAACTTATTCGTGTATAAAATTTTCTTATTTAATTTTGTATTGTATATTTATCAGTACTATTGTGTCATTTAATGTATTGTGGAGTTTCGATAAAGGATTATGACAAGTATTATTATTATTAAAAAGTTATATAAGTATTAAGCATATGCCTATGTAAATTTGACATCCGATGTCACTAACCCCAAAAGGCTTCGGTTATTAGGCTTGCTAGACACAATCAAATTGTAGACAACGAGAGACTTACACCGGAATAAGAACTCAACCTACTTGGTATTCTAACAGCGCCCTCTAACGGTCCAAAGGGACAAGTGAGGCATTCTAATGGCATCTTTATTTCAATAAGATAAATATCAAGTATTTAATTTGTATCGCTATTGGTATTGGAGTGAATTTGGGTGTGGGTTAATTGGTTTTTCTTATTGCTGTGTATATACAAAACAAAAACCGTTCACGACTATTTTATAACCCTTGTGGGGTAGTCAGTGATTCAGGTGCCCATTTCCGTAATTGCGAAGGTAGTCATTCTATGGCCACCTCGTTTAGAACCCACGCGATGACCAGATAGTCAGTACTCAATGTCAAGGATGGTAAGCCGTGTCGCCATTTACAAACATTGCCGTAAAAGACAATAATCCGTGTCGCTATTTACAAACAATGACTATTACCTGTTTGGAGAAAAAGCTACGCTGAATTACTGAATGGTTGCTGTATATGTGTTTAAATATGTCATATAGTAATATAATGTAATAAAATGCACGTCTTATTTGTTCTTTTTGAAGTCAGAGGGTTGCGTGTGTTTATTTTGAATAGCAGTGTGAGTATAGAAATAGTAACGTAAATAAATGATGTATTTATGTACTAAAAAAAACAATTGTCGTTGATTAAATAAATACTATTAGATTTTATATATGCGTACATATAACTGATAACTATTTTTTTCTGTATATATATATACTTAAGTAGCAAATATATTGGTTTATTCCTCCATATTTGTAAATATAATATACACTATAAATAAAAATAAATAATTCATTTTTCCAACCCTCCTCTCTACTTTATTCTAAGTACACCCGTATACAACATATTAAGTTATCTATTGCTTAGTTTGCACTATACCACCTGTAATGGAAGGCTCATTTCCTTTGCTTATCAGCTGATAAGGTGCTTAGATCCTTAGCTCCGTATATTCACGTCCTATCACTTTCGGGGTAGACAGAACCTTGGAGAAGGTAACATCTATTATAATAGCATTCTACGACATGCTGGGCACAAGAACGGCAGCTAGTTAACATTCTTATTGTGACCCAGGCTGCCACTGGAAAGTTATATAAAAGTCAAATTTAGTAAGATAAGTTAAAACTAGTTCCAATATTCGTAATAATATTATAATTAATATTAAACGCTGAGTGTGTATGAGGAAGTCTATGAGTTGCCAATGAAGCGAAACTGGTTTGTCAGAATCAGTACAGATGGGGATCCGTAATGTCTGCCTACCCCTCTACAGGGTAACAGGCTTATGTATATTTGTAATATTATTACTCAATAAACACCGCATATTAATAATAATCCTTCATTAAGATCTTCACAATGATTATTGTATATATTTCAGCACAAATATTTACATTCATTGAAATATAATTAAGAATATGAATACATCATGAATATTTAATAATATTTAACATTGTTAAATTAAATATCCCGCGTTGGTCTGTGGAATGGGGCACAATGATGTTGGAAAACATTTATTGAATAATATCAGAATATACATATATAAGAATAAAGACGAGAAATAAACGTAGACTCATTATACAATTTCTTTTCATCACCTAAAGTCCTAAACCGTTTCTTTTATTATTATTTTGTGATTATGTAAGTTTTTGAGAGTGTGTAGGTTATTAAGTACTGTTGGTTATGACGAGGAAATAGATCCTGAGTAAAACCTATCTATCTCTCTGGATATTATCGGAGAACGACTATGGACTATGAATCATAAACTGTCAATTTTTATACATACATATATGTACATTCAAGTACAAGACAGAACCTTGCAGAAGATACCATCTCTTAGGTCACTTTTTAGCAAAAATATTAGGGTTGTGATGTCATAATGGAACATTGGGGACAGGTCGCTAACCTATAGCTCAATAAAGTTTATATACCCCTAGTCACTTAGTCGCATCCTATGACATGCTGAGAAAAACGGAAGCTAGTTAACATTCATTTTAAGTCCCAGTTTAGCATGATACTAGTAACTAGTATGGCTATTATTTATATATTATCAATATAGGAAATATGAATCCATAAACACATCAGACAAATATACATACAAAGTCAATCTTTTCAAGGATGGTGTACATAGCATGTACAATAGAAGACCATGTATGAGAAGGTTAATGGGTGTGAGTGATACAAGAGAGATTTGTTAGGTCGCTCCAGGTGGGGTACGATAGTCTCTGTCTTTCCCCTTGGAGACGTAGAGACGTGAATATATGTATGTATGTGTGTATACATACAAAGTAGAATGGTGAAACAAATCGCCACAGATTAAAGTAGCGTGTATAACAAGCTTTGCATTTAGTTCGCACAGACTACATTATTTTAAATGCTTGCCAAATGAAAACGGCGCTTTGAACCAACTACGGGATTCCACTAGGGAAAGAAGATTTCGGTTCTATTCAACTTTTAATTTGAGTTCGACCCCAGAGACTCTTTTGCATGGCCACTCACACTGGCTACTGAAATTTCTAGAAAACCCAGTTTAATTAGAAGAGATTCTTTCATATTTGTACAATTAATTGGAATGTTACAGATGTAAAATCGAATATATTTATAAATCGAATTTATCATTCTTTTATATTTATTATCGAATCGAATTTCCCGCTTGAGCATGTACCAATGGAAATGAATTTTAATGAATTTCTATGTACATTTTCGTAATAAAAACACATTTACGAAATGCATCGAATTATACGGTGAGGGAAAACATCGTGAGGAAACCTACCCGAACAGGTAATAGTTAGTGCTTGTAAATGGCGACATGGCTGACCACCTGTCACATTGAGTACTGATTATCTGGTTAACACGTGGGTTCGAGGTGTCCATAGAATTACTACCTTCGCAATTGCGGAGATGGACACCTGGACCTCTGACTACCCCGCAAGGGTTAATGGTCGTGAATGCGTTTGTTTTTGTAAATCGAATTTATTTATTTGTTGTATTAAGATACACCCTCCCCTAAAGGGGTGTATTGATGGAAGAATTTAAGTGCACTTGTTTTCTGTTAATTTTTGTCATTCACTATATATTAGCGAGCAAAACTATGGGATCACTTATGATTGTTTGTGATTTAATCTTCCGATGTAAGGCCTAAATAAAATACAATAAAAAAAAGCTAGCAATCTGTTACCGATGTACCATAACAATGCCATCACGTTCATAGTTTTACTAAGTGACCGTGGAGATACTCTAAATCCATAGCACTATTCACCATATATTAATGGGTTTATGAGACTTGAATGCATATATTTAATTTATCTTTCAACTTTATAAAAAGAGGGATTAACATAACCACGTGACGCGATTGGTTAAGCACCTGAACGCTAATCGTGAGGTCCCGGGTTCGAGTCCCGTTGGGGGCAGAGTTTAAAAATATGTTTCTTCTGCTTTCCAGTTGGGTTGTCTTTTTTTTATTTTTTTTATTCTTTATTATACCATTCACCACTAAGGTTATGTCGGCTGAAGAACAAACACTGATGCCACGGCGTTTGAACTTCTTGGTATTCCATCGCCATGGTAACGCCAACGCCACCAGCCGCTACAACCGAAGAAAAACGAAATCGATGCTCCAATTCCTTGCTCTCTTCCTTGTTCTTCGGTTCGTTCCAGTTAAGGATCCAAATCTTATCCCAAAGCGAACATATTTAGCCAGTTTGGCATCACAATTGACTAAATATTCGGCCGAAAATAATTAATTGTATTTTCAACTTTCACTGAGCTGCTGACTTTGTTGACGCACCATAGACGACTCTGGGTTGTCTTTATATGTATTTAATATGAATATATTTCTTAAGTATACGTTGACCAGTATCCTTAACACAAGTCTTAAATGAATTTACAAAGGGGGTAGTTCAATTGGAGTAATAGTGTCCTAAATATTATTGCAATATTATTATAGTCAATATATGTTAGCGAAGTGGAAGGGCTGTTACGTAGTGGCCGGCCTTATAAGACATGTAACAGTCAGATAGATGCTATATTAAAAAAAGGTGACGTTAGGAGTATCAATAACCGCCGAGTGTGTATGAGAAGACGTATGATTGTCAATGTAGCGAAAGTGGTCTGTCAGGATCGGGACAAATGGGGATCCGTGATCTCTGCCTAACCTTTTACAGGGAATCAGGTGTGATGTATATGTATGTATATTATTAACCCTATATTTATTTCTACAAATCTTACTATGAATGTTTGATGTATCATTTATAGCGAGAGTGATCACTCAATTCGGGCTTTTCGAATGAAATTACATTCGCGTATACGTTACTAAAAGCTTTTAGTTTCGGGAAATGGTTCATCATTCAGTGTACATGTGATCACGGCCATTAGAACTAACGCGGGTCTCTTTGTTTTATTCAGAGGTTCGCGTGTCCGTTTCCGAAATTGCAATCTAGGTCCATATTGAATCTAATTTTTCTCAGTTTTAATGTGAAGGAATAAATTTGGAGTATTCTTAAGTATTAAAGTGTGAGTGGAATTATTGTTAAACAAGAGACAATTATATCGTTTATAAGTTGTCAGCTTTTTTATCACGATCGATAATGTGTCTTGTAATAATTACATTATACCGCCATCAATACATTTCGGGGTGTAAGAAACTCGGAGACTTAACATCTCGGTTTTTTAACGAAACCAGTGGCTCTTTGTTATCATTAATATAATACCATGACGACAAGTTGCTACCAAATATTGTCAACAGGTGGCTATAGCATCACAACGTTCAATAGATTCTAATAACCACTCATTTTTCAGTTACCTCTTTGAATATTTCGTTAAGAAAGTAAGATAATTATCCTCTATAGGCATTACAGACAAGCACGAAAATATTCAAACTACATACAATATTCATTCGTACATTATTCAAACGAATAGCTAAAAGGTACATTCGGTAGGTGATTGCTAATATCAGTTGATGCCGAGCTCTCTAGGGAGAGGGCTTCCATTAAATTCCAATTTGTCGTGGCCCAGGTCGCTCGGCTGTTCATCAGCATTTGACTAATCATTCCTATGTGCAATCAGACAAAGTCTGGCGCTTACGACAGTCTGATAACTCAGTTTACATGCTGTCTGGAAAAAAGACGAAGTTAAGCAGCTGTATTTATTTTTAAAACTCGCGATTTATACTCATTTTATTAACTATGTGAGACCGGGTCATATAACGATAAATTTATAAAGATATCTGATTACCTTTATTTTGCCCCACGTTTCGACCCAGTTGCATAGGCCGTGGTCGCGGGAAGACTAGCTCTAGTCTGAGCTAATATCTGTCTACCCTCACAATTTTTTGTTAATTCATAGCACGACACACTCCACTCACACTATCCGAAAAATTAAATAAAATTAAGTTAAGCAGCTGTATTATGATAGGTATGTTTTAGTAGCCGGCAACAGTCCCCGTAAACAATACTCTTGCTTTCTATAACACAAACACACTTTTAATATTAGCCTCCTGTATGCATACTTTTTTACATTAGAAGTACCTATAACCATCGATAGAGAGTGCAGAGGTGTATGGATAAGGACGAACTTAAGAACTGTGATCTCTCCCTACCCTTTTGTAAGGAAACGGGTGATCTATGGTACGGTTTCCAGTACACGCCTGGAAAATGACAAATTAAATCAGTATTTTAACCCTATATAATTTCACGTTAAAAAATTACAATTTCAAGAATATCAAGTGTAAAATTATAGAATTTACAATGTCTATTCCTGTTCAATAGGCTAGGTATTATAAAACTCCGAGAATCTTCAGAACTTCTCCCTCTTATTCTTCTGGTTCAACTTCTTCTGTCCATTTCTTCATGGATTATGATCAAAAAGTGATTAAACGGTGTAGAATACATCAATATAATGGAAGCCAATTCTTTGCTAGTCTTGTAAGACGTGACTTAATGATGCGATTATAATCAAAATACAGGTTTTTAAACGGTTAAAAATAATTTCATTTCCATAACCAATAGTTTGCAAACAGCTTTTGCAACAATAAAACAACATTGGTTTCATTTCCAAAAACACTTTAATAATACAAATTTATCGAAAATCCCTTAACCAATTGAGATATAGCTAGCTTACACACAACTATAATATATTAATCTTATTATTCATAGTTCATCAAACAAAGCTTTGCGCTGTAATGTAGACAGAACATTATCATTTAATTGCGAATACCGTCGAACGCTTAATATTAACTATCAAAAGCCATATCTAATGTATCCCGAATAACGACATTATCAATATTAATATACGTATTATTAGACATTTGTATCAGTGATTAAGTGTTTTGGGATAGTCTAAGAGGTAAACAGAATGCAAGTTAAAGAAGTTACCTTTCTTCGCCAAATGTAATATTAACATTTTACGATTATATGAAATATCATTGTACGATTGTATGAAAAAGTTACGATAATTATATATCGACACTTATCTAAACAAAATATTCCTTGACTCAAAGATTCTGTACCTCTCGAAAGTAACTTTATATAATACATCTGAGTAATTTTTATCGGAAAATTACATGAATTTTCGCAATGTGTACAAACATCCTTAGCATTAATAAAATGTTTTATACATTACAAACAGTCACTGACAGGGAGAAGTGGCGTCATTTAGGGGAGGCCTATGTCCAACAGTGGATTGATACAGGCTGATGATGATGATCCGTAGCATTCTTAAAATATCGTAAAACATTACTATGTCATATAACGTTATAATTAATTTATTATACAACATAAATAAACTTATATTATTATTAACAACAAAAACTGTAATAATGGTAAAAAAGATAATTATTATGCATGGCCTGACTAATTGTTAAAACTTCCCAGCAAAACGCAAAGGTGCATTTAGTTTGGTAAGGTTTTATTAAAAATCACATAAGTTTACTCATTTATTAAATACACAACCAACTAATAGAAATAAGTAAAGCACTCATTGACTTCAGTTTCAGCTAACTAGTCTAAGCAAACCGATTTAATGGAAGCGAGCAGTAAGTATGTGATTCAGCACCGCGTAAGTGCGGATTTTGCGTCGGCATCCACAGAGGTTAATAACCCCTGGCATCCCTGAAAGCTTCAGACATGTGCTTTTACGTTCCGGAGTGAATTTCCAAGCCCAGTCTTGCTACGGCTGTCGGAGTGAGCGCACGTCAGTCCAAAGACTGAAACGCGATTTACGTAAATAACTTCGATAAAATATTTTTACGTGATCGTAATAAACTGTTTTATTTAATAAATATCTTTAGTAATGTTAATTGGTTATTAAAATGGGATAAATTAACAACATTTAAAAATAAATATAAATTGTTTTAAACTTTTATTATTTTAGGTTTCGTGACAATTTTCTTGTAGCTTCTTCACCAACTTTACGTGAATTCAGTGTATCAAACTTTTAACTCTTGACGTTTGCTGTGTTTTGACAGACTGTTTCCGTTGTTTTACAAGGCTCTAGCGGAAGTTCTCGCACGAAATCTGACTTTGTAATTGACTGATTGATATCCCAACGAAAGGTAAGTTGTAAATTCGCTTTTTATGTGCATTGTACAGTTAGAATAGCGATGGACGTGATTGATATGGTGGATTCATTGTGAATCATAGTTCAATAGTTTTTTAATTGATTTACGTGCGTGAGTTATTTTTATTTACGGTAATTGAACCTTCATGATAAAATGAATAAATATGAATTATGATAATGTAGTTAATTAACAAACTGTTAAAATGAATCACATATACTAAATAATATACTGAGATTTTTTCAATTCATGATCAGTATAGATACATTATTTAGTACGTTTTTAGTAAACTGTTCTAAATTCTTTTAAAATGTATTTTGTTTTATTTAATTTTTAGTGAGGGTTATGCATTTTACATTGTTATTATATTAATTAATAATATAATCTGATCCATAAATTACTTTAATGTTATAATTATTCAACTAAAACACTGTATTTTAGTTTAATTACTATAACTTTCAAAGAAGTAATTAGTATTAATTTCAAACAAGTAACAATGTATTAGCGCGTAGGTGAATACATGGAATTGAAAATATGATTACTTACTAATATGGTGACTAAGACACCTAAACAATAATTAATAACGTAAATATTACGCATTTGTTTTAGCCATCATGAAATATGTTTGGAATGTAAACCTGAATTTCTTAAGTTTTTAAATAACTTGTAAGTTGTTTAATCATTGCGTGACCTTAGATTTTGTATTTGTAAAACTTTTCTGATTTTGTCCGTATTTTTCGTATTTTTTAGTGAAATAAATATACATATATATTATCAATAAATAAAACTAAAGCTTTAGATACTCAATAAAAAATGCTTTTCTATTTTACCTATCAAAGGTTAATATCTATATTTTGATTATACCAGAATGTAGTATATATTATACCAATATATATTATAGAAATAGGTACGTTTATACGATCTATAATATATTTATGTTATATTTATTACTAGCGACCCGCTCCGGCTTCCCACTTCTGGCTATTTAATGGATGTACACATATAAACCTTCCTCTTAAATCACTCTATCAATTAAAAAAACTGCATCAAAATCCGTTGCGTAGTTTCAAAGATTTAAGCATACAAAGGGACATAGGGACCGACAAAGCGACTTTGTTTTATGCTATGTAGTGATTAACGTTATATGTATGTGTATATTAACAAGATTTGAAACAAAACCATCTCGTCATTCATCTTACCATTACGTTAATTAGAAAAAGGAAGTTGTAATTATTTTAAAGAATTCTTTATATGACACTCCATCTTTATGAACAATTAAAACAATAATTAATTGTCTAATTACACAGCAGTAGATGATCATGTGTCTTATTAATTAAATTCGTGTGTCTTATTAATTGAGTTCATGTGTCGTATTACTATTTCCACGCAAGCACATACCTCAAGCTCTGGTTTCAAAGGGGCAGATAGGGTGTCTAATGCATTATAATGACCTGCAGAATTAATTACCTGTGATGTATACGTAGATGCAATTGGTTATAACAAATTATACATAGGAATTCACCTTTGTTTTAATATTACATAAAAAATACGGACTAATGTGCTCATATACATACACATCACGCCCAATTCCCTAAAGAGGGGTAGGTAGAGATCACGGATTCCCATCTTCCCCGATCCTGACAAACCACTTTCGCTTCATTGACACTCATACACACTAGGCGGTTATAAGCACTTCTAGCGTCACTCGTTTTCTATATGCATTGACGAGAATTAAAAATATAATAATCAATGAAAATACAAAAACATAATATAGCTGAATTTCGATAATTAATTTAATCAACTTATTAAAACATCAAAACACACGTTTTGTGTACTTATGTATAGTATTCTACTATAAATACATTTTCATTCAATTGCCACTGAAGAAAGGGATAAGGAAATCAAACAAGAAACCCTTTTGGGGTAGATTATCATCACCGTTGACGCAACGTTTCGTGAAGAATAACTTGAATCCCTTTTCTGCCAAATATAGTTAAAGGTTAACTTAATTCGTGGAATCCCAATTCAAGGACAGTTTTACCTTATGTACGTCAAAATATTTAACATTTATATTTAGGATAAATTTATTTAGCAAAATTTTTTTGTATATATTTGTTTTATACAACATATGTGGAAGTATACACTTATCATTTCTTTGTAAAATAGGCGATGTATATGAGTATGTATACATCGTAGCCAAGCCAGAGACTATCGATAGCCACCTGGAACGATCCTGACAAATCTCTCTTGCTTCACTCACACCCACCTTCTCATACATGCTCTTCTGTTCTTCACACTACGTACACCCGCTTTAGAAGAATATCTATGTATTAAATACAAGCTTGTTTTCCTGCATATGGTTAGCGAGATATCACAGTTACTCTTTTCAATATCTACTCTTTTCGAAATCTACGCAGCTTCGTATGTATACCTATATCTGTTCGTACACATTAAGGCTACTTATTCAATAAACGTGAACGTATACTTAATACGAAGGCCATGTGGTAATCCCTAATTCTATTACTGGGTAAACCAATATGTATGGAAACGTAGCCAAATTACATAATTAAATGAGTGAATGTAAAATAAACAGAGCAAACAGGAGACATTACTCTCAATAGCGTAAAGTCTCCATCGTAAAGAACAGAAAAAGATTTTTTTATGTATCATTTCTACAATATACAGTTTAACAGACACATCACAGACATCCTAATGCGCTACATAAAACATATACTTATGTTAGTTAAAATTAGATAATAAACAGAAATACATTTCCATTTGATGAACATATAATGAAGATACATACATCTTTACTGAACTCACTTAGAGGGCCACAGAACATGTATGAGGATGTGTGTCAAGAAAGAGATATTTGTCAGGATCATTCAAAGTACCGATGGATAGTCTCCAATTCTGCTTTTAGAGAAGTATAGGTTTAACTATATTTTTGCATAATTCAGTTATGAAACTCGTACATTCATTGAATTGTAGAGAAGCTTTGTGTAACTAAACAACACAACCCTAATATGTTGAAAACAAGCAAAATACGTGACGTGTGGACAGAGAAATATAATTACTTATAAAGCTACAAGCTACAAATTTTGTATGTTACAAACTCGTGTGTAATGTTCGCAATAAAATATTGTGTCAAATACAAATGTTTGAAAGTCGAAAATCAACAGAAATTATATCAATTCGATGAAGTAAAATTCCGAGAACATTTTTACTGATTATCACGAATCATAATCACTCAAGATTTGACGAGATACAAAAACATATTTTTTAATGCAAATAAGCTATTTTTTTTCAATGCTTACTTTTATTGTGCGGCGTTAGTCTAGGACGTACTAAGGTAATAATTGGTTGCCGTTCATCCAGGGATGTCGAAAAAGGCAGACTAAGTAACTAGGAATTAGTAGAGTGCATTGGGTGATAGGCTGACAACCTGTCACCTATGTTATATATGTATATCATCACTACCACCTATATTTATGCTATAAAACTAACGTAGGACATTACATCTTAAACGTTCTGTCTACCTCGCAAGGGACTAGAAGATCTGAATGTACATATATGAATATATGTTACTGCACCTTCAATTCAGACTCATTTGATATCCAAGTATTTTTTCTATACCTCTGGCTATATGAAAGAATCCTAAACTACTTGGAATAAATGGATATAGACTACTATATCATTAGAAAAACACGCTCGACATTTTTGTAGGTAACAATAGTGGTATTATTGCTTAACTGAATGCTAAACAGTCAAATGTTTAAAACGTTTGTCCAAACAAATCGTGAACGTTTGACCGCCGATGAACTGGAAACATGATAAGTTATCAAAACATTCATTTCCTCATTGGAATTAATCGATCGGTACTCGTTTGTTTGATTTTCACTGCGTCTAAGTTTAGAGTACACTGGAGAACAGAAGAAACGATGTCTTCATAACATAGTGAAACAATTAAAGATAAACATATATACATACATTAACGTTTTTCAATTCCTTTCAGGGCGGTCAGAACCATGGAGATACCATAATAGTCTAAGTGACTTTTTATCGCATGAATATAGGGGTTATTTTGGCATAAGAACACTGATGACAGGTGCTAGCTCATCGCCTAATAGATCCATTTACTTCTAGTCCTTTAGTCACCTCATATAACATGCTGGGAATAACGGTGGTTGATGAAAATTGCTAATTCAATGGATTTTAATTACCCCTAGTCTCCTGATTCTAGATGGCTAGTTAGCATAAACGAACCGACACTTATAACAAGGCATATAAAAACTCAACTACTTGAATACGATCACGTAGGGGCCGGCCTAATAAGACATATAACAGTCAGGTAGACGCTATATTGAAAAAAGGTGACGTCAGGTGTACCTATAACCACCGTGTGTATGAGAACATGTATGAGTGTCAATGAAGCGAAAGTGGTCTGTCAGGTTCGGGACAAATGGGGATCCGTGATCTCTGCCTACCCCTTTACAGCGAATCAGGAGTGATGTGTATGTATGTATGTATTAAATATGTATTTATGTATGAAACACTGGAAACCAGGTTCAATATGCACTTTCTATAAGCAATAACCGTATACGCCTAGAATGACCTAGTAAATTCTGAGCTAGTTTACTTCGGTCTTCAGATAAAACATAAAATCCCTTCACAGCCATTAATCTTGGAGGCTTTATGACTGAATTTATGACTTCTGGAATTAAGGTATTAAGTAACCGGCCTCAGTAACTAGATTAAACTATCTAATGGCATTGTTTTCGGCATAGTACGCATGCCTATTTATCTGCTTAACTAGTTTAAAGCCAGGTTTAGTACACCTTATTAGTTATTATGAACGTGTTGTGTGTAAGTTATTGATATAGGTCGAGTATTCTAGTACATTTAGGGTGGTAAATAAAACATATGGATTAATTGAAGATAAAATATATATTCGATATTTACAGATGTAATCTTACTTACGATACTAATTTAAATAACTTTGAAAATTTGATACCAGTAGATGTAGACAAAACCTTAAGTTATAGACATTAATTAAAGTGTTAGATTTAAATGGTTACCTTCAGAAAGAAGTTTACTACTGCAAAACAAATAAAATCTACGACTTATTTTATATCTTCGATATTCCGTCTCTAGCTGTACACCAGACGGCATATTCTAAAAACTAAAACAAACATTCGTTAAGCGAAGCGGTCAGCTGTGATCTCACGAGAACCAATTTACTATCACAATTTAGAACTATGAGTTACATACGAGTACAAGCCAACTAATAAGGATGGTTACACTTGCAAGTTAAACAGATTTTATTCAAAACTCATTATATTACAGTAAACACACAGGAAGTGTTTCCCGTAATAGAATGATTCTCTCACTTTTTAAATTAATTACGGGCATAATTTCTCGTACGTTTAAACAAATAACAATTTCATTTAAAAAAAACTTTATACGTATATGAGCTTTGTAACTAACCGGAAAATAATGAATACAAAACACAGTGAGATGAGTGTAAAATAATGTTTACTATTTGTATTATATATTTATAGTCCTTTTATATGGAATATAATGAAGATCTTGACACAGTTTTCTTATATCACTATCATATTCTTCCGTTGTTTTACAACCAAAATATTCCGGTTCGCCGCATTGAATCCTGCGAATCACTAGTAGTACATCGTGACACTTTTGACCCCACAAAACACTCGAAATGAGTCCCTTGACGACTACTTCATAAAGCCTATTCTTGTCACATCGTCTGTTACGGAGGAAAAAATGTGAACTTGCTTATCCCTTAAGAGGTATCTGTATGAGCAGATCTACGTATATATATATATATATAGTATTGGGGTTCATAACCATGATACAGTGCAGTTTGATGGTTTCTGATTATCCTGAAAAACCCTGACGAAGCACTAGTTTAATGAAAGAAAGAAACGTTATTCACTACACTAACAAACACACAAACATGGAAAAAATATATGTAAATAAAACCGTTGATGCAGTAAAAAGGTGCTGCTTCAGTATACGATGCAGTTAGGCTGTCTTCCGGCAGCACTCGATAATGTATGTATTATCTTATATTTATTGCTATTACGCATTTCATACTCCTTAAAACTTGGGAACGTACACCTGTACTGTATGACAGGCGTATTGTTGTGCGGAAATTTTGATTAATGTAAAATATTGAAAAGTGTATGAAAATCCGAATATGCATTTATGAAGAATTCGTATGAATCCACTATACCTCAACTCTGTACATCCATAGAATAATGTAAGCATCTACCTTATTTTGAATACAAATACATTACACATATACAAATACCGTTCTACAAGATCCTTTGCTTGTTTCACAATAACATAAACATTCTGCGCTATGGATGCATGGTTTAGTAATTAATACACGATGAGCATATAGATATCAGAGCAAATGGTTCGTTACAGTCATTATCTCGGTCCATGCAATAAAACCAACACAACGGGAATACATCTGGTCACCAAATACGAATGGAAAGTCAATTGTGTAACTGTGTAGATGTTTGTGATACAATTTTATAATAACATACGCTTCAGAGAATATGTAAGGCATTAAAAAATCTCAAAAACTATTACCATAACTTTAGTGTCTTAACAACATCAGAGAATCACTCTAACATGCAAAGCCTTAAAAAAATCCTCTGTGCAAATACAAACGGTTAGGTAGAATAACTGTAGTGTCTTGCATCTTACATACATACGCTGCGTAACTTGTGTATACACACTCTCTTGTGGTGGAGTAAGTTAGAAGCTTGCGTATCAAACTCCAAAATACATATATTATGTACCTACATTCATCTTCAACATCTTACATACTTTTGTTCCTTCATGTTATTTAAGCCACTTTAAGGTGGATAATCAAATGTATTTGTTAAGTTTATGTTGTGTTATTTTATAATAATTATCACACAGGTCATTTTAATAGTAAAGTTGTTTAAGGTAAAATCAAAGGTACTAAACTTCACTCAAAACTAAATGTGTCTCAAAAGTCATTCACGCCCAAGCCATCGTAAATAAAACAAGCAAATTTACAAGCTCCAACAAACTGTAGGTGCCGGAAACTAAAGGTATACGCACATATAAGGATTGATTTACGATTCGCAATAAAATTATTTTACAACGTCCACCACCCTAAATATGGCTAGAGATCGCGCCACATACGGTGGCAGTTGGAGGCGTCGCCACAGTCGCGTAATTCAGTGTTACCAGTAAACACGCCAAAACTAGCACTCACTGTGCCATACGGCTCGAAACATTATAGGTTTCATTTGTAACGATCTTTGGTTGCAGAGCTATAAACTCAAATAAAACAAATTAATATATCAAAGTCAAAATATGTTTATTAAACTATTTCAAACATGATTAATAATTAACGGGACTTATCCTTCTTATTATATATTACATATATTATGTGTTCCTTCACTCTGTCCGCAATAGACCGTTTAGTCTGTTCGACGTAGGATTTCCCACAGCTGCAATCAATCTTATACACACCCTTATATCTTATATCATGAGTATAAATCGCGAATCTCTTAAAACTATTATTTCAAACATGGCACTGAGCATTGTCTTTACATATTTTTTACCGAGGTTAGATCAGCGGAGACCCTAGCTTGGAGAAGAACTAACAAGAAACTCCGGAAATCAATTTATTATAATCACCCTTAACAAACATAAAAATTACAAAGAGTGGGCAAAAAACACAACGCTGGTAATACTAAATTTACCTTTCATACAAAATAACACGCAATGGCGGAAACGTCAAATTTAGTTCCAAGTTTGGCTACTGCCACCGTATGTGGCGGGTACTCTAGCAACAATTCGACTAAGACAAACAGTGCGATAAGCGAGTGACAAATTGACGTTTGATTACGTCACATAACTGTCAGATGTACGAAAACAACAATTTATTAATAATAAGGAACAATTGGTGGAAGGTCATGTAACTGCAGCTTTTGTCCGTAAAAAGCTCTAATACAATAATAATGTAAATTCAATAATTTGAATAGCGAAGCGTATATTATCTCTCAACTACTGCAATAAAGAGTATTGTAGAGTACAGTATTTCTCTCTAAAGCAGTAAATTATTCTTAGTATTATCTCACATCTACTCATGCTTTATCTCTTGATACACAAGTTCACTATTGCTTTTTACAAAATCGTAGTTCAATATTACTTCAGTAATGAATAAATGGTGAAATTTGACACTTGCTAATCCCCTACCTACTTCACACTATACTCAAGTGATATTGTGCTAAAACGCATAAGTAGAACAGTTCTAAGAAAGTGAGCACCATTACGTATTCTGGCATTCATATCTTACAAAATGCAACATCTCTAAACATATTTATTTAATTAACTTACAAAAAAAACTCTAGTATCTATTTGCTTAAACAACTGCTCTTCATTTGTTTAGTATTACAAGATAAATTAACTCTTAACAGAAACTTAATATAAGCCTCACCGTTGCTAACTAGCGAGATTAATGCTAAAATTAAAAGCAAGCGCCTCAGCAATAAGGATTTTAATTTGCTCTGGCCTAGAATAACACCTTATTTTGAACTACAGATTATGCAGTACATAAGATAATATTTGTTTACTTTTTACCTATAGTTTTAAGAGATTCGCGATTTATACTCATGATTAATAACTAACAGGACTTATCGCGTAAGTTTTTATGTAATAACGTACCTTTATTATTAACCCGACATTCCGGCTACGTTGCAGCAGCTTTGGTCACGGGCAGACTCTGTCAGGCAACTTTATTACATAAAAACTTACGCGATAAGTCCCGTTAGTTATTAATCATACTTTTTACCTTGTACCTACACTTTAATATGACTGTTTGTGTGTGTCCGATAAAATGCTTTTTGAAAGATAGGTTCACATATGTGTTGCCTATATCTTATCTAATATACAACTCTCGTATATATATTTCATTTGTATTATATATATATTTGTATATATTTCAAATTTAGCTTTAAGATTCTATTTTATTAATATTAGTTTATTTAAATCTTTATTTATTTAGTACTATTAATTTGATGTATTACTTCACGTCAATAAAATTTATACATTATAATCTCGTACTTGTATAAAAAATAACAATCGTAAGACCACCCTAGTACAAGGCTCTACTCTAGCTTAAAGCACACAAGCTTATTGACATTATGATGCAGTTTTATATCCATTTGATGTCTGGAAGCAAAGTTATTACCAGTTAATGGGCCTATGGATGAGGTTGAAGGTGGAAACTTCCTAATGAAACAGATCTTAGAGCTATCGATCTCTCGCTAGAGGATTGAGATGGATGCCATTGTCATTTTAAAAAAGTATGTAATGTCGTCCTAATAAATAACTACAAATTAATAAACATTTAAAATAGATAGGTAACAACTTTTGTAAGTAATTGTACTTTT
The DNA here is from genome assembly GCA_030578115.1 of Leucoptera coffeella. NCBI lineage: Eukaryota > Metazoa > Arthropoda > Insecta > Lepidoptera > Lyonetiidae > Leucoptera > Leucoptera coffeella. The sequence continues at coordinate 122,577 of JAMBLF010000264.1, read as the reverse complement.
ATGGTTAATATTTTTAATGTTATTTAATGTATTTTTATGTTTCTGTTCACGCGCGATTGCATATTTATTGTCTATGTACATATGATATTCTCAAATGAAGTGAATGTAATGTTCTTTTTTAAGTAATAAAGTTCTTTAAACCTATTTTGAGCATGACTAGAACATGAATAAGACGCTTTTTCCTAGGTACATTGTAAACTAAGGCAAGGGTTGGTGTCATTATAAACCGCATCCGAGAAGATATAAAATCTGTATGAAACTTATAATATAGTTAGTGCTAGGTATAAGTTACCTTATGATAGGGCATGAAGATTTTAAAAATAGGGGAACATTTAATCCATTCTACGAGTATATTTTCTTCTTCTCGTTATTTTCGAGCCCGGTTGCTGCACGTATGCCTTTCTTTGACGGTGTTAAATAAATCAATACATACGATCACTCGTCTATCGAAAAAGGATATTTTAATGCCATTATGCCCAAATACACATGACCAAAATTTTACATCACAAAGATTCCCCATTAAAAAAAAAACTTCAAGATACATAGAACGTGAATATATTTATTATATATTTTAATGCCATAACAACCCCGACTACAGTTGACGGAGATATTACTAAGGTTTCCCCTATAAAAAAAACCTTGAATTATTTAAAAGGACGTAAATACTCGTACATAGGTATTTATCAAGTCAAGAGCTTGGAAGCGCAGATAGGTATCGTCTTTTTGTTAAAATCTAATAAACACGTTACATTCGTATTTATACTTAACGAAATTGTATTTACTTGTCAGCTCACACTCAGAGAGAATGAGATTTGAATATTATACAGCCTTAGCATTGCCTCAAAAACCCTCGGTTTGGCAATTTGGGACGTGAGACAAAATCTTTTTAATATTGAATGGATTTCTAAACATTGTCGTAAAAAAGGATGTGTATTATATTATTTATATAGAGATGCAGTAATGTTGACGGCAATTTTAGTTCGATTATAACGCAATACATACTTATATAGGAACTATTTCATGTAATATCGTTTATTGAAACTGACATCCGTAGTTTTGTACTTAAATGTAGAAATTATTTAATACCTTTATAAAATTTCTATATTTTGGTGATGATGTACATTAAGATCTTTGAATTAAACCTATTCTAATTTGCATTAACATAACTCTTGTTATGTTAACGATTTCTCCTACATGCATGGCGTTACAGGTAAACCAATTAGTATACCTTGTAACCTAGGAGCATAAAGCCTAAATTACATCCATATTCAATATATGGATGGTAATCAATTAATTGTTGACAGGTGGTAAGCCATGTCGCCATTTACAAGCACTGACTATTACTTTCGTTCGGGAAACAGGTAGGTTTCCTCACAATGTTTACCCTCACCGAATTATTCGATGCATTAGCTAAATGTATTTTTTATACGGACATGTACATAAAAAATCATTAAACTTCATTTCCATTGGTACATGGATTTAAACACTGTACCCTCTGATACAGAGCCAAGCCCCAAACAACTGAGCTACGTCGAATTTATATAATTAAAAACGTCAGTCACTTTTGGATACATACATAGGAATTGGAACTAAGTATTTTTTAGTAGCTAGATGATAGTCTCGTTACAAAAAAAAACACACAATATGTGACTCTCAACTTGTGCCATGAGTAATAAGTTTAAAAACTTTCGTAAGCATAAGATAATTGAATGCCATAAGAATTTATAAACATAATACCATTATTGCGAATGAGTCCAGAAATACTGACTTTGATACAATAACAAGAACTAAGTTGATACTAAGTAGAAATATTATTATAATACACAATACCAACGAATAAAAAATTCTAGAATAAAAAAGAAACATCCATTACAATGAAGATTGTATATAAAGTCGAGTATCGAATACAATAACGTTCGTCGACCAAATCATAACAGTGAATAAATGATTCAATAAATACATAACCTTCGTATTACTTTTTGTTAGTCATTCTCAATGCCCAATAGGATCTGCCCACTCACTGACATCATTGTTAAAAATATTCGGAATCAGTCAACAATATTAGTATTGAATACATTGTACCTGCTTCAATAACAAGATTACTTTTTCGTGTTAATATGAACTTGGTTTCTCATTGTAGCTGGTGATAATTACAAAAAACGGGGTTGGGTGTCGCCTTTATCAATAAAACAGAAGGGATTTGACTACACTTTCAAGATGGCTTCGCCTGAATAAAAGTTACTTATATTAGTAATAGGTTTGTGTGGCCTAAAGGATAGATATGAAACTCATGTTAAAGCACTTAATAGGCACAAAATAATCAAATATAATGAGTATCATGTAAGACAACGAGAAACATATTATATGAGTACGTTTTATATAGCATCTGGTCTGAATCCAATACTACACTAGGTTTTAAATGCTTGAAATACTAATAATGTGGCTTTGTTTCTTGGTACCATACATACACATCACGCCTGATTCGCTGTAGAGGGGTAGGCAGAGATCACGGATTCCCATTTGTCCCTAACAGACCGCTTTCGCTTCATTGACGCTCATACACCTTCTCATACACTATTCTTGGTACCTTCTAATATAATTTTCTTGTATCAACTGTTCTATGTATTAAACATGTACTGTGTATAAGCACGTGTATCAGTTATATACTTCGTAAAGGAGTAATAATTCACCCTTTCAAGATTTAGTTTCATTTACCCTGAGGCTTTTATAATTCCTAGTAGCCTTCACAGCAGCTATCACGAAACAAAGACGCTGAAGCGACATGGTTTAATTTCAAAGGCGATTGTTATTGAGCACCATTTAGTCTATCATGTCTTCAGCAAACTTCATAAAGCTATTTTATAGCAAGAGCGTAGTTTCTCGCTACCCTACCATCCATACAATGCTTTCACCCGTTTTAATTTTCTGGGAACACTGAAAGGTCAAACTAACTATGCACTGAGACTAATATTAGTTCCAACTCGCAAATTAATCTTGGATTGAAGCTGGGCTTTCACATAAATGGCATCCAATAAGCCCTATCGAAATCGACATGTCGAATGTTTGAGAAACTTTGAATTATACCGAGCGCCAATGAACTGCCTGCGCCACCTCTATTACTATTTAGTGATTGATGTAGATTTCAGCTTAGATCGGATTATTGAATAGTGTTTGAGCATGTTACGGTAAAAGACTTATGTTATTAGATAAAATGTTTGTTTTTTACCGTTCTATTGTTCCATATAGTTGTACTTAATATAAATGCTGACACATCCCTATATCTCCAATATTATGTACACGCCGAATAGAACAAAAAAGCGGGAATATATATTATATGACTGTATGAGTAGCTAAATTCTTACATATACCTGTAACTCACTTTATTATTAAACCAAGACACTGGATATTTTTAAAACATTACATAACACGTTACGTTTCAAAAAAAAAACAAAACAAACGCATTCACGACCATAAACCCTTGCGGGGAAGTCAGAGGTTCAGGTTTCCATCTCCGCAATTGCGAAGGTAGTAATTCTATGGACACCTCGAACCCACGTGTTAACCAGATAGTCAGTACTCAATGTGACAGGTGGTCAGCCACGTCGACATTTACAAGCACTAACTACGAGTATTACCTGTTCGACGAACAGGTAGGTTTCCTCACGATGCTTTCCCTCACCGTATAATTCCATGCATTTCGTAAATGTATTTTTATTACGAAAATGTACATAGAAATTCATTAAACTTCATTTCCATTGGTACATGCTCAAACGGGATTTGAACTCTGTACCCACTGATACAGAGCGAAGCCCCAAACAACTGAGCTACGTCGAATTACGTTCCGTGTTACACAATATCCTTCGTCACTTTAATAAAACCTTTACACATATTATGAAAACATAATACAAGGCGTTATTTGAGCAACGTAGCGGCGTGTGTTTCCTTTGTTTTGTTTGGCAGAAGTTTGATCTAGTTACAGCTTCAGTGGTTACTTGGGATTTAGGCCTTATTCCTGGTATTCTGGTTCGTCAAGACCTATCAATTACTAGTTTGCTTCTTCAAGTTGGATGTTTGTGTTTATTTCATATATGTGGTAAAGTAACGTGGTTGGGGGTAAAAGTGTGGTTATGATTAGGTAAATTATGGTTTGGGTTACAGTAGTATCGTGGATTAAGAAAAGAGTGCTTTGTGATGTAATAAAGGTGGTCAACTACATATTAATTACTAGCTAATATAGAAACTTTAAAAAATGTAGGCAGAGGTACAAGCTTCTATTTTTAAAATGTCAAAGCTTTATTTACACTGAAGTAAGTATTAAAAACCTTTAATTAATAATTTAAACAGTTTTAAACTCGACCTAAACTAAATAATGAATATTACATACGAGTACTAACTCAACAGTTAATATTTGAGTATTAAACATCCATCGAATAGTTTGATTGTTTAAAACTAGTCCAGTTGTGTTGGTGTTGTAGACGAGGGAAAATCCGATCAGAAAACCAACTAATTAATGTACCCAGGAACAAACCAATGTATCTCTATGGGTAGATAATCATCGGTCTTAATCAATATTTTCATAATAATGGCATATTTATTAGATACTGACTACATGGTGAAAATGGGAATTTAGGTTACGCAGATTTTACAAGGAATCAAATAATATATGTATATATGTATGTAGATTATCGCTTCTTATTATATAACATTATGTAAACCTGTGTAAATGGAATACGTGCATTCCACAAATCAATCCCTAAAACAAGTAATTTTTATGTACGCACCAATCATGTAATGTATAAAATACGTGCGCTATATTCGTTCATACCATGCTTGAGCAGAAATAATAAGTATAGTAATCCTCTAAGTCGAATAAGCCTCCGAACTCGTAACTTGGTCAGTAGGTTCCTTATTTCGGAGGGCCACACCTCCAGCATCCAAAAGGAGGCCCTGAAAGCATTTCCCTCCTCATTAAGATTTCTGTATGTTCTTTGCGCGGTTAGACACAAGTTTTGATCTTGTTGTGCATTGTTGGAATACTGATTCTTCTCAAAATCAATTTCGCTATTTGGGTCAAATTGGGGTGTGAAATAGATAAAGGAATGTAGCCGTGGCTTTGTGGTTGTTATTGCTTTGTTTGTGCTTTTGTTTATTAGTGTCAGTTCTGGATATAAATATTAACTGTTATGAGTTTTGGTTATTTTCTTGGTACGTTAAAGGTAGGGTTAAATTTTAACTGAACAACAAAGGCTTTGTTTATTGGTAGAGATAGTCAAGATTAATTTGCGTTGATTATGAAACTTTAGGAATTGTTTACTTCTAACCCCCTGTGCATTTATTAAAGCGTTTATGTGTGTTATTAAATATAGGCTTGATTAAGTATTTTGTTCATAAAACGAGATTAATATTATACATATGTATTATACTAATTTTGATATGTAGATTTTTTTTAATTGGGACTCAACCTTAAAGCCCTTATATTCTCTTGGTTTCCTTTTAAATCTCCCTTTACTCATAGTCCCTTATACAATAAATTCGTCGTGCCGAGAAGTATGGTTGCTACTTTAAAAATAATAAGATAAGCAATCATAATACTTGTAGGTTCATATCCTTCAATTCCCTTAATCCGTCCAATTCCCATTAAAACCGTTCTATGCAATACTCAGAAACTTTCATGTTTACGTATTAACAAAGTAAGAACTAACATTTTTCCTCTCGCAATTAAACAGAAAACTTAATTAAGCGAACTGCAACGATTTCTTCCAAAGAACACGCTCCCGTAATTACAGAATAAATAAATTGGTTTATAAGAGCTTCGTGAGAACATTAATCTTTATTAGGGAGAAGAGAAATAAATAAAGGAACGCATCCAGGCAAACATTGCGCTACTTTCTCATAGGTCGACATTTTCCGATTAGGAATCGAATTAGTTCGTTAATACGTACGTAGGAAGTTGACGCTATTCGAGACGTGTCAGGTTCTAATACAATAGACTAGATTTAGAAATGAAACGGGAATTAGTGCGTTTATTTTATAAACAAAGAATTAACTTTATTACTCAACGTTTTTACGACTTTGTTTATGAAATAAATGTGATAAGTATCGTTTCTTGACAAATGGATGAAAATCGCAAGACCTGTAAAATATTTTAATATTTATTTTTTGATGGGTGCTGTAGTGTGATCTTACTTACGTCTTTAACACCTCGAAAACATGATATCTCTTTAACGCTTTAAACCATCTATTACGATTATCATTGTATTAATATTACATGATAGTGCACAGTAACCCATTCATCTAAATCTGGAACAGTCCTAGTCTCTTATTCCTGACGACAGACCAGAAGACTGACGACATTCTAGTCACATTTCCAATTTGCACGCAACATGACACAATCTAAGTGTTCAACAAGTTAACGAGTTATAAATATCATTCCATAATTGAATGCAAGATGCACTCTCTGCAAAATTAACAAAGTTACTCAAGTCACGATGACATACAAGAGCATTGTTCACAAATGGCAACCGGATCCGGAACTAGCATAGACAGATAGTTACATCTGCTAAGTATAGTTCCTGGGTAACAAGAAACTTAGTATAATAATAATGAAATGATATGAAAATCTTTTATTCAACATAAGGATATTGATATCACTTATTGAACGTCAAAAAAAAAACATTTTTCATAAAAATATGTCATTAACATAAAAATTATTCGTTGATTATATATGCTAAATACATATATAGCATATACAGGGTGGCGCATTCAAAACGGTCAGTATGGGAAAGTCTGAAACTATAAGAGATACGAAGATTTGTTCTTAGGAACCATGTCACCGATTTTGATAAAAAGAATAACTGCATTCATACTTTCTTAGAAAAAACAACTGTATTCAGTACGGGAATCGAACCCGGTTGCTTTAAAAAAAATAAATTGGCCCTTTTCACTTTTTCTTTTTAAATATCAATTGTGTAGGTCTTAAGCTGTAAATGTCTCTATGAAACATGGTGTCGAAAATGAATAAAATGCATTGTTTTGGCATACTTTAGTTTATCATAGTAGGTTTTCTAAGTGACCACCGTTGTTTTCAATACAATATTCAACACGCTTAGGTAACAATCTTAGTATTGAATTTTGTATTTTCATGTGGTGAATTTGCGTTACAATTGACTTTATTGCTACTTTCAGGTCTTCAATGATGTCATAGCTTGTTTTGTAAAATTCATCCTTAACGTAATCCCACAAGAAATTTTCTAATATGGTTTAACACGTCACTTTAAGTGGACTTTTCAATAGATTGTTAGTTTTTGATTACTTTAGATAACAAAACCTCCTTAAAGGATTAATGCAATGCTAATGCTACATGATATGGTGTATGTAACAAGTAGGGAAGTACAAAACTAAAAACAGCCATAGAGACAATTTCACATGTCTGTTAAATATTGTTACGGTGTATGTAAACTTCATACTATGATAAACTAAAGTATGCCAAAACAATGCATTTTATTCATTTTCGATACCATGTTTCATAGAGACATTTACAGCTTAAGACCTACACAATCGATATTTAAAAAGAAAAAGTGAAAAAGGCCAATTTATTTTTTCAAAGCAACCGGGTTCGATTCCCGTACTGGATACAGTTGTTTTTTCTAAGAAAGTATGAATGCAGTTTTTCTTTTTATCAAAATCGGTGACATGGTTCCTAAGAACAAATCTTCGTATCTCTTATAGTTTTAGACTTTCCCATACTGACCGTTTTGAATGCGCCACCCTGTATAATCAATGACCAGACTGGAAAGCGGAGGTCGTCAAAAGTATAGTTGCTTGTAATTGTATTGCCTGTATGTAGTAACTGGTATAACTAACTTGCTACAGTAATCTATTATAGCACGAGTAATTAATAAGATGCGTTTATAAGCGGGTCTTGCAATGTTGGTGTAGTGTAATGGTTGAAACACAGTACTTATTTGAAATGCGAAGGAAGACTACCTTTTTTTTTATTTTTGTATTTTGAGTTGTATTTGACATTTTTTCATAAAAAAATATAATGAATATAAAGTTGCTTTCAAAATATATTATTTTATCATTTTAATTAATATTTTTTAAATTGTTTTACTATTGGAATAATGGTATTATTTTTTTTTAAATTGTTTATTAATAAACTGAATTGCGTAACAAAGTTAAATTATCTTTCGAATATTGAACCAATCCTGCATATAAAGAATAATATCTAAATACTTGCGCTTCAAAAAGAAAATAAATATTCTCATATAATTATGTATTTATACTTCCGCTTAAAAAAGGCGACATAAATATTCTTCAGGATCCATGCTAGAACTGCTATCACAGCGATAGTCTATCACGTCCCTGTGATATCACGGATGTTAGAACAATTATAATGAGACTGTGTACAAAGGGTTAACTGAGGTAGAGCAATGACGACACAGCTAGCTATTTTAGAACAGAATGGAATCTTTAGGAAAGGAATCGTTGAGTTCTTTGTATGGTCTATTTCCTATGCATTCCTTAGCCAATAAAATAAAAAGGATACTCGATGAATAGGGTTACAGAAACATAAAAAAATTTACGCAGAATACTTTCAGTAATGTTAGGAATATGCTATTCAGTATTATTACAGTATTAATTTGTACGCTGAAGCACGACGGCAGACCATGTTGAGACCCTTTAACTTAGATTAAGATCTTTTGAACACACATGTTTCACAAATAAATAGATTTTGATTTTATTATGAAAGACATGTTAAAAAATTACTTATCCAGCCACTGAATGCTAATTGTCTCGTCTGACAAAATACTGTCTGTAATAACGGCTTGCTAGCTCATACAACGAACTAAGAAAAATCCTGATTGGTCTAAGGGCTCTTAAAAGTCAACTAAGTTCTACGATTGAGTGTTATTGATTTTAATCGGCCGTTGAACTGGCAACCGTTTACCTTAGTCTATTCTGTACCTTTATCGAAATATATATCAAGCAAAAATATATTCGATTATATAAAGCTAAATTCTTGTTTGACTTCCACTTTGTACACATATCTTAAAGTTTCAAACTTCTACCTAAGCGCTTCCGGTATCTACAACTACGTAAACAAATCGAAAGCCATCCATATTTGTCAGAGCGGCAAGTTGGAAGGACAGAAACTTTTTGCAATCCCAACTCCTTGAAACTGAGATTAGCTTTTTTAACCAGCCATACATCTGTCAGAGAAACGTCAAACGCACGCCGACTGGACTGAAAAGGGGTGGAAAGTTGTAAGGTCGAAGGCCTCGAGAATAATTCCCTCCATTTCGGTTAGTCAATGTGTTTGCTCCGCCATTTTGATTCTGTTTGTCCATGACTTTATTTTGGATTGCTTTTTTGTAACTTTTTAGTTTGTGTAAGAAATATATAGAGTTAAAATGGAAAGAAAGACTTACGTGGAGATTCGATTTCTGTGATAATTTTTTGTAAGGAATAATATTACAAAAATATTACGACTGTACTTTTTACGGACAGTTTCTTTATTTAGAACTTCAGTTAGATTAAAAATAAAAAATTGTCATCATAAATAAATAAAGAACATATAATATTACATAAAAAACACTTTATGTACCATAATGACACAGAATATCTCGACCATTCCATAATTTTCCATGATATCGATCGTTTTATCGCCGATAGATTTTGAAAACCATTTATTTAGCCATTTCGCGTACCTCTATAAATTGCACAACATTTTCAGATCATTATTCTCAGCCCCTCATATCGCACACCTGTACACCAAAGGCCCGAGGGAAGGAAAATGTATATTGACATCTCTTTGCTCATTTCCTTGTATTACGTGTGTTTGCGAGCAGAGTGTAGAATGATTTTGAAACATTTATTTTTCTGTGAACTGTCGTTTCTTTGTTTGTGTTTGTAGCATTGAGAGTTTTAATCAAAATAGGTCTGAGATCGTAAATAGCAAATGCATACCCAAAGACTGGATTCTCAAATGCATAATATATACATTCACGTCCTTAAACCTTTTTTCGGGGTGGCCCAAACCTTGTAGATATACGTGTATATAATATCTCCTAGCTCACTTTTTAGCATAAATGCGGTTGTGCTGTCATAATGGAACATTGGTAACATGTTGCTAGCCCATGGAACAATATAATCCATTTACTCCTAGTCCCTTAGTTGCCACATACGACATGCTAGTATGAACTGCAGCTAGTTAGCAACCAAATCAGCTGAGAGGTTTTCAAACAACTCCGAAAATGTAACTGGAGTTGATAAAAGAGTTATCTAATATTAAATTAACATTTCCACGCCTCGTTTCCAAGATAAAATGAACAGTCTATGTCTACATTGTTTTCATAAATAAATTCAAGCCAATGTCTTCACGTTATTATGTTTGTTTTGCCAGCATAGGATAGTATGTGATAGTATTCTCTGTGGCATAGGTAAGTAAATATCCCTGACGTACAGCGTTACATCTAAAACGTCTTTGTTAGTTTGCTTTGTGAATTATGTACGTATGAATTACTGAAATTACTCACCAGGTTGGCGGGAACTGACGGAAATCCGCACGTATGTAGTTCCTCTATTGCTTTGTAAATATTGAATATGTACGTGTAATATTGAATGTAAATGTGTATTTATTTATAAATAACCAAGTTATTGACAAGCGCTTGACGACCCCCGTGGCGCGATCGGTTAGCTGCCTGAACGCTAATCTCAATTCCTGGTGGAGGCAGAGTTAAGAACTACGCTTTTCTACTGCTTTCAAATCTGCTCGTGAATTATATCTATATTTATCTATATATATATAATACATACATATTTCTTAAATATACGCTAAAGATAATCATTAATATGTGCGATTAGGGTTATGATAGACAATTTAGGAACAATGGCTACAGGATAATAGCGCATCTCGCATTAAATAGATCATCCTCTAGTCATAGTCTTGCGACGTGCCAGAAGGAAGTATTACATCTGCACCCGACGTGACAGGACGCTGATTATTACAAATTCCTGGAAATTGCAGCTGTAGGACAGATTCCATTCATAAGTTTTCGAAGTAGAAATGCAGAAATATTAGTTTCCATTGGTACGTGCTCAGTGAGGATTAAATCCTCTTTTTGCAAATACAAAGCTTGATGAGCTTTTTTAGCTCAATGAATTCAAGTACTCTTAAATATTATATGTAATATTAAATAATAATATAGTTTCATAAATTTCAGCATTATGAAAAGTGTTTTCACATAGTTTCAATAAAAGTTAGGAAAGTTAGGACTTTCGAATCCAATTTCAATATCGGAACAGACTTCAACAAACACATACAAGTCTTTGTATCTTCTTGGAGTGGGCAGAACAGAGCATTCAAATACTTTCTCTTCAACCACATCTTGCATATTTGGGATAAAAAAAATCGGAAGTAAAAAAACTACGCAATGTCGGCGCCTGGCATATTACACTATATCAACCAAAGAAGCATTACATTTGTAACACTAGTATGTTATTCCTGAAATTTTCTTTCTTTAGTTTATTAACACATCCGTTGTGAGAAAGTAAGCTAATTTTAAACTGTTGAGTTGTCGGGAGTCTTCCTCAAGACTAAGATATCCGGTTACGGAAGTCTCGACTCTAAATAAGCTTTTGACATGTTAGATGTTGAAATGCTACATGGCATTTTGATACGGTTTATTTTGGAAATGGAAGGAAATGTTTTATCTTAGCTGGGAAGTAAATATTATGCTAATTACATGATATTTTTATTGTACAAGGCGGCGAAGAATATGGGTATATATGGGCGAAGAATATATATAATATGTAAATAAATATATTTATATAACTATACTCGTTTACATTATTAACTATTGGCGTTAGACTAGTTACCGGTTGTTTCTGTTTGATGTTATATGCATAAAGGAATAATACAATTATATTACTATAACCATTATGACAATAGGTTAGTTTTAAATACACGGACTGTTATTCAAACAAGTTAATCACTTATAGGACTTTATACAACAATATTGAGAGAATTGCCATGATCATTTATTTCTTTTATGAACTGACTAGAATATTGTGTATATATTCATTCAAAAGCAAGAGAGATACTGTAAGAACATATTTCCTACCCATTTTTTTTATTTTTATATATCTACGTACGGCGATTCACTCAAAACCTACGTCTGTATTGTGAAGCTACATATTGGTCAAAGACCTTTAAATAAATAATTTGATCTATCTATAATACCCTGACTTGGCTTAAACCCTAAACTCTTGTCAGTAAACAGGGTCTGTCTTTGGCAGATTTATCTGATCGGAGACATTCTCAAATCGGAATAATTCAAGCGGATCATTGGTTAGGTTGGTAACCCTTGTCAAGGGAAATCTCGGTTAGGTTTACTTATACAACTAAGAAATTAGTATTAGTCTATCTCTAAGTTTGTGTTGTATGAATTGTTTATTAGATTAGCTGCGTATATCATTGGAGTGATTGGTTTAGGTGAATTTCCTTTGTTAGTAATCATGGTGAAAAATATAGGATTTCCTAATTAATTACCTTAGACTATCTTAATATAAGGATTTTGTAACGTCAAAGAATCTGTTTACAAAAGAATAATGTCTATTTTAAATGGTAAAAAAATACATGCATTCATTACTTAAACTTACTTGAATTTGACGAAACGTCATTGTATCTCAAAAGTATTCCTTCACCATGTAAACTACGTTCACATTCAAAATCTTCGATTTAAAATGGAACGTCTGATGGTAAACATTTCAGTAAATATTTGAATACGACCGCCATTTGAAGTACAGGTGAAATGCTGCAAAACGTTTAGGAAACCTGGCGTTTGTTGACAGTAGGGGATATATGTAGACAAGTCCATTTTTGTTAAGAAATTCTTTTTGGAAAAATAAAATAACATCAACATAAGATACACAAATGGTTTGGGTGATGTCGGAGGATCAGTGATGCAGCTTAGCTGCATCAAATACCGAGACAGCACCATTTCACTGCATCTATGTATATATAATAGTGTGATGTCAAAATGTATATAAACCGTGAATAAATGTTTTTCTTTCTTAGTGTTCTTACAAATAAATAAAAATTTTCCCAAAAGATAGAGCTTTAAATGTTAAACAAAATTAAGTTAAATAAAATTTGAAAGAAACTAAACGCTTATAAAATAATCCCGCCTTAAGTTAAGCACAAACGTTGGCGTAAAAACAAAACACGACAGGCGGGTAAGTAACAAAACATGACAGTCTAATCTTCAGCAAAACTTGGCGGGAGGGTTCAAGTAAAAAGTGGATAAGCCCAAAGAAAACGCGTAGCTATTTACTTTTACTTCATAATGTCAACACAAGTCCATCGATCCGCCAACGTTGGGACGAATAAGAACGTGACACCTCAACGATGTGAGAACAAAACACACCGTTGACAATGGAGGGAACAGCTGTGAATTTTCCCGCACATTATAAGACGCGTGAGAAAGGAATTTGCGTACGAGAAAATGGCCTAAACATGACACGACATTTGCGTCTTAGAAGTTTAATTCTGAGAATATACCTTTATAATATAGCTAAGACTCTCAGCTCAGCCCCTCTACCCTTTCTTTCGTAACCTAGCTTTGTAATTAAATGCAAAACAGTGAAATGGATCTGTGATGCAGAACTCAGGAATTACCTAGCTGAATATTTTTCATTTATATTTTCTTGATTAACACTTATTTTTATTTAGCAAACCTTGACGGATAGGCAGAGGTATGCTTGACTTTTCCCGCAATGCATGTCGGCGAAATAGTTAGTACTTTATATGACTGGTAGTAAACCGTGTCGCCACGTATACTTTCAAGCATTTTTGTTCCAAGCAATAAGTAGGGTTCCAATGAAAGCAATTATACACCTAAATTACGAGTAAATTCTCTTAACATTTTTTTTATTAGAATTTAAATTCGTGTTTTGGGTCTTATTTTTCAGTTCATTGAGCCCTTTTATTTTTGTTCTAGTTTTCTGGATCGGAATTAATTTCTTTAGAACATTGAAATTCAATGAAATGTTTTATTTACACGGATACTTTTACCTGAAACTGTCAAATGAGCCTCCGTTAATTTTCTGTTAACCGCTGCTCACTTCTCGAAATATTTCATTTCTTCTTTTAGGTGTAAATCAACCGCGACTTAAAGTTTAATGCCCTTAATTCAAAGAGTATTGCGTCTTTGTACTTACCTGTCTTTTTTAATTTGGTTCACTACATTTCAATAATTTTATTTAGTTCTTATACTTACTTTTCATAGCACAAGAGTTTTCTTTTCGGTTTGTTTTAAATACTGAGCTAGACTAGGGCTAAAGTAACTAAAATTAACTGTTTTTTCTCAAATGTTCTTCAATCTCCAAAAGGGCACGTAATTATACAATATACATATTATGTACAGTGATTGGCAGAAATCACGAATCCCAATTCACAGATCCTGGCAAACCACTTTCATTTTATGTATACTGAGAATCTATGTCAACGGATAAACACAAGGTCTTTTCATAGAAAACTGTATAATATTGGTGTTAAGTGAAACTTTGTAGCTTCCCTTGACTTCTGATGTTAATTTTCACTTTCCCTTGACTCCTTGCGCAGAAATGGGTCACCTTATTCCCCGTCTCAAAGGACGAACAGTGCATTGTGTATGTAAATGGAATAGTCAAGGAAAAGTACGTGATTCCGTTCCTAGAATGACGCGGATTGCAAATATATTCACTGGAAAACGTCATAATAAATAATGATGTCGGATTCTTCAAATGTGTTGTAAAATTGTAAGAATATGTAAGTATAATTTATGTATTCGCGTGTGTACTAGTGAAGGGGTGGTATCGTTTTGATTTATTCAATTGGCATGTTACAAAGTGTAGCTACTTAATTCAATAAATTCTTATTCACACGTCTTATGTCTTATATCTATGTCAGCAATTTAAATGTATTTTTTGTTAGAACAAGAATTATTTAATTACATCGGACATATGAACAGTCTGCAGTGAATTCTTACCTCAGTGACATAGTATTTCCAGTTTCTTTTAGCATAATTATCGATCAGAGTAAAAAATCAATTTCGAATATTGGTGAATATAAGCTAACCCTATTATGAATATGATTTATTCAATTGTTTTTTATCCTTTGATACAATATACCGAGCTAATTTTTTTTACAGTATTGTGATGTATTTAAAGTAAAGTAAAGTAAGTTAAACAATCCTATACAAGTGCTATTGAATCAATGGCATGTCTTTGCGTTCTTGTCTTTGCGTTCTTTATAATAGATATTATGTACGTATATATGTACTTTATACTTCCAAGTACATCCCGCTACCTGTTATGCAAATGAGAGCAAATCCCGTTGCCGCAATTCTAAGCAAAGTGGGCCCCAAGAGCTTTTCAGTGAATGAACGAGTGAATGATAATGATGAGCATGAAATATCTTGCAAACAACGAAGATGAATGAACTCCCACCTTGATTTATGTTTAGGTTTTGAAGCTCAGAGATGTAACTGTTTGGAGGGGCCTTGAAAAGAGTAGGTTTAGCATTGTCATGGTACACGAGTATACCTTTAAGAGAGACTACAATATATATGGGGTTACTAGGTCATCATCTAATCATACACTTACATCGTGATCAAAAGAATGGCAGCGGCTGACAGTCTGAAGTTCCGTGAACTTAGAACTAAGGAATGAGTATGTAGTATAGAGTTAAAAGTATACAGTATTTTTTGTTGCCTGTGCTAAAGTAGATTTAGCGATCAGGTTACGTTGGTATACGACACTGAGACTAGAACACATAAATGATACATTTAACTATGAGTAATAAACTTAGATTGCATTTTGTATTGTATTCATTGTTCGTGTTACTAGTTTTTACATATTGTCATTTGAAAGACATAACATGCATACACATCACGCCCGTTTCCCTATAGAGGGGTAGGTATAGATCCTCATCTGTCCCGATCCTGACAAACCACTTTCACTTCACTGGCACTCATACACACTCGCCGGTTATCGGAAGTCCCAACGGTTTGAATCACAGAAATGAATGTAATGATTCAAAGACTTTGCTTTTTCATATACTAACAGTTTAACTACTAATATGAAAGCTTCTACTTAGGTCTTTTTAGCATTGTCCGAGTGATATCACAGTTAGATTAAGCTCTTAATAGATCATGGAGAATAGGTACTTAAGGGTCTGTCAGTCTGTTTTCTCGAAGCAATTGGGGCGAAAAACGATCTTTATACGTACTATTAGGTACAGTGGGCAGCATGAGATATTAAAATATTGGTATATACATACATTAATATTCACATTTTGGGTGGACATAAAAATCTCCTTGGTTACTTTTACCATTCATGTTGAGGTTGTCATGGCAATTATATGGATGCAGACAAGTTATTATACGATTATTCATTCGTATTCGATTCACTACTATAGACTTTTGAATTGTATGGCCTTTATGGTAATTTCAAAGTCTCTGTTCAGTAAATAATCTATACCTAATTACTCGTAAATTATACGTACTTTATTATTTTACTATCCAAAGTGTGTTTCTTTACATCACATGATATTGTATTTCATATATACTGCCACATATAAAGAGCTAAGCTAGTACTCGTATCATCATATTATATTCGTTAGTACATATATTATATAGTTATACATTGTGAAAATCTTCGTATTATTATACTAGTAACAGAGAAAGAAATATGTACAAAGTTGTTGCCTGTACACTTTATTTCATCACGGTGATTGATGTGTAATTGCTTTGTGTATATTTAGAGAATTCTCGCAAAAATGTCTGTCATGGATACACTCAATCAAACTCACGTACTAATAACACTGGAATGTTTTTCATACAACATACCTTTTCTAGCTTCATATAAAAATAATTAACGAATACATGCATCAAATATCATGTGTTATATTTTATTAAAACAACAACAAACTTCTGTTTAAATATAAATAAGTTTGATTTATGAACTATTGCAGAATTAGTTACGAACTACAAATTGTACTATTAAATAATTTTGTGACTAATATGTTTTATTCTTTGGTTAGTTGTATATGTGACTCAGCTTAATGTAAGCAAAAATATATTTTATTACATTTAAATAAGCATCCGCAACATAAACCCTGAACACGAGTACATAAATAAATAAGTACAAAAACACAAATACCAGTGTCAAGTCAACACCAAAGAGTACCAATACTTAACCTCCTTACGCCGGGTGATACCGGCACGAGGGCCTCATCTAATTATTTTCCATACCAGTAGAATTCCCAGTGACCCACATTTCGTCACAGCGCATGGCTTGTGAATGAAAAATTGCTGCCATTCGCCTGCCTACTTTATTAGGGTGTAAAATACGAGTGCTGTTGACGTCACAACAGGCCCAGTTTTGGATACGATTACGGTTCACAGTCTATATACCGTGTAGAGGGTGCATAACAAATTTTATCAGTTATTTTTAAAAATAGAACACAACTACTTATTTTTTTAATAATTATTTCCTATATCGGTTCAGTTCATACCATGTACATGTTTTGATTAGTTATTAATGTTATTGTTACGAAATGATAGGCCATTTTGAGTGTTTTAGTACAGTAACTATCGTTACATTATTATTATAAGATGAAGACAATTTATGCAAGACGTATGTATGCTTACTTTTTGCTGACGACTGTCATTGTCTTTAATGGAACAGTAGTGTCAGATACTAAGTTCGATTTCTTAAGAGACCTTTTCCTTTAACACTTAAAAATTCCTAAAACGAAATATCAACTAAATATATACTGAATTCTCAAAACAGTGTCCCATATTATATCCTGTTTACCTGCTCTGTACACATATTAGTCTGTACGCACCCTTATTTCTAAAAATAGCCTCAAAACATGCAGTCTCTTGGAACCATTATCACCGTTTATCACGAGGACTGAGGGGTGGCAAGGTGACAGCTGATAAGCGCCATCTATTTTAGTGAATCTTTACGATGTGGCATTAAAGTATTTTTGTATAGAGACAAGTGGTATAAGATAGAGCAAAGGTTTTCTTTGGCTATACGCTGATTTCGTAATATATATTATAGGGAGAATAAATAAGTAGGCACCGTGTTGTCTATGTATGCTTTTCTTTTGGTTAAAATATATATTACATACATACATACGCTTCACGACTTGTGTACACACACTCCCTTTTTTATTATGGCGGGGTAGTCAGAGGCTTGAAAAACCCATCTCCGAAATTTCGAAGGTATGTTAGGTATGGTAAAATATAGATTGGATAGTCTTTTTTTATTCAGTCTTGCATTTAACTACTCTGAAGAATGTTTTACGTTTGTGTTAAGAATATTTATGTCGAAAAAACTATTAAAAAAAACTATATTGTCTAATAAGTTACTTAATATTGATACATACCTATACGAGAACGTTCACGTCCTTTAATCCCTTTCGTGGTGGACAGAACCTTGGAGAGAGATATATAAAGACAGAAATGATAATGGTTTTAGCTAACCTTGCATCAACTCAAGTAATATAACTTAGATACAAATTAATGCCAAAAGTGGTTAAGTTATATTTACTTCAAAGTTATGTCCATTCCTTTGGGGAAAGTGGTTTTAGTATATGTACATATAAATTCGCAAGCCACATTTATTGAAACAGTAGGTAACACCAACTAACTAATTAAATGAATACCCCTAAGCTTCATACATTTGTGTAGTTAATTAATAACCCTTGTACTTAACAGATTCAAATATAACCGCTTATGAGATATTCTGAGAAATAGTACTTAGCTCCTACTCATTATATTCTAGTTTGGAATATAAATAGAAAGCAAGCAGCTGCCTTTCTTAACAATATGTAATGAAAAGCCTCTAAAGGGTTAAGGGTCAAATCTGGTGCTGCCGGATCAGCAAAATCGGGTGCTGCCGGAGGACCAGTGATGCAGCCTAGCTGCATCGTATACTGAGGCAGCACGTTTTAACTGCATCAATGGTTTTCATTCTTGATGTTTATTGTTTGTGTCTTTAATGTAATTTGTGCAGTGAATAAAGTATTTTCTTTCTATCTTTTTCTTTCAAATCTAGCGAACGATGAATAGAACCAATATCAACTTCGATATTCATACTAAATGTTACTAAGAGCATGTTGTATCGTTAAGCTTTTGCTTACCTGAGGAAAATGAATGACGTGATTGCTTGAATACTATAAACTATAGTCATAATGAATTACATAGTCAGAATATATATGAAAGAATAAACTAACTTATAGCTAACATTATCTATAACAAACTGTACTTAGCTCAAACAGCAGAGTACTTAATTAAATTATCGAAGACTAAGCTAGGCATGCAAACGGTTAAGCTAGATAATTAATAAGTTAGAACATTAAGCCACAGCTTGAATCGATACTATGTAAACTCGATATCAATATCGAAGCATCACGTATACTAAAACTCCTAAGCTCTCAAGTGTCAACACGCTAAAATAATAGTATATTTTTTTGGAATTCGTGTACTAAGATCGTTACTTAGCAAATGAGTATTTCAAATATTTTTTATTACGCCTTAGATTTAGACCATATAGATGAAATCCTAAAATAGAAATACATAAATATATCAAATAAAACATTACAATTTCAATTATTTTTGCGTCAGTATGGCTCTGACATTTGCACTTATCAACTAAATAGAAAAAATCATTTTTCGATCGTCATTTATTATTTCCACGATTACTAATTATTGCATGAGACTGGTTATTTGAATATGGGTAATACACAATTCTATATACTTATAAATAATCAAACACTAGAAGTCTAGAACTGCTACTAGTTGACCCGTGACATAGGCCATTAGCATAGGCCGTTGCTACATGGGCGAAACGTCGGAAAACAAAAATAATACTTGGTGTATAAGATGTGCCCGACACATCCCGTTATTCTTGCAAATAACGTAAATAACATATGATAATAACGTTTATTCTTCTTTACAGGTAAGACCAAGACAATACTTCAACTCGTACCTTCATTAATTGATTGAGTAAGTAACTTTTACCAGAAATACGTACGTAAACGAGATGTGAAGTGTATTTTTACTCGTATGCAAATTAAATAACTGGTTACTAGGTAAATAACATTTGCCTAAGCCCCGGAAAAATTCATCGAAGAGTGTTTTGGATTTGCTTCTAGGAATTCAGCTTTTACCCCCCGTTTGAATGAGGTTTACTAATACAGAAACAGCGCTTCTCAGTATGTTGCAAATAAAATGACAGAATTCATGTTAAAATAAATTTATCATTTTGCTGTGCTAGTCTGAGATGTAAAAAGAATGATAACTAGCAATCGTTCTTCCCGGCATATCGTAGGAGGCGATTAAGGGACTGGGGGTATATGGAATCTATTGGGCGATAGGCTAGCAACATGTCACCAATATTCCATCGCATCCCACATAACCATGCTAATATGTGACGAAAATGTTTTTATGTCTACAAAATTTTGTCCACCCCGAAAGAGATTACTAGATGTTAATGTATTTGTAAATACTTATTGAAATCAATTAATCATTTTGTGCTACTCTAAACGTTAAATTAGTTTAAACTATACACATGACATGCATTTAAATTTTTGTACGTTGAATACAAAAACGGGAATATTCCTGGAACAGGCTGACCTTTGTCTATATAGCCTGATGGAGACAACGAAATCACGTTGAGGTACCTTTACCAACTCTATTTTTAACAAAGTAGATGACAGAAAATTTCCTACTTTCAGATATCAGATAGTTACTATACTAAATAAAATAAAACTTTGTTAATAAAATATACGTGAAAAGTCCGGTTTCTCTCTCTCTCGAAATAATTGGATACAACACTTTTCATTGTCGATAATTTTGTATATAACTAAAAACTTCTTAAAAAAGTCCATTAAACGGCATTGCTTTTAAAGCTCTAAGCACAAAAATAACGAATTTTATTTTACAAATAACGGATGGTATAAATATTGTTAAAATTGGATGAACGAATTCCGTGTAAACAAATATTGTTGTCAACAATCTAAAGAGAGACGTTCCAAAGAAATTTACGAAGCCAACATTAACCGCCTATATGTCCATTTGCACTACAAAACGATGCATCTCAAAATACACGCGGATGCGATAAGCCACATTTTAATTAAAGTCTATTTTTAAAAGTTCAGTGCGCTTCCACCATACGACGCGTGGGAGAACGTTCGAAAACCATTTTTATTTAGAAAGGAATACCTCCGATGTTTACTTTTTAATATATCTTAAAACCTTTTGTGTATATGGTATTAAAAATCAGGTATCTGTTTTTGTATAAGTTGTTTTGTCTGAGAAAACATTGTGGTTGACGGTTAGGGCTGTGTTTAATTTTATGTATTTCGTTCGTGATGTATGTTTTGCTTTAGATTTTTTGTTAATTACACGTGTTACCATGAACCGTCATGGTTTGTGACACTTATATTAGCTGGGACTTGTTTATAACGTATCTAGCAGCCTGTCTATTTTTACGTAACAAGCATAAATAATATCTTAACTTTTATTGTTATCTCTGTACCCAATGTTATCTCTAGTGAGAAAACTTTCAAAAACATATTGTTCTGTATAACTGTATAAGTATACACATAGTATACAGACATACATTACGTTTAAAAAGTAAATAGTTTAACCAAGCCAACCACATGAGTTTGAACGTGTTCGTAGTTGAACATAAAAAGATACGTTCAAATAACCATTAAAGTTAAAACAAACACATTATGTTAACTTTAAAGTGTTTCAATTATATTAACAGAGTTTACATTTGTTCATTAACTACTTTATAGTTTTTGGTTTGCCATTTTAGTCTAGTTATAAATACAACTATAAAAGATCCTATTTTGTTTTTAAAATAGCGTAAATTTATCATTTAACTTATTAAACATAACAGACCATTTTCACGATTTATTTTGTCCAAGAGATTTTATAACTTAATATATACGATGATATTTTGAATACTTTTAGAAAGAATACTTTATTCAATCTTTGATAACATATTAAAGGCTTTTTTTCCCAATCTTAAAAGAATAACCAGCCTTTAGCCAATTTTTAATCTTATCTAAAAGATGAAAACGAAATATTATCCCTTCCTAAAAATGTTGTTCTTCCCAAAAAATTGACAGCATGAAATATACCCATCCAAAAGTAAGCACCCTATCAAGCTTGAAGCCTGAACTTTGGCCAACGAACGAAACTTGATACAGCCATTAAGGCACTTGTTTATTGCTAAAACGCGTACTTTTTTAGAACAACAAACTGTACACAATCAATCTCAGAGGCGCTTCGCTTCGTTTCAACCATTTGTTACTGTCGCGAAATGGATTCATTTACGAAAGCAAATAATGAGCGCTACTTGTTTTTTTGAATAAACGCTGCTGGAAGGACATCTGATAAAGGTTGCTAATTAAGGTTGCGTTACACGATACGTATTTGTCTTCGTCCCGTGCTAGAATTGAATTTGTTTTCAGTTCGATTTCTTTTACTTTGGATTGATGAGTGAGACTTTCGGTATCGAAACATATATACATATACGAGTATGTATGTTAATTTGAGCTCCTAAATTATAGGCTATGCTAACGTCCGTACAGTAAATAGTTTTATGTTTGAGAATTATCATAAATAGTTTAAAACAAGTAAAACCTGAATCTTAAACACAAGATTGATAATAAAATCTTGGAAATATTTAACCCAGAGGAACACTAAAAATATCAAATATCATCAAATATCAGTCACAGTTTTTGAGCTCTTCCTAATACAAGTTATTTAACTCAAACGGAAAGGCTCAACAAATCTGTAACTGTGCACAGATATAAATAAAGAGAACTCGTAATTGTCATCGGACTTCAATTTATGAAAGTAAATAAAAAATAAACGGTTCCAAATTAAATTTCCGCAGTTCACAAATAAACCAGGTCGTATATTTGATAGAACATCTTACTTACAAAACCATTTATAGTACTAAAAGAGCAGTTGAACCGATGAACTAAGTTCTTTTGGACACTTGCCAAGTATGGCATCTGCGGAACACAGAATCTTACTTTGATGTGCTGTCAAAATATTGTGACGCCTACTTCTCGCATTGAATGTTAGTTGTAGGTAACATACATATATTCACGCCTCTACGTCCCTAACATGATAGGCAGAGATAATCGATCGCAACCTTGAACGATCCTGACAAATCTCTCTTGCTTCACGCACCCATTAACCTTCTCATACATGCTGTCCAGTACGTAAATAAATAATATGCATTCTGTAGTAGGTAGGTAATATACAATTGTAGTTGGTGAGGGAAAAACTAAAATAAAATTTAATGTTGTCAATACATGAGTCAGTCATTAATGTGAGTTCCTATTTGAGCCTGAAAAGTTCATATAAATTCAATTTATTATTTACACACACACACACCCTTTTGTACTAAATATGAAGTTCATTAATTAAGGTGGAATTTAGGTATCAAGGTTTCTATATTTATTTCATTTATGTTATCTACATTTTGTAAATAACATTTTATACTAATTCTTCTAACTTATAAACAATTTAATTAATATGAAACTATTTTTTTTCTCTCTGTATCCATGTTATAAACACAATGTGAATTTTATAAAGAAAAAAAAGAATAAACGGTAACACTCCAAGTGATCTCTGACAATCCAGATTTCACGTCAGTCCCCATGGCAACGGGGCATTGACCTATTTTAATTATTCCCGGAATATGACGGCATTTTCCTCGTTATTACAAAAATCATTGTCACGCACAAGAATGTCCTTAAAAAGTTTTTTGTAAACCCGGTTTTTCTGTAAGGTTTGTTAATTTTAAAATTGAAACGATGACGATCTTTCAGGTGTGAACTGAAATTGTATTTTCAATTCAATATGCCAATTACGCATTCTTCCCGAACAAATCCGTTCATATTGAATGACTTTTATTACATTTATTAATAAAATCTAATTTTAGCCTTGCTTTTTCAAATACCATTACAATATTAAATACGGACACATTTCTATGCTTACCCGGGCTAAATGTAATAAAATGAAAATAATGAACGTCTCTATTGATAAAGCTGTGAAAACAAGTAAACAAATAACTATTATTGAGCGACTATGTCCTAAATCTACTTTAATTCATCTAATTACTACAACAGTTATCTTAAAACACAATAAAGAGGTTTCAATTGGTAAGATTGTGTTTGTATGCAAGAGTATGTAAGTAACAAAATTCTCATTTCGCGAACAGCAGGTTTTGATTTACTTTCACAATAACAGGGTTTCATAAAGGCACACAAACGCTACTCAAATTAAATCACGTTTTTCACAATGAAAGCGTGTGTTACCCAAAATGTTACAGCATTTTTCTACTAAGCGATGGAAATATATTACCCAGGACGTTCTTTTGTTTACTCATTGCTTACAATCATGAATATCAGGTGTTGCTAGGAAACCAATAATACTACGAATAGTTTTCAATTTAATGTTACGTAGGGGTCGGCCCAATAAGATATATGACAGTCAGACTGACGCCATATTGAAAAAGAGTCACGTCAGAAGAACCTAAAACCGCCGTGTGTTTATGAGGAGGTGTATGAGTATCAATGAAACGAAAGTGGTTTGTCAGGATCGAGCCATAAGGAGATAAGCCCATCCCTCTACAGGGTAACAGGAAATGATGTATGTATTCAATTTAACTAACCAAATATAAGAATAAATAATCTATTGAGAATGGTTTGTTTGTTATGTAGCTTTTAAAATCAATCGTTATATGAGTATTTATTATATAAGGTTAACACACACACACTCATAATCCTTGAAAAAGCGGCATATCACAATCATACCATTACTGTCATTTCATTTATTTCTAGTTTTGTTAATATAAAATTGAGTGTGTATGAGCCGGTGTACGAGTGTTAATGAAGCGAAAGTAGTTTGTATGGATCGGGACAGATGGGCATCCAAAATTTCTGCCTACACCTGTACAAATAATCAGGCGTGATGTGTATGTATAAAAGTGATAAATAAGGTAAGATAAAAAAAATAAACACTCTCCTTTACCTGTTAGAAAGCCTGCAGTTTTTACAAATTTTCATTGCATCTTCAATAAGTAATAATATTTCATTAGATTTATCTTACATTTACAGCCTTCATAAATAAGTTTACTTCTAAAATACACCGTTTAGAGTCAGGTCAATAAATACTCAATTTAAGGTAGGTATTGCTTAAGCAACCTTTTTGACTTTGGATCGTTAAATCAGACATTTTGTTTCATTAGACACGCTTAATTGATTCTGTTTGTAAATCATAATTTTTATGTTAGGGTTGAGGAAATTTTCGGAGTAATTTGAAATGGCCTGTTTATTAATTACCATCTCTTTCATACCATTAAAAATTAAGTGTTTTATTTAAGTAGCAGTTTGAAATTAATAAGTATAATTTTACTTTAAGACAGCGTTTGTTACTCGCATCACGTCGTTGTATCCTTTTGAGGTAAACAAAATCTCAAAAACATTTATCTTTTATATATTTTTACGAAAGCTCGGAAATTTATAAGTATAACTTAAACTATATTTCTTAAGTTGAACTGTATTATTCACAATAGTATTTACATTAATACTTACTTACATTAGTTACTAATAAGTGCAATTTAATTATAAAATGATATCTTAATATGAAAAAAAACTATATATCTAAGATTGCTATTATTCGTATATATATTCAAAATTTTTTCGTCCCAAGAAACACCCAACATCAGAAATAAATCTTGCAAAACATTCACTTATTCAGCTATCAGCAAGGATATCTCTCTTTCTGTTAAGGGACGGAAGTACGTGAATTCTTCTCATTTTGGCAATCTCGAGCGCCATTTTCCCTAACAGCTTACCTGTTAGAGATGTTCAGATATATTATTTACGATTAAAATACATTTATCTGATTTTAACTGTTCTGGTTTATGCAAAGAATTGTGTATATTCCTGTATGTACTATAATTTTACAACTATTTGCTACTACTAAGAGCATTAAAGACCGTACAAAAACTAATAACTATAATACCGTAAACTTGTAACTGATATCTCAATATAAGCATTTAGTTTATGTTCATATAAATACTATAGTTATACAAAACCATAGATATATGAACATTCATTAACATACGATCTATATATTTATAATTCTTAACCACTTAACAGTGAGACTTAAATATTTACTGTTCAATAATAATGAATAAACTTAAACGAACCATATTATCTTTAACAAGTACACTACACAAACATGGTAAAGGTAGAAATAAACAGCAAATTAATATAATTCAGGCAAAAACCAAAACACCTACACCGAAAGGGTTCTCATAAAACAACAACCTAAAATCAATGCTCTTTCCAAACTCAGACAAAATTCGCATTAAATGTATTCATTATTTTTTCTCTTTTCAAAACTCAACCTGTGGATCCAGACGAAGGTCAGAGGTCCTTAGTCCCCTTTTAATTAACACCACACAAAGGGTAACTAGACGAACGGTGAACACCCGAACGAATTGTTTCGAGGCACTGATATGTAATAATTATGCTGAAAACAGTGGAAAAGGTGTCTATGGGGGCTAATTTGGTTAACAATGCTCTAAGGTACAACAGCAAAAAGAATCTTTGTTGCAAATAAAATAAAGATTTTGGACGAAAATGTATATTTTAATTGTTCATATAAAGATAAAGACGATTTTTGTCTGCTACGAAATGCTCTTCAAACCATATTTTGCGTTACTACGAATTTTAAATAAGGCTTTTATGCAAAACAGTAGTATGGAGAATTGTGTTTATGTGATTGTACATTTTTATACATATTAATGTCTATATTAAAATTCATGCTTGATAAGATAATATAATAATAATTTCAAATCAATAAATCGTACATCTCAATATTAGATCTTAATATAACTATAAATATCTTGCAATACACAGAACAAAATGTTTAAGAGACCGATTACTATGAAAATCACAACAAACACATTCTATTCAAGACATTTTTTTATTTAATACATTTTCTTCCTAATATGTATATTAACCACGCCACACAACAAATAAACCCTTTCTAGGAAACCGAACTAACCTAGATTCCTAATAGGCTACTCTAGTCTGAAGTATTTGCCCTGGGGTAAATATAGCCTTGGTTAAATCCCTATTTCATGTCTATATTAATCCAAAGTGTGTAAAGCAGCTCTCATTATAAATTTTGCCTTCTAATTAACGTTTCTATGGAGGCATTAAATGACAATTAAAATATGCGCCCTTTACCATTGAGGCACTGTGATGCTATTTATAGTAGAAATGCTTGTGCTTTTACTTTCAAAGGTTTAATTACACATCATTAGTATCAAGAATATTACACACATATACGTTATGTATCCATATCACGTTTTCACGAATTTATTTAAAATTATTTTTCAATGATATAAAGGTGGTCTTTCAGGAAAGCGTATAATAATATTCAATGAGGAGAAAACAGTTTTTCAGGATATCACAAAAGATATCCTTAATCTCAGTCGATCTTTATATATATAAAAGACAACATTTGTGTCTAGTTATGTTAAAATTTTATATGATTTTGTACATACTTGTATCTTTCCGTCATTGTGAATTTCAGAAGTCATGCACATAATAGAATATGAATTTGAATACACGACAAAACAAGATATCAGAACAATAACATTGAATTCGTTTCACACCTTGACATAGGCGAGGGTAACAAAACCGAATTCATTAGAAGTTCACAATTTTAATTAAAGCCACGCCTTAAGTGACGGTTAGATTTGGCGCACATTAATTCAATTTAATATTCAAAATGTTTGTTATTAAAAGGCTGCACAGACTACACTGTTTGTAGACGCAATGTAGGTATATGACAAGCTTTATGCTCATTAAATACGAGGTCTTTAACCTTTCCTGTTTGGTAAGAGGATTCCACCATTGTTTAGCTTCAAAGGTATTATGAAACATAAAGATTACGATCAGATAACCAGTGCCCAACCTGATAGATAGCTTGACCATATCCAATAAAGATATAGGTAGGTGTCCTTAAAATGTTTTTACACAGCCAAAATATATACATACATACGCTTCACGACTTGTGTATACACGCTCCCTTTTTTATTGTAACAGTGTAGTAAGAGGTTTGAGAGCCCATCTCCGCAATTTCGAAGCAAAATTAACATATATACATTCACCTAGGATATGATATATCATCGGTCACTTATATCATTCTTATTAGGGTTGTAATGTTCTATACCTAATAAACTACAACTACAACTCTACAGGAAGACGGGCGTGATGTGTATGTAAAATGTATAACAAAAGCACGAGATCATCAAAATGGTCACTTGTCACACCTGTAGGCAAGTGTTATTGATTTCGGTGATCGATCTTGTGTTCCAACCGTAGTGAAACCTCGTACAATAGGTGTGAACAAACACAATTTCACCTGGAACATCCAATCGGAATCACGTATCGAACACGCGCCAAAAGTTTCATACAACACACCTGCTTCGTTTTACAAGTTTGTAGCGTATAAACACGGGGACTTTATTAAATTTCTGGTCGAGTTCGTTCGCGGATTTCAATAAATAAAGTTTAGCGTTTATCCAAATTATCACGTGTTAGTCTAACATGTTAAGAGAAAGCTAAATAGATGATTTTCTTTAGATAAGTGATCTTGGGCTTACAACCTCCGATCTTGGCTTAACACTGCATATTTAAACTACTCATATAAGTCATGAAATTAAGTTAATTTGTATAATTGTAGTAAAACGTTCAATAAAATTGTTAAGCATGTCAAAGTACTGGTACTTGCACTTATTTTTACTAACATTCAGTTACAAGCGATACACTGCTATTGCAATCATTTTTAGTGATATTTGTTATCACGACTTCTACAGCTAGGTGGAAATATAAATAGTTGCTTATATTATTTCAAGCTATTGGCTCCAAGTTCTGACAGTGTAACTTAGCCTTTGAAAGTCTAAGCAAGCATATTCACCAGAGTTCCGTTCTAGAAGGAATATTCCAAAGGATAAAACAGATGTTTATCTTCGACTCGAGTCTTTGATTAATATTACTTACTATCAAACCATCACGGGATCAAAAGCCTCCGAATGGAACATAAAAAGCCTATCCGAATAGGAACTGTCGTAAGCTTTTACGCTTATACAAGGTACACTTAAATACAATATAAAATCTTGATCACTTAATAACTGAAAGTAGGTTATGGGCGAAGATAACTTATGTCGTCTTTATTATGCTTTGTAACGACGCAATAAAATGGCAACAGATTCGCTGTTAAATGCTGCGAATGGCTTTTGTTTTGGTAATATAATCAATTCATACACAGTGTGTGCGTCACTGCTCTCCAGAGGGATAAAGATAGATAAAGAACATAAAAGATTGAGGAAACATAAACGTAGACGTCCCGAGTAACTAACTGACTTTTATATATTATACTACATATATGTGGATAACTTATATACTTGTACACTTTTGTACGTAAACAAAACACCTGAAAAACCTAATACTTATTTAATCTTTTGACTAACTAATCTTTAGAATTATTAGCGTGGTGTTGTTGATTGATGATTTAAGCCCGAATTTTACATTAAATAAACAAAACATACATTTAAAATAACCTTTACAATCAACAAATGCCGTAACTGAAACTAACACCTGATCATACCTTTTCCAAAAGGTAGATGGCGCCACCAATTAAATTATATAGTGCCCTTATTCCGTGCTAAGCTAGCAACTAACCACAAATTCCAATCTATCTTTAATCTAAGCTATTTGTGGAATATGAGAGGTATTTGCCCTGAGGACCAAATTTATTTTTCTTGCAATAACATCTTGAGAAGATCGGCCGTTTGGATTCTAGGTTTGCCCTTTAAATAATATTTGCGGACTAAGGTAAATCCCAGTTTTTGTCTTTGTATAATATGATACTTACATGTCATCAGACTTTTTGTCTATGACATATATGATAGATATTTGTGACCAGACCTTGTATAAAAAGTAAATTGCGTGAATAGGGCAACATGTTTGATATTGTTCCAATTTTTTGGCCTCTACACATTTTTTCAATGGGGTTTTGTGACCCATATTGTAACTTTCGTGTTCACAACCTTTCAGTAGGTATTTTTTAATACTGTGTCATCACGTCATTCTCGATATGTTACAGTAGAAAAACTCACTATAGATTGACTCATTACCTGTCACATTAGTGTTAGCATATAAAATAAGTTTGTATAAAAAATAATGAAGAAAATGATTTATTTATTTTCATGTTAAATTATAGTAATTTCTTTATAGATATATAAAGAAAAAGAGAAGTTTTACTTCTATGATACATACTTATGAATACACTTTTATTATTATTACAAAACAAGTAATCAGTAAAATGTTTGTACAGTTTGGGACAATTTGACTCTCTGCTCTGGCTTGAAGGGCAGTTACTGAGCAACGAATTAATAAATAGGTACCCTATTGGGTAAATCTATTATATCTATTTTTTATGTCACTTATTAGTTTCCCCTTCCCAGAAAAACAGTGTCTTAACATATCTTAATAGTCAAAATACCTGCATACCCAAAAAGTGTACAAATTCGAAACCTTCAACTTATCAACGTTAGAATGTTCTACTAAGCGTAGGAGTGATATTGATGCTTTTTACAAAACAAACGACGACATCTGTGTTTTCCAAAATGGCGAAAAGTAAAAGAGTACTAGTACACCACAACCTTTTATGCCTTTTGTCACAATAGTCTTGGAGACATGATATCTCATCTTAATCTTAACATAATCTCGTTTGTACAAGTTTAAAAAAATATATTTTTTAAAGGATTAAAAGCTCAGATCGGATAATATTAATAACCTTACAACACCCCATCAAAACAGCTAGCACCTAGTTCGATTACATTTAAATACTATACAATAAAACCTTCCAGTAGACTAACTACTGATCCTTTATTTTATCTTTACTCTTATATTCTGTAATGAGTGCCCTTAATTTCCTCCACTTAATTCCTCGGCTAATAGTATGCAGATCGGGGTCGGTCACTGCCCAGAGAAGGCATAGAACATTTCCATCCCTCTTGTAGGGCACTAAGCCTTTGATCCTTTATTTGCGACCTCGATTCGCGTTTACAATTTAATTACCTAAGGTACACAACCCTACGCCAATCAGGAAAGTTCTATGTGTTTTGTTGTTTGTCTTTCTAACCATATCAATTATGGATTCGAACGCAGTCACGTGATGTTTTTGGATCGTTTGAGGATGCTCTGGTGGTTGGGTGGCCCTTGATTTAGTGAAAAGCCAATATTGTACAATCAAAATTGTTGGTGGGCAAATATTGAATAAAGTTTTTGGATTAATTGAGTTATATGCTGTTGATTATTACGGATGTATGAAATGAAGCAATCGGGATAGGAAGGACTATTTATCACGTTAAACTTGTTAACTATTATTTCTCATTAATTAACGGTAGCTTAGATTAAGGTAATCGATTTAGTATAAACAAAACAAATAAAATTTTATACAATAAACGTCCGCATCCAATCAAAAGCAAGCAACGTAAATTACGATATAATCCACAAATATCTCGTATTGTTGTCACGAAATAACGAAGTAGTATGAGAACTGTGGCCCCAAAGCTCATTCGAAATGAAATCTGGCCAAATGTTGAACATTCACACGCCCGTCCCCGAAAAAGTGTCACACATGTTCCAATTTCGAATGTGACATTTCTTTTCTTTTGTTTTGCCCTTGACAGTGAATGGCGTCTGCTGGGTGTCTGTACGTTTCTTTGTTTAAAATATTCATTTCAAACTTAAAAAAATGTTGTAAAGAAAAGCCTTAAAAGTACTGATGAAAAAGTTAATATTAAATTAGATATAATCGTACTTAAGGTGGTCTTAACATTACATTAGTGATTATTTATAATCTATGCAACTGTGCATACCGAATATTTCGGGATCTTATGGGTGATAACTTAGGTAGAATAAATAATATTTTTTAATATTTTGAAAATACGCAAAATTTTCTTTATATAAAATATTTTGGTTTATTTGGTTTATTGACCAATACAAAATTTTTTAGCAATTCGTTTATCATTTTACCATTTAACGTCGTACTAAATAACTCGTACTAGATAAAGCATCCTTTCAATCGACGTTTTTTAATGTATTCCACAGAAGAATTGTTCAATAACATCTTCCTAAATCCAGCCAAATAAAAGCTTTCAATTAAACCTCAGGGCACATTTGGGCCTGAAATCCACGGTCATTTCCCCCATCATAAGAATGACAAAGGAAAAGGCCGCCGAACAATAAATCTGAAACTTTTAGCTCTCTGACGGACACAACACAATACGCCGCCAACTTTATAGGAATTTATCTTTTCACACGAAAATGCTACTTAAGCAGTTTACTTAAGATATATTTCCTGACGCTGTCAATATTTCGCGAACGTGATTCTGGAAAATGATCTGATCCAAAATGGCGATTGGCAGTTTTGGTAGATATCATTTTGTTATATTTTTATATTTAGTAGTTTAATTCGTTGTTAAGAAGTATAATTAAATATTAGTACAAAGACCTTCCTATAATAGTATTTGTCTAGAATCACATTAGTTAGTTATTTAGACTATTTATTTTTTAATCAGTGCATTATTACGTGAAGCATGAAACACGTCAAACCCAATTCTAAATTGAGATTGACAAATAATATTTGGTGTCTTTCTACGACATAACTTAAATTTACGTAATATTTTTGTTTCTTTGTGGTATGATTAACCAAAAAACATACATGTAACCCTTTTCTTCGACTAAAAGGAAGTAATTCTTGGAATTGGATCAATTTCCATTATTTATTCCTTTACAGGCTTATCCCCAGTCGTTAGAAACAGCACCGCTTTTTCTTAGAACTTCAATCAATCTATTGACTGTAATAATTTGAAGATTTCCGATAATTCGAAGCGTTCACGCATAATAACAATGTTCGAACCAACTCCGTAGTTCAATTACGTCTTATGTTACAGGGCATGTGTATATGTAAGTATGTATTTATATGCTAATGTGTTTTTGTAGATGTTAAACAGCGTTAAAATATTTATACTGGGTAAAATTGAAATAAATCAAATGACAGTTAACTGCATGTCTAATATAAGTTTTAAACTACGTAAACTTGCATGATAAATGTAATCCTATTAAAGCTCAACATTTGAACAACTTTTAAGGACAGTTAAACTACACCCAACACTAAATCCCTCCAAAAGCTTCGGCGTGCAAGCATCACAGATCTAATGACATCGCTTAAAACTTTGTGATGTGAACAAAAGACAAGCGCCCGTCACATTTGCTTGTAACTGCCCGCCATCCCAACAGAAACTTGGTTTATGACTGACATTTATATTATTATTATTATTATTATTTCAAATGAGTCTGTAAATTAAAATTTCTAATTAGCTCTTTCAATTAAGGATTTATGAATATATTATGTAATGAGGAGTCCATGTATCTCCTACTACAACATATAATAAACTGTCATTTTAGAAAATTAGAATCCAAATTTGCTATACAAATCCACATACTGCCATAAAACCTAGCTCTTAAATAGAAAAAAGAGTTTCTAGACAGTCTTTTAAAACTCTTAAATTTAACAACTCGAAAATAAATTTGTTACTAGACTGAAAGAAAAATATTTTTCTACGAGCTCTCGTAAATGTTCATTTACTTTTTGATCCTTTTTTGGCTTTGGTTTAAGTAACCTTAACCATTCCCACAGTGCCGTAAAAAACAAATTCTGACCGTCCGTTAAAGGGATGAATTTATTTAAGCAATATCAATACATTTTAATATTTAAGTCGATTCGTAGAGTATAAAATATATAACTTTAAGGATCAACGTCATTTAAACATGGTAATTGCCTTTGGTGATGCTATGAACTAGCTAGTAAACTAGCTATCTAAATCATTGATTGATTATCATAACATATTCCTATAACATTATAATATATCTATAAACATATTAATACCTTTCTTTCTGGTATACATATTTATATGTTATATTCTCAGTCCATTTTAGTAGCTTCACCTTTAGATAAAATCTAAATTACAAAGAACATTCTTAGGTTTATATCTAATGTTCCTTTGAAGCCCTAAATCTGTCTAAGTCTGATTAATATGTTAAATTTAAACACGGCTCAGCCACCGCGATTTAATTTGCCCAGCAGACCTAATGGCTTAAATTAACACCCCATCCTTTCTAATTAAATAATAAATTCAAAACCTAAATTGAAGCGGTTTTAGATACTGAAATAGTCTATCTTGATTTTAGTTATAGCAAATAAAAAAATAGCAAAGATTTCAGTAAATCTTTACACGTTATTTCAATACTTAAATCGACATATACTATGTGATTTGATTTAGTCAGTATAATGACTGCTTCCTACACAATTTGAAAAATTAATTGATTGACCACCGATAAAAGTTACAAAAACCTTTTTTAAGCTTAACTTTGCTCTATACAGAGTTCAAATATTTTATTAACGCATTTGTAAAAAGCTCCTACTGTTATTTATTATACCTACAATATTAAAGAAGCTAACACTCAACCTTTTATGTAAGATACTATAACAAAGTCCTATCAGTAAACCTTACCAAACGCTTTAGATCCATTATTAGTCAACTTTGAATTTATCCGCAAAATGTCTGTATCACGAGTTTAAAGTTGCTTTAAATTAGCTAGTAATTTCTATCCATCATAAGTCAACTTTATACTTCAAATTTATCCGCAAAATGTCTGTATCACGAGATTAAAGTTGCTTTAAATTAGCTAGTAATTTCTAGAGTTAGGAACAATCTGGCCAAATAACCACTTTCCTAGCAGGTATCGTGTATGAATACGAAACAGCGTTCCGTGCAGACTTCCTATTTTCCCGGAGAAGTTCACGAATTTAACAGGTTCTCGGGTCGTTAGACGCGTTGTTTGTTTTAATAGAAGAACGTGACCCAGATTGTGTTTATAACGAGTTTTATACTGCGGAAGGTGTTAAATGAGTATCGTCCTACATATCGTTTTGTTGCCCAAAAAGGCAGAGTTTCAGTGACGATAAAACGCTCCATATTTCCAAGTTTTACGACGGCTCGCGCGGTATTGTCTCCCGGCGTGAACGCGTAAATAAATTCTCCAAATAGGCTACACGGAAGATACCCTGCACTTCCCTTGATTGACCAACTCTGACTTACATAAGATTGAATTTTTAAGCTGAAAGGTATTAGTTGTCTTTGTGTGAAAACGTGTTTATAGTGTTTTTGCCATTATTATTATTACAAGCGAACAGATGGATAACGATTGCCAATAAAATTAAAGCATACATTTTGGAAATAAATGTTCGTATGCAACATAGTTCGTTTAAAAAAGTATAAATCTGCTACGAAAATAGAACGCTAACAACCCTTCCACCTAAATCAGGATAAAAGCCTATGAGCAATATTAGACCCTGATAATTGTACTCAACGCAACTAAGGACATATCTTTATATCACCCATCCCAATGAGAATTGAACTATATGTATTGCCCACACCCGCTGTATCTCTAAATTCAATCCAACACATTGCTTTATTCCATTTAACATCGACATTCCGACACATAACAAGTCAGATAAGCCCCATGACTGTAACGAAAGCACTAGGAAACAATCCGCTTCACTGGAGCGCAAAGCCCGTTTCCTCAAAAGCCTGAACAAGGCATTAAATAGAGAAAAAGTTGGCAAAGAACTCATTTCGGCGACACATAATTTTGACAAACC
Organism: Leucoptera coffeella; assembly: GCA_030578115.1. Classification (NCBI taxonomy): domain Eukaryota; kingdom Metazoa; phylum Arthropoda; class Insecta; order Lepidoptera; family Lyonetiidae; genus Leucoptera; species Leucoptera coffeella. Next base: position 86,671 of record JAMBLF010000264.1, on the reverse strand, counting down.
GGCAATAAACTCTGTGACAAGTAAGCGACCCGTGAAACGAGAAGAAATATTGCCTAAATAATAAATAAAGTTCCTATATTTTATTAGGATCTTAGTAAAGTTAAGCTGTGTTACTGGTAATAAAAATTAATGTTGTGATTCTAATAAGTTACAAAGCTAGCAGAAGGTATTCTGTATTGCAAAGCAAACTACCAATGTCGTATGCTGAAAGATTCGTCCAAGTTGGGATCTTTATTTAACAGATCGCCGGCGTTAAATGTCGAAATTTTGGGTTCGTAAATACTGACAAATCTGTATGTACATGAACTTATTCTTTTTTTTTCGATTAATAAAACTACAGTAACGAAATGCATCGAATATTACGATGAAGGAAAACATCGTGAGGAAACATACCTGTTCTCCGAACAGGTAATAATAGTTAACATTTAGTAATAATAGTGCTTGTAAATGGCGACATGGCTTGCCACCTGTCACATTAAGTACTAACTATCTGGTCAGCACGAGGGTTCAAGGTAGTCATAGAATTACTACCTCTGCGATTGAAGATGGATGCCTGTACCTTTGACTACCCCGCATAGATTACTGGTCGTAAACACGTTTGTCTTTGTCTTTTATTCTTACAGCAGCACTGTTTTGTCTCAATGATTTTAATATATCATGCTGCTATTCTAAATAACCGAGATAATATTGAATGATATTCAACGAAAATTCTGTACACTCTATGAGAGAAAGACCATCTTAAGTGTATGATTCCTTTAGCCATAATTACACCTAAAGCTTTAACTTACGTTTGAATTAATAAACCAAACAATAAGTCACCTTACAAAAAAATAAAAATAAAATATTCTGTTGCATGTTAAAGAAACAATCCATATACCTAAAACTACAATACCTAAAGCAGTGTTGACCCTCGCAATATAAGCTTTCGCCAAAACACTATATCATATTAATATGAACCTCATTCGCAGATGTTAATGTGCGAATAACAGCCGTCATCTCGCTGTAGGCTATATGAAAAGGAAGCTTAATACAACCTGTAGTAGAACGTTCATATTAACAAGTATTAATATGTGACCTGCTCATAAAATAACCCGTGTTTCGCTTATTGTTGTTGTTACTATGAAAGAGAGAAGGAAAATGTATATATTCTCCTGAATATTTAATGAAACTGCTGTTGCAAAGCGATATTAATTTTATGATTTAATATGTGCTCGTAAGTATCAATTCAAACTATTCTTAAAAACTAGAACTTAACTTCTCAAAGGAGCCTTCAAATAAATCATTACACACCAATACTGGCTCAGCAAATAAAAACAAACAATACAACAAACAGTTGCTATTTGCCATGGCCCCTGTAAGTTTAGCTTTGGGTTCTCTCAAGCCAGATTTCTCGTCTAAGTAAATTTGACCTGAATCTAGGGTAGCCCCAATATTTGCCCTCCATCCCACGATAACATTTAAGCTGGCGATCTCAATTCTAGCGGCACATTCTGCCTGACAATCGGTAAACAGAAAAAGAACATTTTAACTGAGTATCGGGTTTGTTTGTTAACCTATTTTTATCGAGTGATAGGGCTGGGAAAGGAATTGGGCGTTAACGATTCTTTTGTATCGATATTGCAATAGGAAACACGACCTTTTCGAGACTAGAGACATTTGTACTATTTTCAACTTTGATTGGATCCTACGATAATAAGCTAAATCTAACTTTGGTTTAGAGCTTTGTAGGCTTTTAATGAAAACAATTAAATGAAAACTTAATACTCTCGCTTTTTTACTATTTTAGGGTTGGACGAAATCTCTAAAAATTCATTGTTAACCTATACAATAACAATTGGGTTCTTATTCCATTGACATTTGCCCCTTCAAATCTTCTAACTACTCTTCTCGACTTATATTTGACATCGTACTCAAAATACAACCTGCTATTCATCCTATTTATGCCTCAAGTCAGCACGGAACATAATCGAGCTACATAAAAACAGAAGTACCATTCCGTACCCAAGTCCCTATCTATTCCTTGAATTAATTCTCATCCTATGCCATAAATTCAGTGTCTCCTAGCCCTAATCCTAGACTGAGATATCGCAGTCTAGTCTTATCGGTTCGAGCTAGCTATCTGAGAAACCAATCTCCTATTCAGAGATGAGAAAACAAATAGCACCGGACTGGTAATGAGACTGGTTTACGTCTCTGTAATTTGATTAGATTAATCTATAGAAAGTCCACCAATAATAAAGCCTGAAGGAATTGGTATTAACTGCAGTATAAAAAAGTCGATCTGATGTAATTCATAAGTTAGATAATATAGATATTTAGGTATTTTTTGAGTAATTATTGATAGTTTAACAACCCATATCACAAAATAAATTGAGATTATGAATACAAGTCTTGTCGAATAAGTTTCAGACTACAAACTTTAGAATAAAATCCGAGCGAGATTAGTCCTTCTATGGGCTCTGTTTGTTCTAGATTCGTAGGATGTATTTCAAAGCTTGATAAATAAGAAGTTCCGTATAAATATCTACTATACTATACTAGAACTAATTAACTATCATACTGGCATTTCGTAAAGTCGACTGACTATAAATGAATGTAATAACGTCTTATTTTAACCTATTATTGAACTCAAGAACTTAAAACGATAGGAACGTTAACTTCGATGGTCTAATAGCCAAACCTACATATATTGTTGGTTATATCAAGCCCCAGTGTAACACTTATCTCATTCAGGTCATATATACGCCTTTTGTAATGAATAGGCGACCTTCACTCAACTAACAAAGCCACCCTCTTAAGTGATGGATCAATATAATATCATAGGTTTTGTTTACTAAGGACTAGAAATTCAGTGCCTAAAATGATCTCTTGTATTTTCAGCTAAAATGTTCTTAGATGTGGGTCTATGAAAACACCTATGAACGTATTAGCAAGGATCTATTTTGCAATAACCATATATAAAACTATGCCTAAATTTAGAATAATAATAAAACGTAGTGGGTTACTACACCGCAGATCAGAACTCTCAGTTTTATTAATAGCAATATACTTAATAATAAATTAAATAACAACAAAATAACTTTATGCCTTCGCTACAAAGCTATTTTTTACAAATCGAACCGAGATGGATAATATCTTACGTGTCCAAGTAGTGTTGCGTGTCACAGATCACAATATTCCATAACGCAACCTATAATATGTTACTCAATATATTATGTTGGCTAAATATACATAGAAAATATTTTATATACATATTTACATTGTAACTGCTTCCTACATGAGCTTATAGCTCGTTGAGTCATTAACGTTTTATTTCCAAGCTTATGGTATCGTAACCTGAGCCTTCCACCACCACCTCCTGTTCCCCTTTTACTTATCCCACTCTTTTATGAAGCCTTAAAAAGAATTTCCAGTGTATACAATTTAGGTAAATGTGAATATTCAATACGTTTTCCCACTGTTAACCAAAAGCAAATTCTTGATTAGTTTACCAAACGGTAACCACCTGCTCATAGAATTCAGATCGCTACCTCCCAAATATAAAGAGGAAGGAAAAATAAATCAGCAAAATGATAAATGGCGTCCATTCACAAGCACTCGACGTTTTACGTGAGCTTTCATCCTGAATGAATGATACTCACACAAGCTTAGACGGAGTGTGTGACGCACACAGAGTGGATGCAGGTTGATTCTTCAAATACCTGGGATTTAGTCCACTAATGCGTTTTAGCACAAACGCAGTTAAATATCAGATCAGTAATAGTGTGACGTTTGTAGTCGATATCCAAAAGTGTCAAATTTCACCATTGAAATCGGCAAAAGTGTCAAATGTCGCTTCAAAATGGCGAAATTTGTCACTTTTGCTAATGTAGTACCAACTTCACGCTATTACTGATCTTATATGAACTGTTATTTTGCAAAATGCATAGTGGACTAAGGCCCTTGGTCAGTTACATATTTAAATTAAAAACTTAAGGTTAAGGTTTTTAAGACGGTCATTACGAATTTTGTCATTGAATGAAATTGAACATGAGTCTTACTTACTACATTGATGAAATTATTTCAATCTAGATGATTGATTCTAACACAATATATTTAATATATAAGTATTTAATAGTGTATTTCGAAGCTTTCAAAAGTTAAATATATAGTTCGTTACCTTATATATAATCTGAATAAGACGAGACATATACAAATGTTTTCCTGGGATAAATTTGGTCTAAATGTATTTACCGATATTAATAATTTACATTTTCAGAACAAATATATTACGATTGGTGTATAATTAATTATTTTGATATAACAGTGCTCTAAGTAATGTAACGACCAACTGAAGTAAATAATAATATAATACTTAGTAATTGTAATTAGTATCTGCTATAAGCCCTATATGTATTGTCCAAATTCACGAACAATGTTTACGTAGACAAACGCGAAACTAAGCTCCATTCACCTCTACTTGTTCGGAAAGCCCCAAAACAATTCTGTTGTATTATTTACCTTTGTTAGTATTCGTAGTTTTGTTAGTGCAAAGGAATATGATAGTTTAGAAAATGTATATACATGTATGTTACCTAATATATGTTACCTATATATGTGATTTCAGGACATAGTTTGGCCTAGGCCAAACTAGTTCTTTTGTCCTGAAATCGGGCTTAGCCGGTAACATATATATCATAAAATGTGTCCATACACAGTTTAGTAAATGTACTCGTATCATTATAAAACTTTATATCAAGAATATAAATACCATTAAGAAAGAATCATTTGTTAATTAGTAGTATTTTTGTTTCAAGCTTCCAGACAATGTCGTAATTATGTTTATGTAGAGAGAGCATTATATAAATACTTATTTCTTGCATTAGAGAACGGCAAATATCACTTAGAGATCGCGCCACATAAATTGGCAGTAGGCAAACTTGGAACTAAATTTGACGTTTCCGCCATTGCGTGTTATTTTGTATGAAAGGTAAATTTAGTATTACCAGCGTTGTGTTTTTTGCCCACTCTTTGTAATTTTTATGTTTGTTAAGGGTGATTATAATAAATTGATTTCCGGAGTTTCTTGTTAGTTCTTCTCCAAGCTAGGGTCTCCGCTGATCTAACCTCGGTAAAAAATATGTAAAGACAATGCTCAGTGCCATGTTTGAAATAATAGTTTTAAGAGATTCGCGATTTATACTCATGATATAAGATATAAGGGTGTGTATAAGATTGATTGCAGTTGTGGGAAATCCTACGTCGGACAGACTAAACGGTCTATTGCGGACAGAGTGAAGGAACACATAATATATGTAATATATAATAAGAAGGATAAGTCCCGTTAATTATTAATCATGTTTGAAATAGTTTAATAAACATATTTTGACTTTGATATATTAATTTGTTTTATTTGAGTTTATAGCTCTGCAACCAAAGACCGTTAAAAATGAAACCTATAATTTTATCGAGCCGTATGGCACAGTGAGTGCTAGTTTTGGCGTGTTTACTGGTAACACTGAATTACGCGACTGTGGCAACGCCTCCAACTGCCAATTTATGTGGCGCGATCTCTAAATTTGAGTTTTGAAAAAGACAAAGAATTCCACTCTCCTAATATTTCATTTAGGTCACGTTACATTGACAATGTATAACCATAAAAATGAAAGACATATTCCATTTGCTTTTGCAGCATTGCATATATACTGTGATGCAATATGCATTTTGCTTTGAAAAGATAATATGAATGAGTGTTGTTGTATTCTTATCTTGCTCGGAAGTGCTTAAACCTTTCACCCAAACAATTTATCAAACATAACATTACGAAAGCGTAATTAACCTATAAAAGGATTTTTAAGAATTGTAAGCAGATAATTTTATGTCAAAATTAATATAGTAGTAAGTCCTAAAATGGAAGGAATGTGCTAAAATGGAAGGAAATCAGGACGAACGAAATTTCCGATCTTAATTTTATTCGTTTGATAAAAGTAACTAAGCTTAAAAACATATGTATTTACACATACATAGATAGATGCGTCACTATAATCAGAAGGGAAATTACAATAATCAGCTGGGAATTACCATAGTTTGATAAATATTCTTAGTAAAACTTCACATTAACTTAAATGCCAAATGTGACTAATTAACATTCTGATAAAATGTTTAACTTGCAAAGTTTATATCGACAATCTTATATGCTATATATATGCTTATAATTATTTCCTACGTATCCTCATACCTTACAATTAAAAGTCCGTTAATTTTATCCGCTATAAGTACTTATAGCCCACCCAATTGGTCCATAAGTTTTGACAACTAAGTTATCTGCAATGAATATACCTGAGACACGAGAACCGATCTCCGTTTAAAGCACACGTCCCACCTCCGAAACTCCGTGCAAACATCATTTGGGCCACGTCAACCGTCTTACCGAAAAAGCGCCCATTCATTACTTGCGAACGGAATTTAAATGTGGGCGACATTACCATATTTCTGTCCTGCGGCTGAAACTGTCGAATCCTCGTCAGGGGTGTGATCGTCTGTCACTGTCACGCAACCTTCTCGCTGTCATTTCTTTTTGCAGCCTCAGTGTAAACTGTATGATGTGGAAAAATGGTTAATGTTTCAAAAGCTCATGAAATTGAACCTTATATAATATTAATCAAACTTTTGCATCCCCTAACTAGATGCCTTAACACTTTAAAGTTTTCGAAGTAATCAGAGATGCTGTAAATACATTCAATAATTTATTGTAATGGCATTTGTAAAATAAACACTATGCAACGTCAAGATATTTAACAGAGATTTTCTTATGATGCTTTCCCGTAGAATTAACTTCATAATTAATTAATTGAAACGTATAAATCAAAACTTTAAAAACATTAAGTTGCAACACGCCATATTAGGTATCTGCGTTCAGTTTTTTGCCTAAAATATGTTATTTTAAACTTTGACCAAGGCCGTTTTGATAACGAAAACGAACTATGACGTTTTCGTGTTACTCAATTTAATGTAGGGAAAACCCTGACCGCAATACCTAACAAGCTTCGTATGACCTAGTCTGTATTGCGTATCCAACGCCTCATTAGTCATATCCAATTAGTCAGATTGCTTTCATTATAATACTAAAAGTACATGTTATGGTAAACACGACGTAAAAGGGTATAAAGTCATCACTAGAAATGATTTTCAGCGAAGTTTATTTTGCATTCCATTGCAAATGAGTCAGCTTTGATATGCTTCTGCTTACAGGAGGATATTACTAAATCTATCTTATATGTATATTAATGATTTGTATACACGAAAAAATTGAATCAAAAATAACTTCAGATTTGTCCAGGCTCTCAAGTTATGATTTGTTTCGAATGCAACTTTCATTTTTAATTCGATTCGTCCACGAATCCAAAGTTTTGAGCACGCGTATTTTTTCATCAAATTATTCATAGTCTAATAAAAGTAGCCACAAAGTCAGTCATGAAAGTTTCCTTCGTGAATAACTTCGTTTGCATATTCAATTGGACGAAAAGACTTATTTGAGGAGCTTTGCAGCTGAGCTTTGGAGCTTTGGTGACATGTACGATTTGAGTAACGAAATAGTATTCGGATATTGCATACAAATCACTTCCAGACATTGGAAGCAAACTTTATAAAGTGTTGCTCGGCCGACGTCCCGCCGTCTGGCTTCAGCCGATTTTATTATCTAGTCAACAGTCAACGACCTTGCAGTTCACTGCATGTGTAAGTGTGAGGAAGTAAAGTCTCTTAGGAAACACTCAAAAAGTATCTTTATTATATAAAAATAAGTCACAACATAAACGAATATCTTAGGAAACCTTAAATGTGTCTAAATTCTTTTAATGCGGTTTTAATAGATTTACACATTAGTATCAAAACGCAAATCCATCAAAACGCGTGTTTTCTGTGTTGAAAATAAATCAATGCATTTAACCTCGTTACTGTATTAAAAATGTCAGTTCGAGTTTAATGGAACATGTCACGAACTGTATTTAAGTTATTAATCGTCTAATTAAAAGCTTTTGGCGACTTTTTTATGGTTATATTAAAGAATGTTCATAATGTTCTTTTTACTTTAATACTTACCTTCAGAGACTGTTGACATTATAAATAAATTACCTTTTTCTGTTCTTAATGGGCTCCCTTACTTTATACGCAATTGTGCTACAAAATTATGATAAGCACATCATTCCAAAATCTTAGACTACCCATCTCTCAATAAGTTTTAAACTAATTCTGGTTTGTCAAAAACGGAAACACGACAAAACTATGATAAATGTATCCTCTTTTGTAACTTACAAGAATATAGCACGATATGTACTAGTGTATGTAATAATTACTCATGAATGCAACATGTCGCAACTATTGAAGTGACGTCGTTATCATTGCAGGAGCCGATGCAACGGGCGCCGAGCTTCCTGACCACGCGATGCGTTATCTCACACCCACACTGACGAGTCACTGCGTCCGACTCATGCGTCCGTATCAGTCGTACTCACAACCCGAGGGAACACAAAGGTTAACTCCGAAAATGTCAGTGTAAAACGAAAATGGGTGAGTTTTTTATCAAGATACCGAAGAACTGGAGTTCGGGGCAGGATGACTACGATTCTGATGAGGAACTGGCCTCGGTGGTCCTGTTCGAGGACTATCCGCAAGGGATGCTGAGGTTTGCGTCGCTGTGCTGTGTCCTGTTCATGCTGGTTGGTATCCCTGGGAATCTGACCACGATTATCGCGCTGGCTCGGTGCAAGAAGGTGAGTTTGTGTTTTGTTTAATAGTTGTTTGTTTACATGTAAGTTGGAAACTGTCATAAATACACACGTTTGCCACTTCATTGTTAAAATAGCTTTAATATGGTTAGGTTTCACGATTGTCAAGGATAGAATTAATGATCTGGCTCTTGCAGGGTAAATAGTGGTCGATAAGTGGTTATCATTAGGTATATATTGTCTCTCTTGATTTCTATACGTATGTAATTGTTTTCTTGTTAATTCATACTTAACATTATAACTTCTTCCAACATTATTCTCATCTTAGCCCACGGCCTACCCAAAATATGAAAACACATTTAAATCTGATCCTTTAAATAAAAATAAAATTTAAACCTAATGCATGCAAAACAATGATTCCAGTCCATTGACCAGACGATCTAATCGTATGAGAATATTCTAAATACGTGCATAAGTGAGGCCGCAGCCATTGCACTGTTAACAGCCTAGCTGGCCTCACGTAGCTACGATTAAATGTATGATTTGCGACTGCCACATGCCTTTACATTTGCTATATATCGATATATAACTCATAGTACTAATGCTCCCGTTAGTCACGTTTCACGAAAGTTTTACGATACTGTCTGAAATGAAAGCATATGTATTCGATCGTAATCGTACCTTTTAAGGTTTAAAAGGCAATGAAAGGCTCGTACTTACATGTATGAGTTTCTAAAATAGTCCGCGACGATATATATACAACCTATGTTTGATTACAATAAAAGTTAACGAAAAGGAGTCAAGTGTTTCTATAAGCATATAAATTGAGTAATTCGTAGTTACAAACGCGTCCTTCAATAAAATATACTCTCCCACATGTATGTTAAATTGACTATACTGAGGCAAATAGTAAGTGGGTACATTCTCTTGAAATCCAAGTCTAGCGTTTAAACTTATTTAAAAATGTAAGTCCCTTCCATTTATATAACATATATTCATAAAATATACAATATTCATACAATACATATCCATACTCGTTTTTTTCTAGAATATACCATAATACATAAAAAGGTTTCCCATACAATAAAAGATATCTACATCGTAGTAAGCATGACATCAATATATGTAATAAATATGTAATGTGAGGCATAGATTATACAGCTTCTAAATCTATGTTGGGAACGTGACGGTTTTCTTTAGCATTTTCTGTACAGCAAATAAATAAAGGAATCGTATCAATCATCGCAGATCTACTGATCTAGATATCCTGACGCTTTTCTTCCAGTTGTCTGGTTTTTATTTTGTCTTGACACCATTTCCTCGTTCACTCCGATTACGATGTGTGTCAAGCTAGTGACTGGCACGTTATGTGGAATCATTTGAATCCGAAAAGAAAGAAATGAGGGTGAATTGGCATAAAAACAAACTTCCATGACCCTTGCGGCGTAGTTAGAAGTTCAATTGTCTATTATCGAAACTGCTGTGTTAGTATTTAGTTAGCCACCTATGTAACTGTATTTTAACCAGATAGTTAGTACTTCATGTTATGTGGTTAACCGTGTCACTATTTACAAACACTGCCTTTAATAGAGTATTACGATGTTTTTTGAAGATGTTCAAGTTAATGGATTATTTAATAATACAAATTTGGAATAAAGCTACAGATATCTATGTTACTAGTACTAAAGTCAGTTGGGATCACTACTAGGTTAATACTCGCAGTTAGATAACTTAGTAGTGAGTTGATCTTCTCGTGAAACTTGAGCTTTGAGTTGCCAAAGTCTTTAGTAGAATACTCTGAACGGGTAGGGAACGATCGTTAGGCAAGATTTGTATGCAGTAATGATATCTATAATGTAGTGATATCCAATATATTCATTAACTTGGCTCATACGGACTTCTATTACAATATACCAGTGTTTTTTTCAAATTCATGCTAAATATAGCAGTAGTACGTAAAATTATTAAGTTATTGAATATCCTCTGCGTATAACAAACCAATTAACAAAGTGAACGCACGTCTATTGCGCCATTGGGAATAATGATGAGTGTGCAATATGAAAACAAAAGTTTATTTATACTAATTAGGTTATCTGATATTCAGTGAGCATCAAAACAAATCAATTAGTGAACTTTTTCGTATTTCATACAGAGAATTTAATTTTGTTTTGTTATGTAGAGACAGAATATCGCGAAAACCTTAATTGAATTTTGAAAATATATTTTGATAAATATTTTGTTATAAACACACATGACATTTATATATAGAGGGATTTACAAAGATGCGTTTCCATTTCGACCAATACCAAGTTAGTAATTTCTACCTATATAATATAAATATATATATATATAATCACCAAATAGTCAGTACTGTAGTGAAACGTATAGTCATACTTTGGCCTTGCCCGGAGAATAAGAAATCCACATTAGAGTACCCGCCACATAAGGTGGCAGTAGCCAAACTTGGAACTAAATTTGACGTTACCGCCATTGCGTGTTATTTTGTATGAAAGGTAAATTTAGTATTACCAGCGTTGTGTTTTTTGCCCACTCTTTGTAATTTTTATGTTTGTTAAGGGTGATTATAATAAATTGATTTCCGGAGTTTCTTGTTAGTTCTTCTCCAAGCTAGAGTCTCCGCTGATCTAACCTCGGTAAAAAATATGTAAAGACAATGCTCAGTGCCATGTTTGAAATAATAGTTTTAAGAGATTCGCGATTTATACTCATGATATAAGATATAAGGGTGTGTATAAGATTGATTGCAGCTGTGGGAAATCCAACGTCGAACACACTAAACGGTCTATTGCGGACAGAGTGAAGGAACACATAATATATGTAATATATAATAAGAAGGATAAGTCCCGTTAATTATTAATCATGTTTGAAATAGTTTAATAAACATATTTTGACTTTGATATATTAATTTGTTTTATTTGAGTTTATAGCTCTGCAACCAAAGACCGTTACAAATGAAACCTATAATGTATCGAGCCGTATGGCACAGTGAGTGCTAGTTTTGGCGTGTTTACTGGTAACACTGAATTACGCGACTGTGGCGACGCCTCCAACTGCCACCTTATGTGGCGGGATCTCTACTACTAGAACCCGCCACATAAGGTGGCAGTAGCCAAACTTGGAACTAAATTTGACGTTTCCGCCATTGCGTGTTATTTTGTATGAAAGGTAAATTTAGTATTACCAGCGTTGTGTTTTTTGCCCACTCTTTGTAATTTTTATGTTTGTTAAGGGTGATTATAATAAATTGATTTCTGGAGTTTCTTGTTAGTTCTTCTCCAAGGGTCTCCGCTGAACTTCTTCTTCTCAATCGTTACGCTCTTATCAGAGCGGTCGTGGTCTTCATGACGTGGCATCTTGAGCAGCCGAAATGGTTGGTGAACTAACCTCGGTAAAAATATGTAAAGACAATGCTCAGTGCCATGTTTGAAATAGTTTTTTTACATACATACATACACATCACGCCTGATTCCCTGTAGAGGGGTAGGCAGAGATCACGGATCCCCATTTGTCCCGATCCTGACAGACCACTTTCGCTTCATTGACATTCATACATTCTCTAATACACTCTCGGCGGTTATAGGTACTCCTAACGTCACCTTTTTTCAATATAGCGTCTATCTGACTGTTACATATATGTCTTATTAGGCCGGCCCCTACGTAACCGCCCTTCCACTTCACTCATAATATATATTCCTTTTGTCAATATATAGTTTTTTTAATTTGTACTTAGATCATAAAATAACTTTCAAAGAGAGCTTATGATAGGGCCTATTTTGAATAAAAATATTTTGACTTTTGACTTTGGTATATTAATTTGTTTTATTTGAGTTTATAGCTCTGCAACCAAAGATCGTTACAAATAAAACCTCAATATAATGTATCGAGCCGTATGGCACAGTGAGTGCTAGTTTTGGCGTGTTTACTGGCAACACTGGATTACGCGACTGTGGCGACGCCTCCAACTGCCACCTTATGTGGCGGGTACTCTATATTCATACAGGTTTAGATCATAAGTTAATATGTGCCTGTACACTCCCCTTGAAATGAATACCTAATGACATCTGTTGTATCTAATGTGAAGAGAATAGTAATGTTCCTTGCATTAGTAATAATGAGTAATTACTTAACTATGTTCTCGTAATGTACGAGTACTTCCAGTGTTGTGATAAGAAAACTATGTGGAACTGTTTTGAATATTGGGTCAACGTTGTACTATACGAGTTTATATCGTTATACTATATGTTAAATGTTTTTATTATGTGTTAGGTTTATACATACAAAGGGACAGAACTTTTTTATTTATGTATGTATAAAACTGTATATTTCTATGAATTATCGTGTTATCATTTAGGTTATGCTATCAATTATAATGATGGAATGGTACAAAGAATAATAGAAAAAACATAGTATAGGTAAATACTCGTAGTTAACAAACAAAGGTGTTTAAATTAAACGAACAATATTAGTAATTTTGACTTACCACGAAACTAACATCAATCATGTATATATAAAACAATGAGTGACAAATTCACCTATGAATATCCAAATTTATACCTCGAATAGTGTATATCACACAGCAAAGCATTTCGTCTTCTTATCTAAACACCCGAAGGACATTACGTTCACTTGACTTGCTACCTTTCCGATATACATAACTATTGATATCCAAAAGGAGAGATACATATGAGATATACTTCATCTATTCTGATTATGATTAAATTTATGTGTATATATATTACGTACAGATATTCCGGTTTCCGTCTTGAGGGTTAGCTAGAGATATCATCGCCACATTTGCCATGATCCTACCTAATCACTTTCGCTTCGTTGATATCAATACACATCTGAATACACACTCCGCGGTTATAATTACATTTCACGTTAATGTGTGTCTATTTGAGCGTCAAATATCGTATTCAATTATTTACTATATAACTAAATTAAGTTACAATACAGAACAAATAAAACTAAAATAATAATTATAAAAACATAATATACGAATACGAAAAAATAAATGGGTTATATCAACATTTTTTAACGATTGCCGAAATATTGTCAATAATGTTCCTAAATTTCCTATTAATATATTTATACCCAATATATAGAAGCTATTTCCTCACAATACAAACCTACATCAATGTAAGAATACAACCATTCCACTTCTTTTTCAGGTCCGCAACGCCACAGCAGTCTTCATAATGAACCTCTCTTGCTCCGATCTTCTTTTCTGCTGCTTCAATCTTCCTCTCGCTGCTTCCACTTTCTGGAGAAGATCTTGGGCCCATGGGAAGACCTTGTGCAGGATGTTTCCATTGGCAAGATACTCCTTGGTCGCAGTTTCACTGTTCACTGTCTTGGCTATCACTATTAATAGATACGTTATGATCTCGCATCCACGTTTGTATCCTAAGTGAGTAAATTTATTATATTTTTACAAGTAATTTAATATCTTTCGTGGTGAACATAATCTTGCAGACATATATCGCTGCGGTCACTATTAGCATTCTCACAGAAGGCGAGGTGATATGATGATGATGTATACTGAACATTCATGATAGGTTGCTAACCAATCACCCAATAGTTATATTACACTACGGGAATACTTAGTCAACTGACATCGACATACATACGATACGATATACCGAGATAAAAGCCTGGTAGGGAGGCTTCTTTTTTTGTACTAGACTAGTATGAAGCTATACTTTATGTCACATTTATATGCATACATGCTACATCTTTACAAGGATCTCTCTCCTCTATGAAAAGGCATTAAATATGTGAATGTATTTGTGTGTTATATTAGTAATGAATGTTGTTTAATTGTTATTATTAGACAAAGTTCTAAATTACCTTTCAAATTAGTAAAGCTAAGACCAAGTTTTCAAGGCACTCCTACGCATTTCAAAGTTGACTGACAAGTTCTCAACAGGAGCAAAAATATCACGTATTGAAATTAATTCAATAACATACATTTTTTATAATAATACTTAAATTTAACAATCCGAAATAGACATTCACCTTTAAATATTCAAAACACACATAATGTGTGAAATCGCATTAATTTTGAATTTTGAAAATATATTAAAAGTTATGTTAATTTAATTTAGCTTAAGATTATAGTTAAATTAGCTTAAGAATTTATTTCTCTAACCAGTCATATTAATACCAACAATTTTTCGTTCCCCAGAATGTACCGACACAAATACTTAGCTGTGATGGTGGCAAGCACCTGGTTCTTTGCATTCGGAGCCCTCATCGCCACTTGGCTAGAAAAATGGGGTCGATTCGGTTTGGACCCAAAAATCGGATCCTGCACCATCCTTCCTGACAACAACAATCGTTCGCCTAAAGAATTCCTCTTCGTCGGCGCATTTGTACTACCTTGCTTAGCCATTATGGTGTGTTATGCTAGGATATTCTTCATAGTGCGACACGCAGCGATGAGATCCCGAGCGCCTGACAATAGAGCGCGCTGTACGTTAGATGACAGCGCAGTCGGGTCGGCGTCTACAGCTTTGGAGAAATCTCCCGGTCTAGAGAACGGAATCAATCATATCAATCAACCGAAAAGGGCGCTACTAGCTCCACCTACGATTTTATACCCACCGACCCCAGCTGTGGAACGTTCATCTGGTATAGATACGTTAGATGGACAAGAAGATGAGTCTTCGGTAGACGCTTCCAAACCTCGAACGCCCAGCGGAGGTGAGACGTCAAAGAGGTTGAAACAAGCCGCTGCGGTATTAAAACGAACACCCATGTCGAATAGAACGCCTAGATTGACAGCAAAAGATAAAAAGCTATTGAAAATGATCATGGCTATCATGATCTCCTTCTGCGTTTGCTACCTACCAATCACTTTGACGAAGATCTTCAGAGAATTCACCAAACATCCCATAGCCAATATCACGGGCTATATCCTAATATACATGACGACGTGCATCAACCCCATAATCTACGTGGCCATGTCGAGTGAGTACAGACAAGCGTATAAGAACTTGTTGATGTGTAGGCGAAAGTCGTGACGATCACTGGGTGACGGGGCCTCGGAGAAACGCCCACCTTGACTAGTCGTTCACTCCCCGAAGACCAAAAGACGAAACGCTAAGCTCTGTATCAAACATGCCCCTGACATCAACGACCTCTGTACCTACGGTGTAAGCGTGTGTAAACTCACAAGTAAGAAGATTGTGTTTAGAGGCGAGACTTGTAAGCCGTCCGAAATGTAGGATACCAAAAGTATGATTAAATATGCGATAGTGTAAGTAGATTTAGTATGGAGAATAAAACTGTGGTTAAATAACTTTGGAATGCCAATTTTGAATCAAACAGAACCTAATATTTCTCATTAAAAATGTAAAATTAATATGTTTTACTGGCAGTTTTTTGTACAGAAATTTGATGATTGAGAAGCTGATATTGAATTTACAGTTTTACACTCCTAATACCAATAGATATTTAGTTTAGAAATTATGACTGTCATATTAGTTCTGATACAAAGTTAGTACTAAGAAACGACACGACGTGTTGATAGAAGATGAATGATTAGTTTTATATTGAAGCAATTTTGAGGGAAGCGTGTACAGTTACCTACCTTATTTTTGATATTAGGTAAAACAGCTAAACTTTTAAAGGTTTATAAGAAAGTATAAATTGAAATATAAAAATTCTCAGTTTAAGCTTCAAGACGCCATAGTAACTTATTTTTAATTTATGACACTAAAAGGCATTTATACTTTTATTTTTTATTTAATTTAAGTGCATTATTATGCCATTTTTTAAGACTGTGTTTAGAATAACGATATGTATTGATTATAATGTTTGTATTAATGAACTATATAGTAGCATAAGTGATTTGGTACCTTATCTTTTACGGCATAGATTAGTTTAGGTATTTTTACATACTATGACTTTATTATTCGAAATCATCACACAGCAAATCATTACATTTTCAATTCAATAGGAAACCTAATCCATCTGTTCCTTAAGTCTCTTGCTAGTTATCTACCATTCTTGTCGCTTGAATGGTATTTGAAAATATGCTTCTCGGAGCCGCCTATGTTTCCAGTATACCCTGCAACTAGAATGTTTAAAGTCCGTGTAGAATCTCAGTTTTAGTTTAAAAGATTTAAGCATACAAAGGCACATAGGGACAGAGAAAGCGACTTTGTTTTATACTATGTAGTGAAGATTTATATCTTTCGATGCCCACTACTCAAATGTCATAAGAACTTAGTGTGGCATAGAATCTGTGTACATATATTTATTTTTATTAATATTGTATAAATTCACATAACATATTACTTACCTGTCAAACAGATAATGTATGGTTCCAATTTTAAGCTTAGCAAATAAACAATATCTTTGTAAACATGATGTATAGATATAAGATTCAAAATCAATTCAATGGAAAATACTTCATTGTAAAAAAAACATTTAAACAAAAGTGGTGCTGCAGTCTCTAATTGTTGGAAAAGGAAACACATTAATTCTAGTTTTACACACAGAAACCTTAAGGATAATTAAATTAACATAGGGATATTATATTAAAGAATAATTAATATTTTATAATTTAATCCCACTTTGTATAAATCTCCTTAGTATTTTAGTATACTACTTCTACTTACTATTTAAATAATAATTAAATAAATACATCAGTTGAAATACGATTACAATTCACTGTATAAGTCAAAAATCTAAAAATACAAAATAGTATAAATAATGAATATCTCAGTTGATTATATTTCCAGATTTCTACGAAATTTCATCAATGAGAGATTACAAATAAATGGATCAAATAATAAAGATTCTATAAAAAGATTCCTGATTTTTATCATTTACTTCTATTTCCAAACGAAAAACATTTGAATGCTAATACCATTCTGTATTTTGGGTTTTTTCTTCGATATTTATTTTCTGTTCTTGAAAGCGTCTTATCACATCTTAAGTGTATCGATTGTGATGTAAAAGGATTAAATAATGATTTTTGACAATATTTTAAATTATTCCTTTGTAAAAGATTGTATTTTTAAGCAACCATGATATAATTTTGATATTAATCTCAGCTCTGTATATTGTAATTATAATAAGTAAGTTTTAAGTATACTGTTAGTTGAAAATCGAATATATTGCCAAAGAGTAGATCGTATTTAAAGAGCCCCAAACATAAGTAATTAATTGTATGCACAAACGAGTGTAAGTTGAAAGAGACTATTAATGACCTCTAACATTCATATTTTGAAATAATCAAGTCCTATTTTGAGGCAGACTTCTAAGAGGATAATATTAGAACCAAACAATTGCAAATGATATCTATTTTAGTTACCTACAACAATACCTCTTGTAGTCTATTGAGAATTTCAATAACTTGCAAAGGTTAGGAATGATTGTATACAAAATTTATAAGAACTTATCACTGTATAAGATTACGACAAAAATAGGAACGACTTATCAAATAAGATATTAAATATCGCTCTTAAGTATGTCAAAACGACAAAAAGAAATGTCTGACTATTTACATACACTTACTTCATTTATCCCCGAGCAAGTTAATAGAAGGAAAAGATTCGAAAATCATTGTGTAACTTAAGTCACGTTAATATTGTTTTTTTTATGATGATAACCCATTGCCAAAAACTATTTAAGAATACCTAGTCCCTTAGTTATACATACCGACAGCAAAGAAGATCATTTTATAAAAAACTAGAACTGAACTACATTCCTTGATAAGATAACAAGCATAAGAGATCATGGTGAATAGTAAACCTAACATATTTTGTGTTCAAGAATTTAGCAACTAAACTGACTCTGGCCTCAATTACTTTTTAATGTTGGTTGGTCCTCCTTTAATCGATATTATCCCATAGTTGCCGACATACTGACGTCATTTTCTCAGACGCCTGGATATAAATGTGCTTATATTTGTATACAGTGTACATTAAATACAGAACAACGAAAGATATTCTGTTGCTTTTGGGTTTTTTTACTCTTTCATAATCCATTCACCACTAAGGTTATATCGGCAGAATTTGGTTTTGTGAATTCGAAAATAAATAAGTGAAATTGATACTTTTTCCTATTTGTACGAACGATATTCTTTGGAAGTAATTATAATTGCATTGTCTATCAGTCATAGAATCTGAAACCGTACTAGTTAGAGAAAATAGAAACGGTACAAAATTAAACTTTGTGAAATTAATGAATGCAGATTTTGAGTGGCTCATTCCTAACGTGGCTTCGCAATTTTGGAGAGCGGTCAAGCCTCTGATAGCCTTATATACACAAGGCATTAACCGTATGTTATGAAATAGAAGTTACCTCTATTCTTGATAAATCTAAGATTTACAGAATCGCCAAAGTCGGTTATATCGGTTAAATCAAAATCCATTGATTATTCTACCCCATTTCCACTTAATAAAGTAAACTTCGACTTGTAGGAATTTAATCCTAAGACAATAAAGCCTTAAAATGTTACTCAACATCCTTCAAGTTAGTTTGGTCTGCTATCATTTCTTTGAATCCTTTGGAATATGGCACAAACATACAACTTCTTTGGACAAATGACATAACGCTTAAAGAATTGAAATTATTAGGCATACACTCTTATGTTTCTTAACGAATTCCTCAATCAAACACATATATTTTAATTTCTATTTTAACGTTATTGACACTGTTATATTGGTGCAGATTACTCAAATATTACTCATCATAAGTTAAATATCTGTGCAATAAGTTTGTCATGCAAACAAAAGACATTTGCGTACCTTTTATTGTAAATTAAGGGCTCAATACTTTGTAAATCTAAGAATGTAATTACCAAAGTTGTAATAAACATCTTTGTTACTGAATGTATAAGGTTGTTTTATTTAAAGACTCTGCAGAATATTGTGACTCTCATACATAATAAGTACTATCTACCTTCTTTATAAAGGGATGATAGACTATATGATGTGGTCGTATATTTTTTTATTCCCTAGGTAAGCGGGGGTGCATATCGTTTGAGCTAAATATGGAACAAGAGGTAAAAGCGTCTGTCGGGCAATATACTAACATTAATGACGAGACAAATTTTCCGTAATAATGGCGTTATTCACCCACACACTTTTGAAAATATTCCAAAGATAAAAATAGAATATGACCGCGATTATATCCTGCACAAAATATAAGTGGTCGCCAGTATAAGTGGTTTCATTATACAGAATCCTTAATAAAGTTAATGAAATAAATAGCTGTATATACTTAATTATACAGTAATTAAAACTTATACAACCAATCGAACTATTTAACTACAATTGTGGTTAATTTCGTTTGAATTCAAATCGCTTTTGCCGGAATATACAAATGAATTTCGCGAAACGATACAGAGGAAATTGATACGATGCATACAATATTACAATACGTTAATTCAATTACAATGCAATTTTACTACAGACATTATAAACTTTACGTAAAATTAAACTGCTGACACATATCCCATTTCCTTTGTCCCTATAACAAACACAGCTATTTTTTAATAAGTCCAACATTATGTATAGTGGATGATCTACCATAAAGTGTAATTAAGAGTTTTTGAGCTAATTAAATTTACTTAGCTAAGAATAAGTGTAATCTTACACGCCCGAACGCACACTGAAACACAAGCCCCTTAGATTACCAATCTCGAAGGAACATTTCAGCGAATAAACTTTTCATGTTAGCACAGAATTTACGACAAGCACGCGTAATTTATGAGTGAGTTTTTCTCAGAACCAGATAGAAAACGGTATCTATCAATGACAGAAATTCTGAGACACCGCTCTGTCAGAAAAGTGATTTTCCCTCGATTGGGTTGATTGAAAACTCGCATGTCGTCAATCAATTCATGAAAAATAACCGCGCGGCGACAAAAAGTTTGACGAGTAATATACCAGGCCAGAAGAATTACTCCGCTTATGCTGTATTTAATCAAAATAACTGGGGTTTAGATTATATTGAACATTGATTTATTTGCTTATTATCTATAAAACTATATATAAACATAAACATGAATCTATCTAATAAACAAAAGTGGTATAAGAACAAAAGTTTGGGTTGGTTGGTTTGGGTCTTATGCCAATGTCGTCATTGTTGAATAATAATAGATATTATTCATTAGTTACATATTTTTAAAGTTTACTTAAAACTTTGTTAACCTAAATGGAATTCTTGATTTTATCAATTAGACGACTCCATAATATAATTACATGAAAACTCTCACCAGCTCAAGTAATTCATGTTCCACTATTATACTAGTACTTTGTTAACTTACCACTTTATGTATTACAATTTTCTTTTAAATCAACAAATCAGCGTATATTCTCTTCATTAGTAACCTACTCAACCGAGTGGGTCTTCTGACCGTCGGCGATTAGTGTTCGTGTGGATGACTCGATTAAGCAGAGAATCGAGCCAGGGTGAACGCACGCTAAATGTTAGCCATTGTTTGAATCCGCCAAAAAAGGGGATAATCCAAAGAATGAGCCGTAAATCAATCAAGCGAACTGTTGTTACTGAGATTTTCGATGAAAAATAGAGTCTGACTACTTTGGGCTATTCATCGCTGCTAAAGTTTGGAAGCTTTATATTGAAACTTAGTAACATTTCAGTCGTATCTTAATATACAATAGATTGATGGAAAGAAATCAATTCTCTATAGGTAGGTAATATCTAAATAGGTTTAGTATCAAGACAAACACATTCACGACCATTAACCCTTGCGGGTTAGTCAGAGTTTCAGGTGTCCATCTCCGCAATTGCGAAGATAGTAATTCTAGAGCCACCTCGAACCCACATGTTGACCAGATAGTCAGTACTCAGTGTGACAGGTTGTAAGCCATGTCGCCATTTACAAGCACTAACTATTACCTGTTTGGGGAACAAGTAGGTTTCCTCACGACGTTTTTTCTTATCGTAGTATTGGACGCATTACGTAAATGTATACATGTTTAGTATCATTGGATAAATGTTATTACTAACAAAACCTTATTGCCTTAAGAATGTATATTGTAATAGAAACATTAGATTGACGTAGAATACGAATATACATACAACTGAATTACATAAGCTTCAACGTGTTTCATCATTCACGTTCCTACAACCTTTATACCCATAGAGATACGTTATTCTATTGTCTCATCTTAACTGTGATGTAAAACAAAGCTAACTGTCCTTGTTTCCAACATGTATGAAGCGACTAAGGGACTAGGGGTAAATTCCTTTGTGCGATGGTTTTGTAACCTGTTGACAATGTTTCATAGGTCATCACAACCCAATATATTTATGCTAAAAGTGACCTAATGATTTTTATCATAATTCCGAGGTTTTGTCCGCTCCGAAAGGAATAAAAGTACGTGAATGTAAATGTATGTATGAATCATCATCATCATCAGCCTGTCTGAATCCACTGTTGGACATAGGCCTCCCCCAAATGACGCCACTGTATTTGTATGAATACTATGTACTAATTTAAAAAAATGGAGATCCATGATCTCTGCCTACCCTTCTACAGGGAATCAGGCGTGATGTGTATGTATGTATGTGTATTTATGTTCCAACTACTTTTTTACTCTTTTTCCTTATAGTCTACGACCGTTTGATATTGGAGTATGTGTCCGTTACATCGTAATAAGCACTTTTAATACGAGATTCCGATTGGTCAATTTCCTCATAAAAATCTTCTCTTCAAGGAGCCACTTACCACGCCTGGGGTAAATAGCTCTAAATCGCTCATTATAATGGGCTTATTGATCATTTTTGTTCTTACCCGACGTCGATTACTCGATCGGATTGTTCGAGCAGCAGAATTCAAGCCATCAATCTTGTATGGGAATAAATTGATGCAAAAAGTTTTTTCGGGAATATATTTCGTATTATTATGCTATTAATACATGAACTTGAGTTATACGTCTTGTATTTTTAGAATGAGCTTGGAAATGGTATTAATATTATAACTTTGGGTACATTAACTTTCAGATTACTTATCGAACATTGAAATTAGATTTAATTTAATGCTGTTACAATAATTGTGGAAAGTTCGGGACACGTAATATCAAAGTCAACAATTCGAAATAGAATTCAAACGTTTACATTTAATTAACAATGAGAATGTTCTCTTGTCCATATCTTTGATTTCGTTCTGAGTCGAAAACAATTACTGTATCGAGTAGAACTTTTGCCAATTGTGAATTGTCTCTGTTTTTGCACTAGAGGTCACTGAACGCAAAATTATTTGCAAGAAATAATCTAAAGCTGACCACACATTTTTTATATAATATTGTAGGACACTATTACACCAATTGAACTAGCCCGTAGCTACGTACATTTAAGACTTGTGTTAAGCGTACTAGTCAACGTATATACAAAAAATATATATATACTTATTATACATAGATAAATATAATCAACGACCAGACTGGAAAGCAGGAGAAAAGCGTAGCTCTTAACTCTGCCTCGACCGGGAATCGAACCCGGGACCTCACAATTAGCGTTAAGGTAGTTCACCAATCGCAACATGGAGGTCGTCTTACATGACTACTAATATATAATGGAAATGTAAATAAATGGTAAAACATTTTGTAAATTGCAAACAATTTCCAATTTGATTTAAATTAATAATTGTTATTTAATTATTCTTATTTCTATTGAATATTGTTTCATATATGTTTTGCTTAAATGAATATGATAATGCTACTATCTACCATTCTTTTTGTTATATAATATGAGAAACTACAAGTAAATATAATTGCCCGATGAACAAACTGTCAAAAAAGTTTGATATAAATGCAATCACGTCGCGAGGAAAGTCAAACCTGCCCAGCACAAACGGATTATAAGTCGTGATATATGTACATCACTTAATTTATTTATGAAATCATGCCTAATAATCAATAAATCTCAGTAATTCCATTTAATACCATAATCTACAATTTTGAATAGGCGATCAAAACTATACATTTCAGTAATAAAAATATACAATAACCATATGACATATGACAGTCACATAGACGCTATATTGAAAAAGGGCGACGTTGGAAGTACCTATAACCGCCGAGTGTGTAGGTGTGAGCGTCAATGAAGCGACATTAGCGTCAATAGTCTGTCAGGATCGGGACAAACGGGGATCCATGATCTCTGCCTATCCCTATACGGAATTGGGTGTGGTGTTTATATATGTTTGTACATATATATGTTATTTTATGAAAACATGTTAACATGTTGGATTCCAACAATAATAAGAAATGTTGTTGTTATTTAATCAAAAGAGAAATAAATAACATAATCTGTATTCACAATATGCAGTCCCCTTAAAGTGGCTATTGAGATCCAAGTGCAGTATTGAAACGCTTATGAAAGCTGAAACAAATACTCAATGACATTGTGAAATTGTAATACAAGTCGTACTTGTACTATATTAAATCTATTTATGGACATTATTGCTTTATGTATATAATTTTCCTCTTAATTTTTTAACGTAATATTGAAAAAGGGTGACGTTAGGACTACCTATAACCGCCGAGTGTGTATGAGCAGATGTATGAAAGTCAATGAAGCGAAAGTTGTCTGTCAGGATCGGGACAAATGGGGATCCGTGATCTCTACCTACTCCTCCAGGGAATCAGGCGTGATGTGTATGTTCGTGTGTATTTTTTTTATGTTGCATTCATTTCATTTATTACATAACAAATGTATGTGTACATTTATGTCCTGTAATCCCTTTTGGTGTGGACAGAACCTCGGAAACGAGATAATATTTCCAGGTTACAAGCTTATTGACCAAAGATACCATGTGCCTCTAGTACCTTAGTCGCCTCTCACGATATACCGTGAAGAACCACATTTATAGAATTATTTTTACTGTCTAGGCTAACACGAGACCAAAAAATTCTGTCCACCCCCAAACGGACGAACGGTCGTGAAGAATAACTGTATAAATACGTCACAAGACTTCTCTAAGCCTTACAAAACCTTCAATAATTTGTATGCATATCAACTACGCTCATTAAAATGTAACGTTGAAAGATAGCACTAGAAAATATATGTAATAGAAAAAATATACTTACTTAGTAAATTGTATCCGTAGTATGAGCCAAAGAAGTCGCTACGAACCTAAATGAATAGAACCAACATGGCTACGAAGCTCATCATTCGAGAATTCCAGGAAAAATGTATTAGCGTAGCTCCGATTGCCTGACTACGACGCGTAGTACAGCGATCCACAATGCCATGGATACTACGAAAGCCTTTGAGTACTGCGCATTGAAATGAATATACGTCGTATGGAAGTAGTATGTATTAGTACATACATACTCAAACGGATACTTACCATTACCCTTTTGGGGTAAACAGAACCTTGGTGCAAAATACATACATACACATTACGCCTGATTCCCTGTAGAGGGGTAGGCAGAGATCACGGATCCCCATTTGTCCCAATCCTGACAGACCACTTTCGCTTCATTGACATTCATACATCTTCTCATACACTCGCGGCGGTTATAGGTACACCAATGCAAAATAATATGGCATTTTGTCTCCCTTGTCGCTTTTTAAATATGATATTATTAATATGGCATATTGGTGATTAGATTGGATTTGGTTGCTAACGGGATCTGTATATTATGAGCCTCGTCAAATATTTATGCTTACAAGAAGAAAAGGGTAGCTTGCTTTGTTTTTACATATAACGTTGCAATGTATAATATGTAATAAATCACTACATAGTTTAAAACAAAGTCGCTTTCTTTGTCCCTATGTCCCTTTGTATGCTTAAATCTTTGAAACTACGCAACGGATTTTGATGCGGTTTTTTTAATAGATAGAGTGATTCAAGAGGAATGTTTATATGCATAATAACATCCATTAAATAGTGGAGTAGGCTATATATTTTATACTCGTGCGAAGCCAGATCGGGTCACTAGTATATAATATATAAATTATTGGATATATAAGATATCTTGCAAAATATCGGTTCCAAAGTTTCTCAAGTAAAATACCAATCCAAGTAAATAACAACAAAATCCAATCAGATATGCCCATGAAGTGAGTTTCGTAACCAAATAGCCGCTCCGAACGATGCCTACTTGGAAACTCAATTATTTTGACCCTCAATTCAATTTATTGTCGTTTCGTGATCTTTCATTCGCTTAATTACACTTATTCAAGTACTTAATATTGTTACGCGATAGGATATCTTTTGGAGTATCAAAGTACTTAACCCCCATTTCATTAGATTGGCTCCGGGGGAATATTCCATAATGTACCTACATATAAAAATATTTATTTCATCGTCGAAAACGCTTTTTTAATGTACTAGTGAAATATCAAAATGAATGAATGATTATTATTTCATATATTGTTTAGATTAAGCTTTCAAAATTCTCAAAGATCGCTTTCGGATTACAAGCTATGTTAATATATTTTAGAATTTAAAAGAAGCTTTTAAGAATTAGTTTAAAATATCACAAAGATGTCTTTCGTGTTTTAATAGCTTAGGTCCTTGAAATGATTACGAGGAAACAATAAAATATCAATTGAGAAAGTTAATAATATAGCATGTTACGTTTGAAATCACTTTGCTAGCGATAAATGTATCAGAAAATCCTTCATAACACAAAAGCTTAAAAGGAAAACAAAGCTTCTTAACATGCATATAGCAAATAAAAAAACCATCAAACATAGAACAGCATAACATCTACATCCTTATAAATTATACATAACATACTCGTAATGAAATGTTACAGTCATAACAAATATACGCATAAAGAGAAAAGAAGCCAAATAAAATGGCTATATGACTTGCAAGAATATCTTTGTGGATTTATAAAATGTTTTGTTATATTATTTCGAAGCTTAGACACTTAACCTTTACTCTCATAATCCCGGAAGGTGTGATGTTGTCTAGGACACATAAGGGATGCAAACTAGCTGCCGTTCTTCGAAGCATGTCGTAGAAGGTGAATAAGGGACTAGGGGTCAATGAAAACTATTGGGCGAAAGGCTAGCAACCTGGCACTAATGTTCCATATAACACAGCCCAATCGAATGCATTTTATGCTAAAAAGTGATATAATAATATAATAATATTTAGGACATTATTAGACCAATTGAACTAGCCCCTTGGTAAGTTCATTTAAGACTTGTGTTAAGGGTACTAGTCAAGGTATATTTAAGAAAAATACTATACTTATTATATATAGATAAACACATATATAGCATACATAATCAACGACCAGACTGAAAAGCAGAAGAAAAGTGTAGTTCTTAATTCTGCCTCCACCGGGAATCGAACCCGGGACCTCACGATTAGCGTTCAGGTGCTTAACCAATCGCGCTACGGAGTTCGTCAAAGTGATGTAGGAGATATTATTATGTCTCTGAGGTTCTGTCCACACCGAATAGAGTTAAGGGACGTTAATGTAATGTGGAATGTATTGATAACAAGCAACATTTTATAGAACTCATCTATGAATATATTTACATATACATATGAGCATGTATATAAATACTTAGCTAATTATTTATTAAAATTATAAGTAGCATAAGTCTCTGTGAAGAGTCTATAGAGATGGATGACTGATTACATTCAGTGTAAATCGCACAGTACAGTACTATATTCTAGTTAGTTAATAAATTTGTCTAACCTAAAACACCTATCAACACCTGTCCAATAGAACCATATAAAAGCACATTCACATCCCTCCCAAGCACACCATTCGTGAAAAAAGCCACTATTTCACGGGGCAAAGAACAGCAACTATCCGTGTTTACGCCGACCATAAATCCAGTGAAGATCCCGAATAAACATGCGAATGGGCTATCTGGATAATCTGCCTGTACCGCCATAACCAGCGAGAAGATTTACTTATGCCATTCATAGAATTATATGGGGGTACTAAATCGAGCGTCTGAGAATGTTTTGTACATGGTTTTGTGCCAAATTAGTTGATTAGTTGATATGATTGTGTTTGATAATGAGAATTAAGATATTGATTAGAGATAGGTATTGATTAATAATAATTAACGGGATTTATCGCGTAAATTTATATATGTATAATAAAATTACCTTTATTAACCCGACGTTTCGGCTACGTTGCAGTAGCCATGGTCACGGGCAGACTGACGATAAAGGTAATTTTATTATATAAAAACTTACGCGATAATTCCCGTTAATTATTATTAATCATTAGTATAAATCTTAAAACTTATAAACTATAGAGATAGGTATTGTATAGGTAGATAGATGTATTAGTGATGACGATGAATTATATATTAACCTTTGACGTAAATATCTGGATTAGGATGATAAAAAAGACAAAAGACAAACGCGTTCAAAGGTCATTTTCCACTACAATAGCATTCACAATAATTAACCCTTGCGGGGTAGTCAGAGGTTCAAATTTCCATCTCTGCAATTTGAAGGTAGTAATTCTATAGCCACCTTAAACTCACGTGTTGACCGGATAGTCAGTACTCGATGTGACAAGTGGTAAGCCATGTCGCCATTTACAAGCATTAACTATTACCGTAGGTTTCGTCACGACGTTTTTCCCTCACCATAATATTCGATGCATTTCGTAAATGTATTATATTCCGAAAATAGACAGTGAAATTCATGAAACATCACTTTTAATGCTCAATGGTAGATGCTCAAGCGGAATTAGAACTCTGTACTCACTGATACAGAGTCAGCCCCAAACAACTGAGTTACGGTATGACTGTAATATAAAATATTGTTTATAGATTGCTAGCGCTCATTACAATTAGTTTACTTTACCCCTGTTAGTGTCATAGCCTTACATAGCATACGTAATCTAGGGACGTTAGAAATATTCTTGAAATATATGTTTACCCAAACCTGTAGTATTATATTATCTGTGCCCAAACACCGTTCAATATACTCCAACCACCTTTTTTCACGCAATAGAGAACAGCCTACCAATGCCACTGCAATCTCAATGCCATATTTTTCCGCTCATCCCCATAATTACACTTGTTCAATCTTCCTCCAATATTTAAGCTCATACATCTTCTTGACAGTTGTCGGCAAGCGACTCTGAATCTAGTTCATTCGACTCATCTCACAAGACAAATCGGTTTGTGTGATAGTGAGTTATAACGTACGGGGCCGCCTTATCCCTGGTTAAGCCGGCATCGGAATATTGGTAATATACGACCATAGGGTAAAGCGATAATATATCGCTATTTTTCGTAGCTTGTCTGCTGGTTAAGAAGGAAAACAGCTGTTTTGATGTCGTAAGATGTGAGGTTAGGAAATAGGTGTAGATTGAAAGCTGATTGAAATGCAATAGGTGATCAAGGAATACGGGGCTCTAAGATTCTGTAATCGCTGAAAAGGATATAAGTACGGTATATATGTATGTATGCGATTGTATAATAGTCGAAAATTTATCAAAATTATACTTTATAAATAACACAAGTCTTAAATGTACTTAGCAAGGGGCTAGTTCAACTGATGTAATATCCTATGTCCTATGTCCTACAATATTTATTTTCTGTTTATAATATTTGTCTTATTGTACATTGATACGAATATTATTTTACATATCCTATATGTAACGTCGTTAACTCCCGCGAAATTCTGTTCCATAAGTTTTACAAATATATCATAGAAAAAGCGGAACCAACGTAGTAGTGAGTGTCAGAACATTCAAATCGTAATCGGAAGTTTCCGATTTCATACGTGCCTGCGGGCGGGTAAAAAAAGTAAG
This sequence comes from Leucoptera coffeella, assembly GCA_030578115.1. Lineage (NCBI taxonomy): Eukaryota > Metazoa > Arthropoda > Insecta > Lepidoptera > Lyonetiidae > Leucoptera > Leucoptera coffeella. The sequence continues at coordinate 57,201 of JAMBLF010000264.1, read as the reverse complement.
TGTATTTTGGCACGGTGTATTTACATACAGCACGTTCTATGTAAAATGAAATAGTTCACATTTAAGTGTTCTATCGCATCTACAAACACCCTTCGTCATTAACAAGCATTTATTGATTATGTCGAAGAATTTTTTTAAGCCAAGCACGCACCGCTTCTATTTGATAACAAACCAATGACCATAGGTCCTCCTGCAAATGAGACCAACTTCATAGTCTAGTTAAGTTCAACGTGGTATTCCACCTCTTTAGTTTTAGTAGTAATTTAGTTTAATAATAATAATATTTAAACATTTATTTACAGCAATAAAAACATACACAATACAAATATTTTACATATCAAACTTACAAACTAGGGGGTATAGCTTGTGCATTTTATTGTCGCAGCAAAACTCTAACTCAGCTGGGTATGTTAGTAATTGATATCTCTATACATAATTAATCTAAAGAATTCTAATACCTATAGACCTTTGTATATGTATGCATAAAAATCATTCTACCACGTGTAAGAGTAAAATGATTAAAATATATATGAGTAAAATGTACTTTATTTGTGATATTTCCTGTATAATATTCTGTGAATCCCCATCCGCTGCTTGTCACAAAGATGTGAAAATTTATCAGTCCATTACATGGTGAATAAGGAGCTTATCCTGTCCCCGTTCAAAGCAAGTAGGAATCTCATATATTATGACACAACTCGATATATTTTCCAATGAATATGATTGTGGGAGACGTCTTATGAAGCGAATACAGTTTGTAACACACCTTGGCTGTTCGAGCGGAAACGTAAGTCATGTTGCGAACGAATAAAAAGAAAATATTCATCCAAACTGATACAGGAAAATAACAAATATTTGAGGCAATATTTCTGGTTCGTACCCTTTACAAGAAAAATGTTAGATATTTCTTTGACGCATATTGCGAATATTTTGAAGAGAATTCTTAAGTGATATTCACAAATATTCCGTCCTGGTGCTCATAGTTTGTTCTTAACATATACGATATATATTCAAATATTTGTAGTTAGCGATATTATAAAAAAAAATTAATCTTGATTTATACTGTGCAAAACTTTTTTATTTATAGCAACATAAAGAAATAAAAACGCATAAACTTACATCAATTAACGTAATATATATGTCAGTTGAGTGACAATCGCTAAACTTGAAAATCAAGTTTTAATAAAAACAGGTGGTAAGGTCATAACCGCATATAGTACATACAATATTAAAATATTCTTTCACCATTGAAAACCCATTTTTTGAACAAAATAACCATTTGACATGTTAGTTACTGGTAAGGTATATCTGCAAAGATAATATACTGCCTAACCTAATTCAAGACAGGTTTTCTTACGCTTTACCTCACTTTTGAACTGCTGCATTTCACTTCTAAAACTTACCTTAACATTCCCAGTAGACGAGGTATTAGTAGCTTACGTGGTTTGCATATGACGTTAAATAATGCACTTGCCTTCATGGTTCCCTTCTAGGAATAACCATAATTGTTATCTAAACAATGAATATTGTGTAACAATAAACTCTGGATAGCAACATAATTTTATGGATAGCTACTGATCATAATATGATATAATAGTATATTATAACTGAATTCGTTTGTTCACTTATATAATATTTTAGATGACAGCCTTTTGACAAATAAATTTCACATATCCATATGGCATTTTGATTGCCACTTATAATATGACTGGGAAATCGCATTACAATCAGTTGTTCATTATGTGTAAAAAAATGTATTACTATCACTAGTGTAAATGGGTAACTATTATTTATACATTTAAAAAAAGTAACACATACCAATCAAAAAAGCAACAAAGCACCTAAAAATAAAGAGTGAAGAAACAATTTCATGAAACAAACAATGGGGCGGCCATTTGCATTTCCCAAATCGAGTGGCGTTTCTGTAAAATTCGCGCTATTTTTCATTTTTATTATCACCATTTGCAACGACCGCGACGTCTTATGCCATAAAAGATTATTGTCATTTAATTTATTGAGTGGAAAGCTTTCTGTCTGTTGTAAACGGGGAGGCGCTTAAATGATCTAGCTTAGTACACGAGTATAGATTCGTAAACCCTTGATTTGTAGGGGTTTAGGTTGATAAACAGGGTCAAATGGAGACTCTCCTGATAATCGAAGAAAGGACGCTTAGCATTTATTGGATTGTTCGTTAGATACATATGAGTCATTTATAGTCTTAGATCTTCATCAAATAACAGTCATTTTAGCTTATCTATTGGAGATACCCTGAATTATATCAGCAATTAGTACTCTTTTAATTAAGTAATCTCTTATGACTCTGATAAAAAAGGTTGCTGGTTATATTATATTCAAATTTCAAACTAACAAGGACATTATAGCAGCATCAGATATGATATCTCCCTTTTATAACACGTCATAAATACGAACTAGCAAAACCGGCAATGTGAATGACCGCCATGACGTGAAAATGAATGGATGCCCAGAAACATGAATGAAAGAGGGTCATCACTCAAGCACTGTTGATAAATTCACAAATATTTCGACTTGTGCGTCCACTTATTCGGGTCACGTAATATGCGGAACCGACAACCCTATTCCGCGTAACGTGTAAGGCTGGCATCCAATTTGATTTACCCTTAAGTTGGAAGATGGTAATTCTATTTATCATTGCACAGAGATGCTCGATATAGATATGGCGTTACCTGTTTATTTTTCCTTGTATACGTTATTCATAGGAATATTAGGAACGTCAATCCTAATTTTATCATGTTGAGAGTGTATATATTATATGCAGCAAACTAATTGCGAACGTACATACAGATATTGTCAATTCTATTGATACTAGTTCGGTGCTATTCAACTAGATACCTATTGATTTGGAATCGAAAGCCCCAACCACAGTGAATAATCCACTCTAAATACACACTCTGTATATTCAAATAACATTTGTATTCACAAAAGGTTTCAGCGCTTTAAGTGAATAATACTAAGAGTGATCTTACTGGCAAAGTTTTGATGACAAAACTTTATACGGAAGTGCCGTTACACTTATCAATTTGCATGGCAAACTTCACCGCTTAATCTACTTAACGTATAAGAGACGCTTTACGAAAGGGAAACCACCTGTCATGTTATGTGGTGACTATAATATAGAAAAAAGTTGGTTCGGTATCATGTTATGTGGTGACTATGATATAGAAAAAAGTTGGTTTGGTATGTTGTGTGCAAAGCTCTGACTACGTGTTAATAAAATATAGGAAAGTGATTGTAATTCGTGTGTTTAATCAGCTCATATAATCTTCATACATTAAATAGCAATAGTTATATAACGAGCTAAATTGTCGACTATGACCTAAACTTATTTATCTTTTTAAGTATGGTTTCATTATAGGTACTTGATGAGATTCCAGAATATCCTTACAGTGTTCGTAGTACACATTTCTATGATGAAAATACTCATACAAAGTAACTACTAATTACAACAATAATTAATGCAAGTTTTCGAACACCACATTACTTTTTTAATATTTTTTTATGTCAAAGGTTGATTGAAAAGCCTTTGTTCTATCTGCGCTTTTAAGAACTACGTAAGTCTATACTTACACTCATATTCAATACTCATATTCAATACAATAATTAGAGTGTTGCACAGACTTGTACAGAATCAGATCGCTTCCCAAATCACATTCCCCCATCATAAACGGGAACATCCTTCAAAGTCGACCCGGAACAAAAGGGTTGACGAAACGAAAAATTTGTATAAATTGATTTCCCCTTTTAGAATAGAGAGCTTCAACGTAAATTTTAACGCTTTCGTGGAATTGTAATATGATAAAGGGCTTAATTGTAACAATACTGACATAACACGGATGAGTTGATACTTCTAATTAGTACAGTTGAAATAGAAGATATACTGAAAAAGGGTAACGTGAGTAGCACCTATGATTGTCGAATTTTTGAGAAGGTTTATGGGATTTCATAAAGCGACAATGGATTACCAGAATGGGAAAAATCGGGATTCGTGATCTCTGCGTACTCCTATACACGTGTCATCAATATATGTAGCATTAAATTATGAGGTTAGGTGTGAAATATGTAGTGAAATGAGATCGAGAAGACTTTTTTCTTAGCTCAATATATTTAAGTTCGTTCGTTCTAAAGCGCACTGGGCTGTCATTTAATGACATAATTGTCTTAGCGTAAACGGTATCTAATTAGAGGATGCTTAAACTTGTTCAAAGTGGAACAACAGCGAAAGGAAGACGAACTCAGGCTCCTAAAAGCGCTAACATGGTATCACCATATTATTATATTAAAGACTATCTTACAAACTAGCAAAGAGATAGCTATATTGAAACAATTTAAGAAAATAACATTATGCTAGCTTTAGACTATGATTATTATGTATATCTCTCATTTTACCTGAATAGTGAGAAGCATAAAATTGCAATTTAAAATTCCTTGCAAAATTAAAACATAAGCGTATGAGGAAGAATAATTGTATATAGGTAGGTACATAATTCATTCGAAAACAACGCAGCCTTATAAGCGTACAATTATGTAGAGCCACTATAATAGACCCTTTGAGAATATTCCGAGGTAAAAGTCTTACAAGTGAGCCTGTTTGTATACGAAACGAATTAACACCAAGGGAGCGATGATAAACACGAGCGGTGTTTACGTGGCTTGCCACTAATGAGGGATTTGTTGGCCTCTGTAGACCCCAATCAATAATTATGAATGAAACATGGATACCACGGGTGCGAAGTTTGAGGTTGTTTATTAAGGAGGTTTTACTACGTCGTAGGTTTGCGAGATTAGGGCTAAGCGAATGGAAAGGGCAAATTTAAAGGAAAGGTGATTTAATGTTGATTTGCGAATGTGTTATTCCCGTAAATTTAATTTTATGGCGTATTCGTATCACTGTCGGTTTAAAAACGTTGCATTATTCCTAAAATACTAAATAAATAAATTTATAGACGATCTTAACTGAAACATAATTGACTCGTTTGTATTCTCTTATGATCAGTATTACTAATTTAAAATGTAATTATTAAAATCGACATATTTATTTCTAATAGCGCTATATTATTATTTATTAGATGAGTTACGTACTCACAAAATGTAGTTATATAATATCCATATACTGCACGACATCTAAGAGTAATCTAATATCTTATTTATCTACACCTACAACTTGCATAACCCCAAGCATTACTTCTTGATCCTTAAAAGGAAATAAGGTAAGCTATCTCCCACGCCAAATTTCCCAATGTCAACAATCACAAACTCTATTAATAGATACACCTGGGGTCGTAGTTCAATAATGCTTTTTGCAAAATATCAGTGCAATATCACGTCAGTAACAGTGTGAGGTGGTTCGTTAAATACGAGTAGCAAAAGTGACAAATTTCGCTATTTATAACGCCATATTTGACACTTTTGCTATCATCAATGATGAATTTGACAGATTTCTAAAGTACAACCAACTTCACTCTACTACTCAAGTTATATTGAACTACGATTGTGCTAAAACGCATTAGTAAACTTTGATTCCAGGAAATATTGATGCATATTATATGTGTATCTCTAGGAATGTATTGAACCTGTCCACACAAATATCAAACATGAACTTCCTTACGGAAGATGCCGAATTTAATTGGACTGCGCTTATGAAATTGTCTTATACCAATGCGCAATAACACAACTTCATCAGTCATGCCAAATAGTATGAAATATTATCGTATAATCAAGTCTCTATTGTTGTTGTATTCTGAAATTATTGGCTCTACATTTTACTACCACGTATAATAATATAGTAATGAATATTATATCGCAAAGTTTATCCTCAACGGTACTGGTTTCTTAACCTTATTCTCTATTCAAAATCTGAACAAATACATATATAGTAATTGATTAGTTCCGTATATAGTAGTAATAAGGCTACCTACAAACGTACGAGTAGTAAAAAGCAGCCTGTGAAAAGGCGAGTAACTTTTTTTCATTACGTCCCGCAACGGGTCATAAAGAACATTTTGGGCCATTTAACTTAGACCAAAGACAATGATAGCGAAACTCCTTTATGGGCCCTACAGGCATTTTAGCACAATGCTTTAGCGTTGAATTGCTAAATTATGCTGCTAAACAGCTTCGGGCCAAATTATTGGAGGTACAAGGTTTGTTCGAATTTTATACCACGATTTATTGGAAATAGAAAATAATACACAGTATGAGTTGCTAAAGTTTATAATATCTGAACAGAACCTCGATATGTAATATCTTTTTAGTCACAATTACTAGATATTATAAAAATCTAGTAGTACCAGAGTTGTGACGGCATTTTCGAATACTGATAAAAGATTGAAACTATCTGATCTACTAACTAACGATGAACTATCTAACTATCTAATAGCTTAGTTTAATATCCAGATATCTGGAACGTAAAAATAATGTCAACTAGCTCTCGTTCTTCTCGGTATGACGCACAGTATTAGAAAGAAACAATCTAGATAGACAAAACCTTCAAAACTGACCATTAAGTATAGCGTATTAAGTATCATTTTCGCATTCTGTGATAGACATTTCATTATTTGTGAATGAAGGTAGATATCCCGCCACATAAATTGGCAGTAGCCAAACTTGGAACTAAATTTGACGTTTCCGCCATTGCGTGTTATTTTGTATGAAAGGTAAATTTAGTATTACCAGCGTTGTGTTTTTTGCTCACTCTTTGTAATTTTTATGGTTGTTAAGGGTGATTATAATAAATTGATTTTCTTGTTAGTTCTTCTTCAAGCTAGGGTCTCCGCTGATCTAACCTCGGTAAAAAATATGTAAAGACAATGCTCAGTGCCATATTGTTTGAAATAGTTTTTTTAATTTATACTTAGATCATAAGATAACTTTCAAAGAGAGCTTGTGATATTTATAATTTTGAATATATTATGGCAGATGGAGGCGTCGCCGCAGTTGCATAATTCACTGTTGCCAGTAAACACGCCAAAACTAGCACTTACTGTGCCATACGGCTCGATACATTATAGGTTTCATTTGTTCATAATTATTGTTGAGGAAAAACTGGCACACTGCTCACTTTCTTTGTAATCTTTATGTTTATGATTAATAGCAAACGGGACTTATCGCGTATGTTTTTAAATAATAAAGTTACCTTTATTAACCCGACGTTTCGGCTACGTTGCAGCAGCCATTGTGTGGCTGGGAATTACTTCATATACCAAGGACAGTTCTTTTTTCAAATTGATGGCGTGGCTATGGGTAGTCCTGTAGCCCCAGTGATGGCCAATATTTGGATGGAGCATTTTGAGCAGAAGGCTTTGAATAGTGGAGCTCAGAATATTAAACTGTGGTTAAGATATGTCGATGATATCTTTTGTATATTGAAAGGAGGCGCACAAGAAGTAGATAAGTGGTTGATATACCTGAATGCTATTCATCCGAATATAAGGTTCACTTGTGAGATGGAAATTGATAGATCACTTGCATTCCTTGACGTTAAGGTTATGGTGAGACCTGATGGCACACTTTCACATACTATCTACAGAAAACCTACACACACAGATCGGTACCTCCATGGATCCTCACATCATCATCCAAAACACATGGTTTCTGTGGCGACGTCTCTCACAAGCAGGGCTAGGGATTTGTGCGACCCTGAGCATATGGACGAGGAGCTGCAGTATGTTCGGGATGTACTTAGGAGAAATGGTCATTACGTAGGTACTAAGTTGGTAAACCGTATATCCAAAAGAAAGAAACCCCCGTGTGTGGATCGCGTGCCGGTGTTCCTGCCTTATGTGAAGGGTGTTACAGACAAAGTTGGAACAGTCTTGAAGAACTACTCGATCAAGCCTATTTTCGTTCCATCTTCGAAGGTAACAGACTTTCTGAGAACACCTAAAGATGTAATCCCGTACCAAACACCGGGTGTGTATAAGATTGATTGCAGCTGTGGGAAATCTTACGTCGGACAGACCAAACGGTCTATAGCGGACAGAGTGAAGGAACACATTGCAGCGGTCAAGAAATTGGATACCAATAGGTCAGCAATAGCCGAACATCTACTAAACGAGGGTTCAAATCATTGGATTGAGCTTCATAAACCCACTGTGCTCTCTAATGAACGCCGATACTACAGTAGAATTGTACGCGAGGCGATTGAAATAAAAAAGCACAGTACATTCAATCGTGAAGGAGGTTACAAACTGTCTTCGGCGTGGAATACCGTGATAGATCGACATTCGGTTCAGCATGATCGTGTGAAGCCACAAGATACTGTGAGTGTAGTGTGTAGGTCGCGTGTGTTTAATAATAACGAAGCAGTGAGGGTAGTTGGAGAAGAATCTGACAGGGCGCTGCGTTGGAGGCGAAGAAATATGCGTCGTCAGTCTGCCCGTGACCATGGCTGCTGCAACGTAGCCGAAACGTCGGGTTAATAAAGGTAACTTTATTATTTAAAAACATACGCGATAAGTCCCGTTTGCTATTAATCATGAGTATAAATCGCGAATCTCTTAAAACTATAATCTTTATGTTTGTTAATTATAAAAATAATAATTTTTATTGTTGTTATACTTAGATCATAAGATAACATTCAAAGAGAAACCTAAATATAATGTATCGAGCTGTATGGCACAGTGAGTGCTAGTTTTGGCGTGTTTACTGGTAACACTGAATTACGCGACTGTGGCGACGCCTCCAACTGTCAATTTATGTGGGGCGATCTCTAAGCGTAAATCGTTTAAAAAAGCTACGAAACCATAGACCTACAGTTGCAGTCATACACTGTCATACAATGAAATACATAAGTTTTTATAGTAAATTTATTACACTTTCATATAGAGTACCCGCCACATAAGGTGGCAGTAGCCAAACTTGGAACTAAATTTGACGTTTCCGCCATTGCGTGTTATTTTGTATGAAAGGTAAATTTAGTATTACTAGCGTTGTGTTTTTTGCCCACTCTTTGTAATTTTTATGTTTGTTAAGGGTGATTATAATTAATTGATTTCTGGAGTTTCTTGTTAGTTCTTCTCCAAGGGTGTCCGCTGAACTTCTTCTCAATCGTTACGCTCTTATCAGAGCGGTCGTGGTCTTCATGACGTGGCATCTTGAGCAGCCGAAATGGTTGGTGAACTAACCTCGGTAAAAATATGTAAAGACAATGCTCAGTGCCATGTTTGAAATAGTTTTTTACATACATACATACACATCACGCCTGATTCCCTGTAGAGGGGTAGGCAGAGATCACGGATCCCCATTTGTCCCGATCCTGACAGACCACTTTCGCTTCATTGACATTCATACATTCTCTAATACACTCTCGGCGGTTATAGGTACTCCTAACGTCACCTTTTTTCAATATAGCGTCTATCTGACTGTTACATATATGTCTTATTAGGCCGGCCCCTACGTAACCGCCCTTCCACTTCACTCATATATATTCCTTTTGTCAATATATAGTTTTTTTAATTTGTACTTAGATCATAAAATAACTTTTAAAGAGAGCTTATGATAGGGCCTATTTTGAATAAAAATATTTTGACTTTTGACTTTGGTATATTAATTTGTTTTATTTGAGTTTATAGCTCTGCAACCAAAGATCGTTACAAATGAAACCTCAATATAATGTATCGAGCCGTATGGCACAGTGAGTGCTAGTTTTGGCGTTTACTGGCAACACTGGATTACGCGACTGTGGCGACGCCTCCAACTGCCACCTTATGTGGCGGGTACTCTAAACATAGTTGTATCATGCGACTTTATGCGATTATTGAGAAATTCGTCTTTTTCTGTAGGTATTCGTCAGCCAAAGAAAATTGAAATTTTCAATATATGGCTATCAAAGTCACCTTTCGAAAGATTATCTGCAATTCAAGACTTTTTTAAGACCCTTTTACATTTAGAAGACTGTGGCAACCAAGTAGATCAAGAATTAAAAATATTTGTAAAAAAAGAATGTGAAAAAATCAGGTTTAAGTGGGAACATAAGAAAAGACGTTCTGATTTATTTTTGGTCACGTATAAGCAATGGCTTGAAGAAGATGTTATTTTCAAAAGCAAGTTGTTACCATCAGCGCCACCATCAACTCCACCAAGAGCTGTTAGTGTTGGTGGTAGACCAACTAAACCGTTCGAAATAAGTTCCGAAAAATCAAAGAAAAGGAAGATACAAGAAATTGTTGATAAATACGAAAGCGAAAAAATTGTCTATGCAGCTCAAAAAGTATTACAATCAGCTGGGAAGCGAGACGCATCAAAAATAGTAAAAGAACTTTCTACTGTACATGGAGAGCGTGCCACGGAATATAAGAAAGCTCTTGACATGAAGATACAGCCCAAGCAGCAGCGTTCCTACACACCAGACGAAGCGTTAGCATTTTATTTAGCTAATGACATGACTGCTTCTCAATATCGAAATATGTACCAAGAAGCTAAAGAACGCGGTTTTCTGCTATATCCTTCTTATGATGTCATAAATAATATTAAGAAAACCTGTTATCCTGATGTGGCTAAGATAACAGTTACTGATACTTCAGCAGAAGTTCACCTTCAGGCATTATTAGATCATACTTCTACAAGAATCTGCAGAGATATATTACAATCGACGTTGATAGAGGAAAGAACTGGAGATACTACATTGATTTATAAGTGGGGTTGTGACGGCTCTTCTGGCCATAGCATCTTTAAACAAAGATTTGAAAACATAAACAGTACAGATGAGTATATGTTCATCATATTATTATCTCTTGTTCCTATCAGATTGATATGTAGTGAAACTAAAAAAGTTTTATGGCAAAATCCTAGAACATCATCTTCTAGATTTTGTCGTATTGTTAGGTTTGTTTTTGAAAAGGAATCTTCAGCGTTGATAACCAGAGAAGTAGAGGCTATGAAAAATCATATATCAGCTTTGAACCCAACACGAGTTACATTCGGTACAGATGAGATACATGTAACTCACAAATTATTACTGTCTATGATTGATGGCAAAATATGTAATTTTGCCATCAATCATAGACATCATCATCATCTTATCTGGGACCAAGTCGTCTCAACGATGCTTTATTTGTCAATCAGTCGGACGAGAAATAAATTCTACAGAAATACAAAAAAACCTGATGATAATATGTATAAGTATGGAATTTCGTCTTTGAATGGATATATAAGAACAATGGAATGTCTTTTAAACATAGCTTATCGTCTAGATCAGGGCTGTCCAAACCACTGCACGCGGGCCGCATGCGGCTTGCGGTTTAGATTACTGCGGCCCATTGAACCTTTTTAACCGACTTAAAAAAAAAGTTCGATTCGGGTACACCGACTACAGAGAGATCTGTACCCACTGCATATAATAATACTTTATTTTAATTAATAATAGCTTTAACTTAGTTTTATTTATTTCTTATTATCTTCTTTGTTTGAAATTTTAAATACATACATTAATGAGCAAATTTTTTTCTTTTTTTTTTTAGAATGGGATTGCTCTTGGCCCGTACTAATCCAAATAGTTGGATTGGTCTTATTACCATTTTAATAAATATTTTGCGGCCCATCAATGTATTTAGTCTTTTTTATTGGCCCTGGGTCCCATCTAGTTTGGACACCCCTGGTCTAGATATTAAAGAATGGCAAATCAGAGGTGAGGAGAAGAAAGATCAAGTTAAAAACCGAAAGAGAGATATTCAAAAAAAGTTTAAAGAGATAGGTTTGGTTATAGATAAAGTAAAACCCGGTTATGGGACAAGTAACGACGGCAATACTGCACGAAGATTTTTAAGTGATTACAAGAACTGCATCCATAACTGGACTTAATGAACAACTTATTTATAGGCTTTCTGTTATATTAAGAACTATCGCTTCTGGACTCGACATCGACACCGTTAAATTTCAAGAGTATTGTGACATAACTAGGAACCTATATTTACAGTTGTATGATTGGTATGTAATGCCTGTTACAGTCCATAAAATTTTGGTACATGGAGCTCAATTGATAAAGTCTTGCATAGTTCCTACAGGTCAAAATGTCCGAGGAACCAGCAGAGGCTATGAATAAAATAATTAGAAAGTCAACATTAGGCCATACATTTAAAAAATCACGTTATGTTACTAATATTGATTTAATTAAATATTTATTAATGATTTCTGACCCCTATATTACATTACTTCGCAAATTACCACCAAAATCACACATGTACTCGGAAAAAGATATATACATATTAATAAAACAATAATGTTTTATAGCAAAACAGTGTCTTATTTATCATAAAATACAAAAATAACATGAATACGAACAATTCCTATAGCTTGCGGGGTTTTGTCTACCTAGTTTTTCTCATTCACGCGTGAGTGATTTGAGAATGAATAAATCTCTACCATGGACGTACACTGTGTATGCCAGTAACTAAGGTTGTTAAGGATCAAGATTTAAAACAACGAATCTAATACCGTTTTTGTTACGACTGCGTTTATAGAGAATAGAATACAAAAAAAAAGAATTGTTAAACGTGGACTCAGCACAGTTTACCTCTGTTGTATAGAAATAAATGATGATTTTCGCTACTGACAAAGAACTGCGGTGAAAAATTAATAAGGAATGAAACTTTGAAACTTAATTGGCAATCAAAAATAGTATGCCATTAAAATAGATTTTTTAATAGACTTTTCTTAATTAGACGATTGTGTTAAATTACTATTAACACTAAACAAAATTGAAAATTTTATTAGCCCTTCTAAATTACTATGATTTTTAATGCCGGTCTTAACTTGGTAATAGGGGAAAAAATCCATTTTTTTACACACGAAAGTCGAATAAAGGACCTTTACAGAAATCTCACCAATATATTTTTTCCTTCTTCATAGTATATTGTAACGATATTGTATTTTATCATGACATCGTCATGACGTAGGAGGCGACTAAGGCTCTAGGCGTCAATCAACGCTGTTGGGCGATTCGCTGGCAACCTGTCACCAAGGTTCCGTGTGACATCACTAAACTTTTACCTAGGAAGTATTATCGTGACTCCAAAGATCAGTCCTCTCCGAAAGGAATTGAAAGACGTGAATGAATATCTATGTATATGTAGTATAGACATCATCATCCTTCCTTGTGTAGTTTACTAAGATTTAATATTATATTTTATTAGCTTTCTAATACGGGAGATATAAGAAAACAAGAGTTAGTTTAGGTAAGACCATTGATTATAAAGATCAAGCACTGTAAACTTATTAAGGTAACCTTTTCAAATTATAATTTTACACGTACCGACCTACTTATAACGTTCCTGCCATCTGTTTTTATGGCTTTGAAGCCTCTTCCAGACACGTTTTATCGTTTGGAACAAGCGTATAATGTAATAGGATATTGCACCTCGTAATATGGAATTACTATAATGTGAATATAGTGGAACGTTCAGGATTTGAATAAAGTAAAAGGTCTTTTTATTAAAAAAGGTTTCTTATTTAACTATCACACAGATATTTCTAGATATCTTTCGATTATTCAAGAATTCGACGTAGCTAAGTTGTTTGAGGCTTGACTCTGAATCAATGAGCTTAAGGTTCAAATTCCGCTTGAGCATGTACCAATGAAAATGAAATTTAATGTATTTCTATGTACATTTTCGTAATAATAGTAATATTTAGGGCACTATTACACCAATTAAACTAGCCCCTTGGTCAGTTCACTTGACACAGACTCTTGATAAGGGTACTAGTTAGCTAATATTTAAGAAATACACATACATATATAGTATACACAAATAGCATACATAATCAACAACCAGACTGAAAGTAGAAGAAAAGCGTAGTTATTAACTCTGCCTCCACCGGGATTCGGAACCAGGACCTCACGATCGGCGTTCAGTAGCTTAACCAATCGCACTACGGAGGTCGGCAAATAAAAATACATTTACGTTCACGACCATTAACCCTTGCGGAATAGCCAGAGGTTCACGTGTCCATCTCCGCAATTGCGAAGTTAGAAGTTCTATGGCTACCTCGAACCCACGTGTTGACTCGAAAATCTGTAGTCAACGTAACAATTGGTAAGCCATGTCGCAATTTACAAGCACTGACTATTATTACCTGTTCGGGAAACAAGCAACTTTCCTCACGAAGTTTTCTCTCACCGTAGTGTTCGGTGCATTTCGCCATTGAATTTTTTTGTTACCAAAATGAATGTTACCAATACCTTAAAATAATGTAGCCTTAGGAATTAATTTGTCCTTGCAGTTCTGTCCACCTCAAGAAAATCGTAAATGTATCTGTGTATAATACTTATTTTCAAGACATTATTTGGCAGTTACAAGGTTCTATTAATTTCCAGAACTGAAATTACCCTGTTACTTCTTGCATTAGTACACAAAGCCCTAAATTGCCCTACTAAGGGCCCTGCTGGGATCAAACAAGTCTCGCCACGGGAGACTATTGTGATTGAAATTGTTTTCACTTTGAATGTGGATACCACGCTGCGACTCTATCGTTTTATGTTTAAAAATAGAATTTTTAATCCTATAACATTATGCAATTTATTCCTTTATTCCTGAGCTAGCCGGATCCCTTGCAAGTCTGGGACGTAAACAGAATATTAACCAGCCGTTTATCTCGCCATGGCGTAGGATACTAAAGGACCAAGGGTCAATGAAATATATTAGGAGGCTAGATATCTGTATATGACATCACAATCCAATTCATGCTTTAAAAAAGTGACCGAGGAGGTATTATCGTGTCGCTAAGATTTTGTCTCATAGGACGTGCATGTAGTATACAGGGTGTAACAGAAGAGTGTAGCAATACTTCAGGGTCGTATAAAGCATCACCTAATTAGTCTAAATACCAAGTTCCAGTGGGATCGGACTGAAATTGCCTTTTTTACAGCTATCTGAAAATGAGTAACATTCACGATCAGCTGATCGCAAAAAAATTCCGACCCATCACTATGAGTAACTCAGTAGGTAAGCTTGTCTAGGTAGGCGGCGAAGTCAAACGCTTTCAGGAAAGCCGCTCAAAGCTATAGGCTCCACCCCCAACACCTTGAAGGTGCCGTCCATTCTTTGTGAAAAGCCGCCCGCCGCCGCCACTGATATTAGGGCGAGTTCACATACAATTGTAATATTATGCGTTCACTTTTTTACATAATTAACGCGTGGAACATGTTAGGTACTTGATTAGCTTAGCATTCCTAATGTCGTAAGTCATCGCTTAGGGTCGTCGTAGAATTACCTTTTATCACTTATTACCTATTGCCATCAAGTCTTGCGAGATCACGTGACGTCACATAATAAATGAGACCGTGGAGACTGCCAGAAGCCTAAATTCTGTCCAAAGTCCAAACCTAAGAAGATTACGGCGTTTGTTAGGTATGTTACCTATACCTACCTGTAAACGTAGTTATGTTACATTCCGTCGCTTGCGCATTTTTATAATAGGTATTTTTATAATTTTTACCTATCTATTTATCTTCGTAACGGTCTGGACTTAAAGGTAACCAGCTGCCTTATTCCCGGCATGTCGTAAGAGGCGTTTAAGGGGATATAGGGGCTTTTTTGTTTACCTAATTACCTACCGAGACGGAGGCTTCCTCGTTCCTTTTGATTTTTATGGGGATTATGGGAGACATCGTGTACGATTGTGTGTATGATTTAGTCATGTGGATACCATCTATCCACACATTCCGACCATGTGGTCTCTTGGTTGCCATTTACGACATCCCGGGAAGAAATCAGCCGGTTACATTCTATTTAACTTATGCCAGACCAAACCTGGACAGTCCCGGACTAGCACGGGCATTTCATAATACATTATCAGTAGGCACGTAACACCATCATTTCAGTATCTTTAGTTGTAGATCATTAAATAAAATAAAATTCTCTGGTTCAAATGTAATGTAGGTAAGTAACCACAAATACAGGTACCTAATCAAATTACGCTTGTATGGAATCGCCCTTAGAATTTTGAGTGAAATTTACCTATTGTTAATTTTGTTTGTTTTAGTTACTCAGTTGATTTTTGACACCTGTCCAGTTGGCAACGTTTTTGCATATTGAGATTTTCGAGATTCGTGCGTGAAAGTAAACTAATTAATATTTCTTTTAGTAATAATGAATACTATAATATGATGTTGTGTGTGGGAGTGTTTGGGGCCGACCGTTTTGAGCAAATAGCTGATAATTATCTTTGTTTATTATTAACTAAGAAGTGTAGTGGTTCAGTGTCATGATACCTACTATTGATGTGAAAGTTGTGAAACTGTACGGAATCTTATCAAGAATTTGCTAACTCAATAAAAACCAACAGGTCAGTCTAACTTAGTTAATAATAACATAATTTGAAGGGTAATAAGATTATTCAAATAACGAAATTCAATTTATGTTTTAAATAGTTTTTATTTAAAACTTAAAGATATGTAATACTTTGTCTTTTGGTTATGTACGTATCCAGTTTGAATTCATTCTTTCTGTACCTAAGTCCTAAAACGCGACTAAGAGACTAAACTATCATTGGTCGAAAGGCTGACAATCTCTATTTATTTCTTAAGTGACTCCGTGTCACAGTTATTATCCTAAGTATTGATTCTATTGAAATTCTAATGTGACCCAATGCTAATTATCTTAAGTCACCCTAAGTTCAGTCTACCCTTACGAGGATTAACTACCTGTCACTTACCTATTAAAGAGCGAAAGTTTTATGATTAGGTTACGCTAAACGATGACTTCAAACCCTAAAGAGGTAAAACATAAAACCTCTTCCGTCACTTTTATTTTTTATGTAGGTACCTGGTAACTACTGAACAAGGCATTACAGTCGTGATGTTTATGAGAAAAATAATAACCGGGTTGGCAGGCTTCAATAAATTATCTTGTATGTGAAAGAAAGGTCAGATAAATTTGTTCGGTTACCTACATACATATGCATCACGTCCATAATCCCCGAAGGGGTGGACAGAACAAAAGATTCCAAAGACCCTTTTGTCACGTTTAGCCTGTCGTTGGGGGACAAAGATATAAAAGATTTTGGTACACTGGGGATGCTGGCTAGCCAATCGCCCAAAATACCTAACAAACCCCCTAGTCCTTTAGTCGCCTTTTACGACATGCCGGGTAGAAGGCAGCCGGTTACATTCTATTTTAGTCCCAGACTACAATTCTCAATAACCTACTGAAAAGTAAACAAACTTTGAATCGCCGACAAAAATCCCAATCCATATTTACTACAAACAGATTTTGAGCCTTATTGCGTAATGAATAACGTTCAATTCTCAATAACACAATGTACTGCAATAGGTAGCACCGTGCGGCGGCGCACTGATTCTTTTGACGAATGCCGATGTCTCAGGAAAATGAGACTTAATGCCAAGGAAATAATGCGAATTGAATTTCCTTGCGGTAATCATGAAGGCGCCGAACTTTCTTTTGTCTCTCTCTGTTTACTAGTTGGTTTCAGTTGCACTAGGGATGGGACATTGTAATATTTGTACTTAGGTAGTTACTCATTTTTGAGTATCAGATTATGGTAAATTCTAGATTTTAAGATATCGAGCTAAAACTTTACAATTACACTAAGTAGGTGATAGAGAATCTAGCCCTAAAGTATTGCTACACTCTTCTGTTACACCCTGTACAATATGTATGCTTTTTGTTTCATAAATCTCATATTGACTATAATTTATCATTATAAAGAAGTCGTTTCCTGACAAGGAGCCCCACTACATACTTTACTTATTCCATACACATACAAACACAACGGTTATAAATAGAGATACAGTTTTGTTGACCTCTTCTGTTTTGTAATGTCACCACAACTAATTTGATTTTAATATTCTGATTATATAATTACCATGGCACAACAGGGAATACTCATTGTTTTTTACGTTAACGTTTTCACACTTGCGTAATTTATAACATGTATATAATTTTAAGGAACCTAACGATGTTAATGTACCTATTAATGTGTATGGATTAGAATAGGACACTTAAAAAAACAAAGTAACAATTACTCATTCATTTTATTTACAGTACAATCAGTACAATTAATTACTCTTACTCTATAATCCACTTATCTAACACTAACTCAAATCACCAATATCCCCAGTCCACCAAAACACTAAACTGTTCTCACTTTTACTGGAATACTTGAGCTCCTCACTAATCGCACTATCAGGTGTTGCTTCCACATCCTTTAGAGGATCTTGGAAATGGTGTTGGCCGGACCCTGTAGCTAATATGGGTCTGATCGGATGTATTGATATGCTATTACAACAGTCCATGTGAAGTGGGAACTGAAAATTGTAAAGAGAATAGTATTAAAATTAGTTTTTAATCCAAAACTTTGCAATTACGTAAATGGACACGTAATCTTTTAACTATACTGCAAGGGAAAATAGTCGTAAAAGTTTTTAGTTTTTTTTGTACACAAATAAACACTTCGTGAAAATATATATAGCAGTTCTTGTAACATAAATAACATAGATTCTAATTAAGTAAAAGTGCATAAAAAACTCCTACTTATTTAATTCTCACAACTAGAAAAAAGTTATAACCTATTAACAGTGTAAGATCTTTAACTTTTTGTCAGTCGCATTTTAGCTAACCAAACCAGCTCAAAACTTTTCTAATTATCTATGTATACAACCTATGTATAACCTATGTATAATGTTTGACGACCTCCGTGGCGCGATCGGTTAGACGCCTGAACGCTAATCGTGGGGTCCCGGGTTCGATTCCCGGTGGTGGCAGAGTTAAGAACTACGCTTTTCTACTGCTTTCCAGTCTGGTCGTTGATTATATATGCTATATATGTATTTATCTATATATAATATGTATATATTTCTTAAATATACGTTGACTAGTACTCTTAACACAAGTCTTAAATGTACTTACCAAGGGGTTAGTTCAATTGGTGTAATAATGTCCTACAATATTATTATTATTATTATACAAGAACCATGAGGTTGCTCAAAACTTACTTTTAAGTTTATTACTTTAGGCAAATTTCGAAAATCGCTTTCTTATAAACATCGTGAATAACTTTCAGAATAGGCAATAATAGACCCTACACACGGCGACATGTTAAACTACCTATCACATTGGATACTGACTATCTGATGAGAAGTTCATCATTAAGCCTTTCTTCCACATTGATATATTTTTCGTAACTATTAATTGTAGATATATTTAGTACATACATACGATTCACGACTTGTGATACACACTCCCTTTTTATTATGGCGGGGTAGTCAGAGGCTTGAATGCCCATCTCCGAAATTTCGAAGGCATGTTAGGTATGGGTCATTCGAAGTCGGCGTATCACTAGATAGACAGCACCCAACGTGATAGGTAGTGAACCGTATCGCCATATATAGGCACTGACTATTACCTATCCTGAGGGATAGGCAGGTTTCCATATATTTAGTATTTGTTTAATACTTAATTAATTTAAAGACTCACCCTATAAGAACAGGAATCTCTAACATCCAATGCATCATTGCAGAGCCAATCCACCTTATTACTGTCCCATATCTTAACAATGCCATCTGTACCTCCGCTAACCAAATACTTCCCACATGGTGAAATGTCAAAATATATCCTTTGGTTTGTGTCGACCACTCTGTTAAGTATATTGATTGGCGTTTTGTAGTATCTTATATCCCATACCAGGAGTCTATGGTCTTTGCGTGCACCGGATACTATTTTCAAGCCATCAGGGGTGAATTTCAAATGCGTTATTCCACCTGTAAAAAGTAATAAAAAATAAAAAACTTTCATTTATGGAAACCTGTTGTTACTGAACATTGTTGTACAGTTGTTTAAATATACATCAGTACTGACAATTCTAAGGTCTTCATTGTAAAATATTAAATATTATTTATATAACAAAAAAGCATCCATTATGAAATAAACTACGCTCGATAATAATCTCTATGTACCTTTAACTAAAAGTAATAAAAATCAATTTACCAGAAAAAAATATATTGTTTAGCATTAAATAATAAAATAGTTTGCATGTAAGCCGCCCAAAGATCCCGATGGAGAGAAATGCAGGAGGCATACGTCCAACTATGGACACAATATTGCTGAAGAAGAAGAAGATGTAAGCAGTACCCAAAATTGATAATATTTAGAACTATAAGCATATTTACTTACCTGAATGTCCATGCATTTTCCCAATACTCTTATAAGTTCCATTCTCTTTAATATTGTACAAGCTTACACTAGTGTTCCATGAGCCAACAGCCAATAAATTATCATGAGCAGTCATACAAGACGCTGGAGCTGTTATTTTATGCTCTACACACTCTCTGCCAGGCCTGAAATGAAGAAATAATCTTGTAATACCAATAATTCAAATATCGTGTTAACTAGGAAACTAACATTGTTATCAAATTTTTAAGGCAAACCATGTTCCATTCATATAATTGTGAGTTAGGTCACAACTTTATACTATTTCCTTCAACATATTATTGTCACACCACCAAATAATTGCTTAAAAACTTGAGGGCTTACTAAAATCTCAAGATATGAACTTATGATAAACTTAATCAATAAACAGAAATAGATACTGAATAAGCACAGATAAGTAGCTTACCTTTCAACATCAAAAGTCCTCAGCATTTTCTTATAGCCACCTATCACTCTGGTCCCATCAGGAGTAAATGTTACCGAAACTGCGGGTTCCATTTCATCTACCGAGTTGAATCCTCTGTAAGAAGCTTTGAGGGAACCGTCAAAAGCGTCCCACATTTGTATTGGTGCATTTTGTATGGTTGTTAGCCAGCTGTAAAAGTAAGTAAGTAAAATTATATGGTAGAAGTCCTAACATTTTAATTGTGAGCAGTCAATGGGTTAGTGTATGAAGGCCATTATAATACTAAATATTAGAAATAAAAAAAAAAGACTATGGCAAGATTTGTGTTGAAAAAGTTCTCAATCTAAGTTACGATTGTCCAGACATTTAGAGCACATATAGGAAACTTACAGTAAATTAAATCTAGAAGTCATTAAGTGAATAAATAACGTCTTACCAGCATGTTTCTGGTAGCTGACTGTTCATAAAGGGGTACCAAACAAAGTCATACACCAATCCAGCCTCTTTGACATTAATAATTGAGCTCAGTATATCTACAGGACGTTTTATGGACACAGATCCATCATATAAGTCTCTCGGCAGTTCATGTAAATGCATTCCATTGTTATTTACTATAGTTAAGCAACAAGTTCCGTCTGGGGACCATTTACAACCTCGAAGATAAGGTTGGTTTTCCTTTTCTACTTCTTGTGATCCCCAGTTAGTATTACAAAGCTCGAATAGAGTTTTGTTTACAAATTGAGAAGGATATCCAGGGATAGTCAGTGTTTCTAATTGTAAATTCTCTTCACTGTTTACGAGTGAGATTTCTTCTTCAGTCTCCATTTGATCCATAATTAACAAGGTTTCTGACCTTATATTAAGAAATTGCCACCACCACAATACAAGTACTTCTTTTACATAAAAGGATTAATTTATTAGGATTTTACATCTCGGTATTTATATCATAAATAATAATAACTCAATTTGGAAGTCCGGCAACTCGCGCGCGAGCTTTACCACGTGAAAATAACAATAAATAGAATGGACCATATAGACGATCAAAGAAAATGAATACTAATACCTTAACAAACAAACTCGATGTTCACTCCGAATTAAATTAAAAGATAAAATCTTTGGTTAACACATAATTTACAACAAAGGCATCATATTTTGAAAGATTATAGTTCCTTGTGAAAGTTATTTTATTATTCAATTCGTGCATTACATACATTACATTAATAGCAAGTAAGTGACAATGACTGACATAAAGAAAGAAAAACTGACTGACTAAAAATAAACAAAAGAACTTCACACAGAAAATGAAAGAAAAATCAATGTGAATCTGAATTTCAGCGAAACGAATGTGTTTTCAGTTTATTTTAACAAGTCGTGGTTCGTTCAGATTATATTTACGCTAATGTGTTATTTTTTTCTTTCATAAGCAATACAATTGCAACTTAGTAAAAATGCCTGGATAACAAATCATTAAATAATCAGGCTAATTAATAATTACCTTTTAATTTTGTTTTCTATTTTGTGTTAATTCATTATTTGTTTGAAACACAACAGTGCCATAACCGATGAGTACGAGGGTGTTCACGCGAGGCTTTCGTATTGCTTCTACGACGTTCGCCAGGATGACTTCGTACGAGCCTCCTGCAAAGGCCTCGGAGTCCTGCGCTACGACTGCAGAAGGAGTACCCATGTCCTACGCTTCCTACGAGGCCCTAAAGGAGTCCTGCATGAACAACGCTTCGTATTTCCAACCAGATGACTCGGAAAATGGCCAGAGATTGCACCAAGGATTTCTTACTCTAGTTGATCATATTGAAACTGTATGGCCCATGGTGGATAAGTTGCGACAGGTAAGAAACTGTCTAGATATCCTGTTAATAAATCTAAAATCAAAAAAATTAATTGTAAATTAATTCTAAAATTTTGCTGCTATAGTTATAAGTCAAGATATATTCATGAAACTTATTTTTACCAATGTTTATTTTTTAAGATGCAGATGTTACCAATATACCATTAAACTCTCAGTAATTCTTAATAACCATTATTATTATTGCCTGCAGTAAAAAGTAAAACCTTTGCAAATACACAGAAAATGTAATTAACTTGATAATTATTGACTATTATTGTTTTAACCTTCTTTTTATCAGTGACACTGGCCTTTGATGATGATTTTGGCATAATTATCTTTAATATAGATTACTATACACATGTATGTTTATGTAATAGATTTGTAGTAGTGTATTATTGACCTTGATCAAAATCAATTCAGTAAAATTGTTATAATAACTTTTTTATTATTTGTAATATTTAATTACATAACGTAATTGTTTTACAATTGTTGTTGGCATGTTTTAGCATGAGTTGGGGTACAGATAGCATTACTATGAAAACTGATATAGATTGCTAGTCTAATGTCCAATACATTCCATTGATCCCTAGTCCTTGAGTCTCTTCCTACAACATACCGGGAAGAACAGTACTCAATTAACATTTATCTACGTCCCAACTAGGCCCATTAACATTTATTGTTAACATACACAACAAAGACAAACGCGTTCACCTCCAATAACCCTCGCATGGTAGTCAGATTAAGTTCAGGTTTCAATCTCTGCAATTGCAAAGGTAGTAATTCTAGGGAAGGTAAAATTAACATATATAGTTGTATTTATCTTATATATATTTGTCACCAGGTAGCACCTAACTATGACTTTGATGCAAGCTCTCCGGGAAACGGTTATCGCAGCTTTGTATGTGTGGTGGACTCTTGTGTACTCCATAGTTTGAAATTGAGCAGACAAGTGTGTTCTGGACGGAGTACATTGCTTTTCAGGAAAGGACATTTTGTTAAGTGAGTGACTGTATATATTGTTATTTGATCTATAGAATGTATAACATTAGTAAAAGTGGATTTTAGGTTCCATAGATAATTGTCTATCCTGAATGATCTCTATGGAATAAGTTTAAAAAGAATTAAAATAACTTTAAGGTAATCAAAGAATAGAGAGATCTCCAATGTGGTTTTCCTTAAAGTTTGCTTTTTCCAAGCACACCATTCACTACGCAGTATCTAAGATAATAAATGACCGATATATTTTGTGCAAATCACCTGCACCTGTTCATAATACATGATCTGAAACTTATATATGCCTTACAACAACTCATCATTTTCCATTACAAAAACAAAAGCATTCACGACCATTACCCTTGCGGGGTAGTCAGAGGTTCAGGTTTCCATCTCTGCAATTGTGAAGGTAGTTATTCTTTGGACACCTCAAACCTACGTGTTAACTATATAGTCAGTACCCAATGTGACAGGTGGCCAGCCATGTCGCCATTTACAAGCACTAACTATTACCTATTCGACGAACAGGTAAGTTTCCTCACGATGTTTTCCCTCATCATATAATTCGATGCATTTAGTTATTATTCATTTATTTTATTTTTTCCATTACAAATGTAATTTTAGCCTTTTCTTAACTATATTACTATCTTTTCAGAGAAATAGAGTCCTGTGGTCAATTGTTAGCCTCTCTAGGGACAATATTGAACCAATTACAAATCCTCATAGAGTGGGCACCAGCTGGTGACCTTTTCCCCTCAGAACCCCACAGTCCAGAAGACCTGTTCTCAAGGGGAGGCAAGATCAACCAATACTGCTTCTATGGGAGATGTCTCGGGTTCCAGGTTAGTGTTTAATAGGCTCTAAGTTACATACATACACATCACGTCTGATTCCCTGTAGAGGGGTAGGCAGAGATCACGGATCCCCATTTGTCCCGATCCTGACAGACCACTTGCTTCATTGACATTCACACCTCTTCTCATACACTAATAATCTAAGTTCTCTAATGTTATGTACATGTTGGCTGTCCCAAACCAAAACCTAGTAAGAGCTGTTAAGAAAATTTTACAGAAGAAGCAAATGAAACTAAATTATAAAGTCATCAATATAAACTTTAGTTCTGAATGCGTTAGAGCTGCCAGTGCTTTCGCCTGAGATGCAGTTTTATAATAAATGAAGAAAGATCGAAAAAACGGTTTTGAAAACAAAATGGGTCTTACTAGGGTTTGATTTGGGACAGCCAATGTACTTATGTGTGTTTGTACTTTGCTTTTGAAACATAGGTTTTAGTGGTACATAAAGTTTAAAAGAGCTTTTGGCATCCTGGCAAATTTATTATTATTAGGCTTCTTTGTTAGTTTGGGAAATTTTAAACTACGATTCTGTAACATGTGATATTATTTAGTTATAGTTAATTACTTTATTTATACGTATAAAACACGTATGTTAGGTTGATTAAAGTTATAATTACGAGTTCAAAGAAACTACACATGTAAGCGTTAAAGTTGTGATTATTGAAGCTTATGACTCATCTTTACTTTGTAGGATACTAATTACAATTATTAAATAAAACATACAATTTTGTAATCCAAATGTAATATCTTAGTTAACTAATGGCTAAATTTGTACTGTTTAGTTGGTCTATATTATTCAACCATTTTCCAAATAGGTAACCACTGTGTTGAGTCATCTAAGTTGTTGCTTCAGAACTTAGGACTCAGGTCCAAAGTCCAACACATTGTTTAGATTAATATATTCGCGTTATTGTGAGTCAGTGAAGGAAAACACCATGAGAACGACCTTTGTACCTATTTATCATATCAACGTTCATCATATTATACGTAACGTATGATGTGAAACTATTACTTTACATGTTTCTGAAGCATGGAATAGTATACATTGATGAGTGTAAATTATTTTAAATCTATTAGATATTCCCAATTACAAGAGTTAATGATTTCTAACATGTCATGTCTATATTTTCAAGCTATAATGTAACTACGTAAGTATATCTATATACATGTATATATAGCAGCTCATTGTAAACAAAATAAGTTTCGAAATATTGGTATTGTTTCTATCATAAGACAACCGTGAACACATGTTCGGAATATTGAATAGCGTGACGAAGACATTCTCGAGTTGCTATCTATGTGGTATGGCGTGATGTAATAAACAACAGATCGAATCTCATCTGTGATGTAACGCTAACTAGTTCGCACTCTATTATATTATCTACTAGTGACCCGAAAGAAAGCGACTTCACTACATAGTATTTAAGGCATTGTACAGTGTGCGTGATGTCCTATCTGAAAGGTCACGGGTGGCCGTATGTGACGCCCTCGTGTTATCAAGGCTTGGCTACGGAGACGTGGTCTACGGGCCTCGTATCAGTGCTAGTCTGGCGGGGGCTGTGCAGAGGGTGCAAAATGCATGTTGCCGGTATTGCTTTGGTGTGCCGCGTCGTGGGCGCGTCACTCCGTATCTCAATAGGGCTAACTTATTGAGAATGGGCTCTCGACGTCAGTTGCACCTTGCATGCCTTACTCACAGAGTAATTAAGTACCAAGATCCCCCATACCTGTATGAGAGGTTGAAGTTCTCGCGAGGTGGTCGTTCTGGCAGGGACCGAGTTGCTAGGGCGCCTCTGGAGCTAAATAAGCACCACTCGGCTGCGTTTGAGGGCGGCTTTCATTACGCAGCAACTAAATGCTGGAATAACATTCCACCTCCTTTGCGACAATTGCAGAGCACACACACTTTTAAGGATCACTATAAACAATTATTATTGTCCTTACAAAAAGAAGTTCCGTAATGAAAGTCGTCGTAAAGCAACTTTAATTAATATTAACATTACACACGTACATTACACTCACTCGTATTTATAGTTTTAATAATAGTTTATGTACACGTAATTCACTTCACATTTTACTCACCGTTATATTTTTGATTTAATGTATGCATTATTTTATAATACCCTACTATACTACCCTCTGTGAGCCGCCAGCTGAAAATCGGCGGATTTACTGAGCTCGCGCTCCGTAGATTCCCGCCGAGCTGGACGCCATTTGGGATCTCCACGGCGCGCTTAATGTAACTGACATTGAATTGTAATTTTGAATTTTATTGTAATTGTAAATTTTATGTTATGTCTTTTTTTTAATTATTGTATACTGTGGAATCTCAATAAAGGATTATTATTATTATTATTATTAGTATAAAACAAAGTCGCTTTTTTTGTCCCTATGTCCCTTTGTATGCTTAAATCTTTGAAACTACGCAACGGATTATGATGCGGTTTTTTTTAATAGATATAATGATTCAAGAGGAAGGTTTATATGCATAATAACATCCATTAAATAGTGGAGTAGGCTATATATTTTATACCCATGCAAAGCTGGAGAGGGCCGCTAGTATAAGATATAGCGGCATCCATTGTAACAAGTCAAGTTTAAAAAAATTACTACGTTTACCATTGTATTCTCGAGTACTTAATAATATGTGTATATACTGAAAAAACTTATACTTTAGAAGTACCTTTATTCGCTGAGTATTTATTCTGAGGGGTATGGATGTGAAATTAATGAGAATGGTTTGCCAATATCGTAAAGAATTGACATCAGTGATCTTTGCCTATCTTTAGAATATAAGCGCGATTCGTATCTATGGATAATACCGCGTCCAGCTCAAGTGCGATGAAATTGTATACATAATAATAATATAAAACATTTATTTACAGTCACAAAAACATGGATAAATAACGAACTACATTGTCTAAAAACTAAAAAGCTAGTCATTGATTTTTAAACCTACTATTTGCTATGACGTATCCTTGTCATAATTACTTTTTGTACATCAGCGTTTCTAAGTTTTACTCATCTACGTGTGTCGACAAAAAGTTATTTAATATTACAATAACGTAACTTAAATTATATAGAACTGCTTCTTCATTATTTAAATATTTGTGTAATAGTACTACATAAATTAATTTAAATAGAGTGCATTAGCAATAAATACATCATTTTCTACGCACTCCAAAGTGGCAATAGCCTCGCAGTTGTTACATTGATAAACGTCAGGCCAAAGTTTAATTAATTAGCAATTGAAATAACTTAGTACGGATCTTTGTTCGTTTACTATGAAGAATTAGACAACCAACAAACATAGATAAGTTGGTACTTACTGCACTTAATATTTAATAACTATAACAGTGAAACATACAAGGATATCTTTATAAATTATTTATCGCTGTTTTATGTTCATTAATGTGGAAAATACGTGAAAGGTTGCTAGTAATCGCTCAAAACATTCTGAAAATGCAAAGTTTTTCAATGTATTTGCGATAAGTATATTATAATATAAAACTTTAACTAAAGTTGGGATATGCACAAACTTGAAGTAAAGGATTACATCGTGAGGAAACCTACCTATTCCTCGGAATAGATAATGAATAGTGATTGCAAATGGTGACAAGATTTACCACTTCACATTAATTGATTATCCGGTTCACGTGGGTGGATTCGAGGTAGCCATAAAATCCGCAATCGCGGAGATGGACACGCAAAAGATAATCGTAAATAGGTCGTATAGTTTATGTTATCTTTATAATTGATAAATAAATTTACTACTAGGGAAACAGATTATAGTAAGTAGCATTGTGTATACTTTATCACTTATCAGGTCAACATATGTGGATGCTATCTTACGAGTATGATTCATTATTCTATTCATACACGTGTGCTATAACACGATTCGAATATCTGATCTAAACGTTCTATATTCGTATCTATTCTAGGTATCTAAAGTCAGGCCTTATTTTTTTTTACATTTACATTTTTTTTTATATTTCCCAAACAACAAACTGAATACGCAAAAAAATACTAGTTACATATGCCGTTTTTCGACACTACAAGACGAACGAATCTTATATTCCTTCATTCTCCTAAAACGTATACATAAAGTGACCTTGATTTTGTTTCTCTAAGGCTTCTTGACAAAATGCATTAAAACATTTAATATAGTTAACATTAAATATGATAATTTTAAATAAAGTAGCGGTACTCTTTTGACGGTAACAAGCTACCGTTTTCCTTATTAGTTACATCTTTCCACTAAACACACCGTATATAATATATCTTCTTGTTACAGTTCACGCCATCAATGCGTGGCATATTGAAAGGCATTTCCATATGCATGGTGGGTTTCTCAGAGGCCTACTACAGTCACGGGAACCTTATCAGCTCAGTATGGACCGGAGGGCAGTTCCTGATAGACCCTGAGCTTCGAGCGAAAAGAATAGTCAAGATATCTCAGTCGGCTAGCGTGGACTTTTGTAAGGCGTTCTGGTTTCTGGCTGAAAGTGGTTAGTATTAATGACCTTACATATTGCATACATACGTATGAGGTTACATAAATACGTGGAAGGCACGTTCCCATACAGGGGATAAGGCAATGGTCAGAGATTTCCATTGTAATGGACTCTGTCATACTTTTTTCGCTTTATAGGCATTCTCCTCTTGATACACACTCGGTAGTTATAGGTTAACAGAATTTAAGAGCAGTCATCAGAAGGATAATGGTTGTGTGCCTGGCGAGAGAGATTTGTCACGATCGTTCAAGATGATAATCGATAATCACTGAAGTACTGGCTAGAAAATATATCGTTTTATTAATTTTGTATTCGTGCATTGTCATGAGGAAATAATAATAAAATTAGTATTCGTAATCCCTGCAGCGACAAATAAAGATCATAACATTTTTTGTTTCTATAATGCGATTTTTGTAGTTTTTCATGCACATCATACAATTACTCAGTGATCATTAAAACTCATTTGATGCCATAGTAAAAAAGGCAACATCTTTAATCTCCGCAAAAGTTACCAGACAACTAATTAGTACAGTAAAGTTAAAGGGTACTGCCGCCACTAGACTGCTAAATTAAGTTTATTTTTATTCCAGAAATAATGAAAGGAGTCCCAAGTCTAATGTCGTCATCGGTGGCTGTGAATAAGCTAATAACTATACCGCCTCAGTCGTTCACTTTAAAGACAACAGATGGCAAAGATTTCACAGTGAAACCCCCAACGGTTCATATTGGCTTGCACGATTTAAACGTGCGACTTATTAGCGTACATAAGAGGGCTGGATTGGTAAGTAATGAATTGACTTAGTAACGCTATATTTATATACATACATACATATATTTACGTGTAGACATAATAAATACTATTTGCGTAATCAAATAATATTTATATCTCAACCAATAATAGTCTTGTAGAAAAAAATAAAGCATGAATTGTATGAACCCTTTTGACCATAAATTCTTGAATTTTTTATACTCATTGAAAAGATAATGCAATGTGTGATGTATGTGTATGAGAAGATGTATGAGTGTCAATGAAGCGAAAAGTGGTCTGTCAGTATCGGGGCAAATGGGGATCCGTGATCTCTGCCTACCCCTCTACAGGGAATCAGGCGTGATGTATATGTATGTATGTATGTATAATGCAATGTATGTAAGGTTTGAGTGTGTGTGACACATGGAAGATTAGTCAGGATGGTTTATGGTGGCGATCGATGGTCTCTGCCCAATCCGTTTTGCTAAGTAGAGGCATTATTATAATACATATGTAGGTATATTAATTAAGAAATAGATTTTGAAATCGTTTTCCTACCTCATTAACACGCTAAGTTGTTGTCAAGGTGACATATTGTGCATGGAAAACGCATTCAGCCGGAGGTCAAGGGAAAATAGTTCAACAGCCGTTGCCTTGTGCATTTGTTACGTGACAATACTAAATAATCTAACCAAGTGATACGTTTGAATGATACATACAAATTACTCTCTGTTTAATTAAAAGTTTTAGTTACTGTACTGTAACCTTATATCGCGATAGTCACGTCACAGTCATAGAAATAATATTTATTTAACTAAAGAGGCTTAAGTAGAGATCATGGATACTATTTTATCCGATCCTGACTTTCGCTTCATTAGCATTCTTACATCACTGCACTCGGGAGTAATACTACCGTTCTCGAATATAAGACCTATTAATATATCTATCTATATACATTCTCGTACAACATGCCTAGTCGGTTCCTATTTAAAGCCATAATTATCAATACATTATATTCATGTCGATCAGTTGTACCTTAAGGGAAAATAATATGTAGAAACCTCCCTATTCCGCAGCTGAGGTCATAGATATACTATAGTGCCTGTAATTGGATCATATTAATTACTATCCGGTTTACATATGGAACAGAATCGCCGACTGACGTCTTCCTTAGATGAACACTTGAACCTCTGATACAATAGTTAATGATCGTGAATTTGTATGTCGAATCCGTATATAACTTGAAAAAATTCACACGTACTTCTTGTAGTCCTTTAAGAAATTTCGAGCTGTACAGAACCTCGGAGATATAATATCTTAATATATCTACCGTAGCTTTTAATTTAGTATTTATTTATTTATTCATCTTTACATTATATAAGTACAATTTCACGCCTTTTATTATTCGTCCATTCCAGTCCGACTCAGCCTCTCTACCCCTCTCCGAAGGCATAATATTCCACTGCCACGGCGGCGGCTTCGTGGCCCAAAGTTCGAAGTCTCACGAAACGTACCTAAGAGACTGGGCTTCTAGACTGGAAGTGCCCATTTTGTCCATCGACTACAGTTTGGCTCCACAAGCGCCTTACCCCAGGGCGTTGGAGGAAGTGTTTTATGCCTATTGCTGGATGCTTAAGAATGCTCAACAGTTGGGTACTACTGGTAAGTAATACATATACATACATACACATCACGCCTGATTCCCTGTAGAGGGGTAGGCAGAGATCACGGATCCCCATTTATCTCGATCCTGACAGACCACTTTCGCTTCATTGACATTCATAATCCTCTCATACACTCTCGGCGGTTATAGGTACTCCTAACGTCACTTTTTTTCAATATAGCGTCTATCTGACTATTATATGTCTTATTAGGCCGGCCCCTACGTAACCGCCCTTCCACTTCACTCATATATATTCCTTTTGTCAATCTGCTATCATTCATCCGCATAACATGTCCAAACCATACTGGTAAGTAAATTTGGTTAAAACTAGTTTTTGAATAGTCTGAGTGTAGTGTTAGCTAGGTTATAAATTAGTAAATTTGTTTTGCGTTTAGAAAATATCTTAGATGGCGATCACGCGGGGTAAAAGGAATTAGAATGGGTTATTTATTTTATGTTTTTATGGGTTTATTATTATATCAATAAATAATGTTTCTATGCTCTGTTAAAAGCGAGTATGTAATCTAAACTCATATGTAGTAGTCTAATCGAAAACTACTTTACATACTACTATGTGAGTCTGTCACGGTTAACATATTTCTTTCCCCATTACAGCTAAGCGTATAGTCTTTGCTGGCGATTCGGCTGGTGCTAACCTAATAGCCGGCTGCACGATCAAGATTATAGAGAACCAGCTTCGTCTACCAGACGGACTATTCATGGCCTATGCGCCTATGCTCATCAGCTTTGTGCCCAGCCCCGCCAGACTATTGTGCTTGATGGATCCCCTGCTGCCGTTTGGGTTTATGATGCGGTGTCTCAAAGGTAACAAATCTTATATACATACATACGCTTCACGACTTGTGTATACACACTCCCTTTTTTATTATGGCGGGGTAGTCAGAGGCTTGAATGCCCATCTCCGAAATTTCGAAGGCATGTTAGGTATGGGTCATTAAAAGCCCGCGTATCACTGGATAGACAGCATCCAACGTGATAGGTAGTGAACCGTATCGCCGTATATAGGCACTGACTATTATCTATCCTGATATATACCTACACTAAATAAATTGATTATAAAATAGCATGTATAGTTCCATTAAGGAAAGCCATACACATATTTATGCCACACACATTCATTTTCGTTTCTCTAAAGTGGAATACACAGAGATCACGGCTTTCATTAACATTCATACACCTTTGCATAATTGGGCGTTATAGGTGGTACTAAATTCATATGTCTTAGATGAGTTGTGTATTCTTAAATGCATTGTAAATGTTAAGAACGGTACATATTATTTCACTACTACTTTCGGAGTAATACACCGTGGCATAAAAATTGATTTCGATATACAAGTCATAAAAGTTGGTACAAAATGTATTGATAAGTGTGTATGGCGATGGCAGTGTAGATTTTCTGTCCCAATATATAAAAAGATACTTATTAACTGTTAACAAAGACTTATATGTTAAATAAACAACTTCATTTTTTGTTTTACAATAAAACGGGACTTATCACGTATATTTTATAGACAAAGAATTATCTTTGCTACCCGACGTTTTCACTGTCTTGATATATGCATTCGTATTACATTCCACAGCGTACGCAAACCCCAATCCTCCTTCAAGTAACTCAGACGTCGAGAAACACGTCCGAATCAAAGAGACGGAAACCTCCAACGTGACTACACCTGGAGATAGCAACGGGTTCCTCAAAGTGAGCCCTTCTCAAGGTAAAATAACGTTCCATAGGTATATTAACACTATACTGATATAGGTTAACTAGATAATAAGAATAAAAACTTTATTCAAAAAACGAAAGAAATATATATGAGTGAAGTGGAAGGGCGGTTACATAGGGGCCGGCCTAATAAGACATATAACAGTCAGATAGACGCTATGTTGAAAAAAGGTGACGTTAGATGTACCTATAACCGCCGAGAGTGTATGAGAAGATGTATGAATGTCAATGAAGCGAAAGTGGTCTGTCAGGATCGGGACAAATGGGGATCCGTGATCTCTGCCTACCCCTCTACAGGGAATCAGGCGTGATGTGTATGTATGTTATTCAAAATATTCACCCATTTGACATAGAGTAATATACTGCTGGAATCACTAGATTACCGAAGCAACCAATATCGTAACTAGATGACTTTTGTCCCAACGTATGGTAAGAGGTGGCTAGGATTAGTAATGGAAATAGTTGGGTAATGGGGTAGTAACATTCAATAATATTAATGTCATATCATTTCCAATGTTTTAAGTGAACATTGTAATATTATGTCGCAGAGAATCTGTTTACTCTAAAGGCATTTTTGTTTATTAATTATTGTAATTTGACAGTCCTAATTCTAACTATACAAATAAAGCCACTATTAAACTCTCTCAAACCTGGAAAAGATAAAAAAAGAACAGATACATTGATAAGTATTTATACATCTTTTTATCTATGTATCTATCGTTCTCCTATACGCAGAAGGCGTGAGTCCCATGTTCTCGTCTTACGAAGAGGTATCTCCGTCCGATTTGGCCGAGTTAGAAGCCCACAAGTCGGGCAGTGACCGGCGCCAATCTTCTGACACTACTATCAGTGGAGCCTCCCTGCAAAGTGAACACACACATATGGGTTAGTATGATAATGAAAATGATTATATAATTCATTGATTTCATTCATCAATAAAATCGTGCATTTCGTTCATCTTTGAATCAGTTCGTTCCATTCATTCATTTCTCTTCTCGATTATTTCTAGCATACATTTCACAATCTTGCATGATAATAGACTATGGCATGTCCCTTCACGCAATTGTAAACTTTATATATGGTTCTTTAAACATAGAATCGTTTTTCGCCACAGAATTAGCTATATTACGTTCGAATTCGTTTATTTAATCTTTCATTATCATCGTATCTCTGTCCACGAAAAGACAATTTTTCCCACGTTTCCTACTTCATTTCAATCCTCTAAATCAGGGGTGTCCAAACTAGATGGGACCCAGGGCCAGTAAAAAAGACTAAATACATTGGTGGGCCGTATTATTATATGCAGTGGGTACAGATCTCTTTGTAGTCGGTGTACCCGAACCGAACTTTTTTTTTAAGTCGGTTAAAAAGGTTTAACGGGCTGCAGTAATCTAAACCGCGGGCCGCATGCGGCCCGCGGGCAGTGGTTTGGACAGCCCTGCTCTAAATAAAGCATTAATAAGTAGTACCGATAGTTATGATACATTGTTTACCCTCTGTCAGCTGAGCAATATAATGCTTTTTAACAAATCAAGCTACTAGGAAATATTGTTGTTTAAGACAGTTTCTTTGTGTCCACAGCTCATTCACCCCGTGACGAAACCAAGCCGTGTGTGTACGACGTCCTCGAGAAGTTCGTGATCGAGAGCGACAGCGAATCGGATGGAAGGAAGAAATCCGCTACCACGCTCACGCCTGTCGAGATATTGAAGTATGTATTTAGATATTAGTAGTAGTTTTGTCCTGTGCTAGCTGGGACGTATTTAGTTTTTTCCATGGTGGGCTATGATGTAAAAAGAATGCTCGCTAGCTGGCGATCTTCCCGGCATGTTGTAGAAGGTGACTAAGGGATTAAAGGTAAAGGGAATCTATGGGGCGATGGGCAAGGAAAATGTCATCAATGTTCCATGTGACATTACAACCCCAATATGCATGCTAATAATTGACCAAGGAGATGTTTTCATGTCTGAAAGGCTCTGTCCACCCCGAAAGGGCTAAAGGACGTGAATGTATCTTGACCCGTGCTGAACTGGGACGTAAAAACAATGCTAACTAGCTGCCGAGCTACCCGGCATGACGTAGGAGACGACTAAGGGACTAAGGGTGTATGGAATCTTTTGGCCGATGGGCTAGAAATCTGTTACAATTATTCCATAAAAAACTCAGTGTTTAGAACCCGAATATACATGCTAAATAGTGACCCCGGAAATTTTATGTATCTAAGGTTCTGGTCACATCAGCAGGCGTGAATATATGAGTGTATGTTTGTACATTTATAGGGAAATAGAATCGGAGCATTCCAACACGCTGATTGAAGAACCGCCCCTAATACAAGATTGTGAAGAGAAATGTAACAGTCGAAAGAGGATTAAGACTAGGTATGAATACTTTTGTATGTTTTACCTAAACCTAAACCTAAAATATAAATTGAATTATTGTATGGCTAGTTGAAATGGTGTAACAATTCGCGAACATACTTGTAAAGATTTGATAAAGAGTTGGAAATAATAGATTTGTACCAAAAAAGAAATGAGACAAACAAAAACATAAATTACATACGTAAAACACAGCACTTTGCTTAGGAAATATTTAATATTCCATTACATTTTACTCAGTCAAAAAATATTCTTAGATTAAATTGCAATGCATATTATTTTAATGAATCAACCTTAGATTTGGTAAATGTATTGAAAAAGTATGCTAGTCGTTTAGAAAAGTAAATATGTTTAATGTTATAGTTTTAAGAGATTCGCGATTTATACTCATGATTAATAACAAACGGGACTTATCGCGTATATTTTAAAATAATAAAGTTACCTTTATTAACCCGACGTTTCGGCTACGTTGCAGCAGCCATGGTCACGGGCAGACCATGACCATGGCTGCTGCAACGTAGCCGAAACGTCGGGTTAATAAAGGTAACTTTATTATTTAAAAACATACGCGATAAGTCCCGTTTGTTATTAATCACGTTTAATGTTGTAAGTCAGTAATGTAAATAAATGCTATTTAATTTCCTCATTCTACAGATTATCAGAAGCGGCGACAGGTATAATGGACGCCATGACGTCCAAAATAGGCTACATCACAGGCAGCAATATGGCATTCGCTGAAAACACCTTCTTCAACACTACAGAGCATGAGTAAGTATATACATATTCTGTGCTTTTGAGTAGCTTAAATAGACTAACCAATTCTCTTTTTCCTGGTATGAAGTTAAACGCAAATAAGACCCTTTTACTGCGACAATAATATCCACAAGTTATGTCTCCTAGTTTGTAAGTTTTAACTGTAAACGTTTCGTATTGTGTATGCTTTTGTAGCTGTAAATAAACGATTATTATTTGAAAGGAATATGACAAAAGCGAAAATGTACATGCTTATTGTATGGGCTTAATATTAAGACTAATAAAAAATTTATAACATATAGCACTATTTACAAGACGTCAGTTAAGAACGTGTCAGGTAATAAACTACAACACCGTGTGCAGTAACTGTATATTACCTAATCAAGAAAATAGGCGTTCTCTTAGATATTTATGCTTGAATACTTAATAGTTAACTTTCTTCTTGGTATATCGTCGAAATTGATAGAATAGAATCTTTTGAGTCTTAGTATAGTAACTTTTTACTACTATAGACATCACAACCCCGATAGTTTCACTCAAACAGACCAACGAGAGATTGAGTCTCCAAAGTTCTGCCCATCCTGAAAGAGATTAAAAAACTACGTGCACGTTTATATATACTATTACGTTTTCAGCATGGACCAAAGGTCAAAC
Organism: Leucoptera coffeella; assembly: GCA_030578115.1. NCBI lineage: Eukaryota > Metazoa > Arthropoda > Insecta > Lepidoptera > Lyonetiidae > Leucoptera > Leucoptera coffeella. The sequence continues at coordinate 20,456 of JAMBLF010000264.1, read as the reverse complement.
CTGGACAGTTTGATAGAGCTGAGTCCGTCGGATGAGCAGATCTTCCTGGTGCCAAAGGATCCACATCTGTCGCCGTATTTCGCTGATGATGAAGTACTCAGAAGGTTTCCACCAGTAAGGCTGTTGGTGAGTTTCCGTCTGTTTAATATTTGATGTTGGATTAGTAATTAATTGTATTTGAATATATTACATACTAGCGACCCGCTCCCGCTTCGCACGAGTATAAAATATATAGTCTACTCCACTATTTAATGGATGTTATTATAGGTATAAACCTTCCTCTTGAATCACTCTATCTATTAAAAAAATCTGCATCAAAATCCGTTGCGTAGTTTCAAAGATTTAAGCATACAAAGGAACATAGGGGCAGAGAAAGCGACTTTGTTTTATACTCTGTTTTTTGCTAAACATACACGTAAAGACTGTAGGCTGTACCCTACAGAGAGATAGGGCGAGATCATGATGTTTTCCCAATCGGGATTACAACCAATCATAACAATACATTACAAAAGTACTCTTATTTTTTTAAAACTTATATTATATTTTTAGGTAATATTATTCAATAGGCTATTTGACTGATTTTGCAAATTGATTCAAATTATTCTTTGGTATATGATTAATACACCACACGTATATTTCTGCAAATTTTGCAGTATTTTCCGTAAAATATTGAGTTAAAATTTAAATTACAATATTCGCGCGAAAAACGCTGTTTCTGTAATGGCGGACGCCATATAATCTGCGTGACGTCACAGGCAAGTAAACACAAAGATCAAGTACGACAAACAAAAATAATAGCTAGTTTGCGGATTCACATAGAGTGTGTAATAAGGCGTATCAGAGAATTCCATATGTTTAAGCAACATTCAGTAATTAATTTAAATATACTTTGTGTACTTGACCATGTTATTATTCTTGCATGTGCACTATTTGAAGGGGATTAATAAACATAACCTATATATTTTGTGAAACAGCGACGGAAATTAATATAAAAAGTAGCTTTATAAATAAATACTTAGATGCTTACATACCATCTTTTATATTTTTGAGCTCTGCAGCATAATAATCAGAGTTATTTTTAAAGAAAAGTGCAACCATAAATGCGTCATCTTAGGTAGATTTCTATTGTCGACTTGTACAAAATTCTTGTCCATTTTGACAGCAAATACTATTGTTTATATCACTGGTTAATAGTGTCCTGCGGAATTCTTGTAAAAATAGTACAAGAAACGATGGAAATACGATAAAATCACACTAAGTGCATAACAATAAACAATGTTTACTTGCCTGTGACGTCACGCGAGGCGTAGCCAATCACAGAGCGTTCTTGTGAAGGAAGAAATACAAAAAATTATATGAATTTATTATGTTTATTTTGCAAAATCAATAAATATTTTCGGATAAAATAGAGCTAAATATGTTTTTTTATATTATTACCTAATAGGATGACCACATTTAGTAACATATTTTTAATAGTGTCAAATAGCCTATTGTTGTTGTTGTACAGTTCTTACTATTTAAATCTACCTAATATTTCTAAATAATTTTCATACAAAACATGTTATTATATGTATCTATAAAGAAGTGCATTTTATTCTGCAGAGCGTCCACTTAGATCCCTGTCTGGATGATTGCGTGATGTTCGCGAAGAAACTCAAGAGACTTGACAACCGCGTCGGCATTGACGTACTAGAGGGACTGCCTCACGGATTCCTTAATTTCTCATTGGTGAGTTTATTGTTTAGTGTAACGTATTTATAACTCAGTGTACCGTTTCTCAGTGAATCTCGAAAACTATTGGATTTAAATTAACAAAAGAAGACAAACGAATGAAGAAGTTTTCTCGCAATAATGAGTAGATTAAGTAAATACTGAGACAGCGCCTTTTTACTGTATCAAGTGCCTACTCCTTATATGTATTGTTGTTGTGTCAAAGTGTGTATATAATAGTGTATTGTCATAATGTACCTATATAAGCAGTGAATAAAACTTTCCTTTCAAAAAGAAAAGTGTTAGTTATAATTAATAAAATCTCTATAAAAATGGTGTAGGTGTGACCAGTTTTTACTAAATACCTGTAAACAATGGCATGGCTCTTATTAAATACTGATTGTATGTTTTCGAGTGGCTTAAGTGCGTGACTATGTTCAAGGTGAAAATAGTTACTATATCATACTAGAAATTCGAATGTATAACATTACTTAACAATGAGTCTGCCCGTGACCATGGCTGCTGCAACGTAGCCGAAACGTCGGGTTAATAAAGGTAACTTTATTATATAAAAACTTACGCGATAAGTCCCGTTAGTTATTAATCATTACTTAACAATTTCAGATGGCAAAAGAAGCGAATGACGGCTCGAAGTTATGCGTGGAAAGGATACGAGAGCTCCTAGACTTACAGAATATTACACCAGAGGATGGTAACAAACCTTTATGAATGTTCAACTGCTGTTTTAAGTGAAGCCTTAATTATGTGGTTGGTAGTTGTAGGGGCCTGTTCCTATGTTTAAAGATACGGGAAAGTTCTATAATAAATGTATATGTATGAGTTTTAAGGATACAAGAGTATCCTGCAAACGATTGAATGAATGAACGAATGAAATGAGTATAGAGTTGGAACTAGATACAAGAATCTAACTCTGTAAATCTATGATGTATACTGATTAATTCTGAGTCAAAACCCAAATAAATATGATTCTTTGTTTATAGTGCTGTTGCGAAAGATCCAAAGAGGTTTTGGTTGTCTTTAGAGTGCGTTAATTTATGCAAGTGTTTTCGGTTTGTATAAATACAAGAATTGAATGTGACTTTTATAGTAAAAAGTTACATGCTAATTGTCTTAGTATGCAAAGTGTGTCGTTATACTTGCACGCACGACTGACATGATGGAAATGCGGCTTTATAAAAATACTTATGCTCGATTTTTACGATTATATTGAGCTTTTGTGTTTGTATTATATGTAAAGATTGGTCGGAATTTATACATATGGATATCCATACTAATGTATGTATAGATGAATATTTGTTTAAAATACTCAGTTGGATTTGAACGTTACATAATAAGCGATATAAAATAAATGTTTTATGCCAAAGTGGTAAAGCTTAAAACAAATATTGTATCTAATATATCTGTACTTAGATAGAACACTATAGTCTGGCTAACGAAAGTAGATACTGGATAATTTTGCAAACTTTTTATATGACAACACTAAAGTGTTCCTACCATCGGATATTTACCCTACAATTTGGGGTATTTCAAGTAGAAAGTACTTAGGAACAAGTAATTCCAAAAAGACATTTTTAAAACAAACTCATTTTGAACATTTTATAAAATGAGTTTTAAAAATTCGTACGTCTGCTAAAATTGTGTTAATCGAAAATAAGTTTCGTATCTACGTGTTGGATCATTTCAAGAGCTACAGTAAGCCTTACGTTGGTCTAATAAATAGCTTAAGTAATTAGGTACACTATGTATTAACTAATTAGGTAGGGAAAAACTTACAATTTTATTTTGAAAAAAATTAATTTGTATTCCTATTTCTGACGCCAAAGTTGGCGTGTTGTTGATGTTTCTTTATGGTTCTTTATGGTTGACTTGCGTAAAGTTAGGTTAGGTTGACTTGCGTAAAATGTCTTGATATTTTTTTATTTTAATTAAGTAAGTACATATTATTCGTTTAAGTTATTTTTTGTTTCTTTAATACGCTACAATGGAGTGTCGTATCCGTGTAATGTTTGGTATGGAGTTAATAAAGAGATAACAAGTTATATAAGCTACTCTTAATCACGTCATAACGCGGACAAAATTGCAAGTATCCACTAGTAAAATAAAAATAAATGTCAAAGTATCAAAGTGAGTTGTTCCGACTTTCCTTTTTATTTTAGGGTTGCAATGCTAATATATTTTAAATTTGCCGCGCTTTTTCAGTATCTACTTTCGTTAGCCAGACTATAATAACTTTTAGTTATTGGGTTTTACTGTTACAATTGCTTGTGTACATTATTATTGTTTCTTCTGCTAACTAAATGTCTTTCATCCTGGCAATCCTTAAGAGCGATGAAGTAATAGATTGGACGATGGGCAACAATATTCCATATTAATATCATCACATACTTGTGAAGTTTTGTTTGAACTAGTGAAGATCATTTTCGAATAGTCTTTTTCTTATTGTTGTTATATTATTGTTATTTTACTGAAACCAAATATTTAAAATGTATTAATTGTACAGTGTACATAATTTATGTACGTTGTTATTTTTGTTAATTAACTGTGATTATATAATTTCATTCTATTTGTAAATAGCCATAGGTTTGGGTGTATCGTGCATTGCTCTTATAATATATTACTAGCTATTGCATGTTATTTAACATATAAAGTTAATATACAAGACAGGGCGTTTAATAAAACTAAAGCACTTTATGACAAGCTTCTCTGATCCGGTGGCCGAATTAATAATAACAAAAGCGTGATTTCACAAACACAAAAACATACACAATGCAAAACGTTTACAGTTAAAACTTACAAACAAGCTTAATTATGTATTTTATAGTGCCAGAAAAAAGGTTCCAATTCTCACCGGGATATTTTGTGTACTCGTATGTGTACTTCTAAAACTCGCGATTTATACTCATTTTATTTACTATACGAGACCGAGTCATATCACGATAAATGAATAAAGATAAAGATACCTTTATATCGCCCGACGTTTCAACCCAATTGCATAGCCCGGAAGACTGGCGTCTCAGTTAAAATGTGTCTAACCTCACAATTGGAATTTTGTTAATTCATAGCACGACACACTATCCGAAGACACAATGCAATTTTCGTATTCTTTAAATCTTAAATATTAGCCGACTTAACCGCAAGGTGTAAGGCTTTAAATAAAGATTTAATAATAATAATAAATCGTAAATATACATGTAAATTGAGAATAGCGCCCCCGTCACCATTTCAGATAAGTTTGTGACATTAAATGTAACACGGAATATGATTTTAAGGATTTGATGTTTGATCACTAAGATGTAGTATACCTATTTATTGTATAGTTCTTAATGGATGCAAGTATTAAACAATGTCTGTGATAGTGAATGCATAATAATCTGTTACTTTAATGTCTTAAATCTATAGAGGTGTACGTAATTTAAATATTCGTGTTATGTCATAGAATTTTAGCTTAGTTTTTGTTATATGATTATTGTTTTTTGGTATATGTATATGAATACTTGGATATTTTAATTAATAGTTAAAAGTTTTTATATTTTATTAGACACCAAGGTTTCAAATAGATATTATTTGGTAGGATCCTTAACTTTGTCGAAAGTCTATTAAGCATCGGGCTAGCAACCTGTCATCAATATTCCATATGAATACCATCACAACCCTGATATATTTTCGTTATTAAATCCACTACAACCTTCGTACCAGTATCAAATGCACATCTTATTATGATTTTTTCAAAATCATATTAATCAAAATAAATATTTTTAAAATAACTGTAGCTATATCAGTGCTATGGCTTTTGTTAAGGTTGGACATTTATCGTAGATAAGAACAGTTATAATGCAATCTCTGGTATTGATACTGTAAAATTCAAAAGTTTTATTCAATGTATGAATATACGTAAATACATATGTTTTCTTAACGGAATACAAATATCGAATAGAATTAAAAAATAGCTATTATGACTTGCATTTTTTAGTTTTACAGAATTGTATACATCACAATAGTTTGGTTTTAAAACTGTAACACTGCCTCAACATGTTTGATCACAATTTAAATAACCAAATATTTTAAGTCATACTAGAGTGAGATTCAATGAATCAATTACTATAATAATCTTATTAACATTTTCTTATTTTCATTGAGTTAGCTTTAATAAATGTTGTGCAGATATCTTCTTATTAATAAACATACAGAGTGCAATATAATCAACAGTGAACAACGATTATTAACGAGAAGGTTCATTATTTATCGCGATATTGTAAAATAATATTTATATTTTTATAGAATATCCTGTGTATTATAATTGCCAAAAATATTTATGTAATATCTTAACTATTTCTGTCCAAACTTGTGTGTAAATGTATTATCTTTTTACCATAAATCCATGTCGATGTGTTTTAATTAATTTTATTTATTCAGTTTTGAATCTGTATTATAATAAAATTTGTTTAGTAAAGTATTGTTTTATTATAACCCTTTACGCAATCTTTTCAAAACACAACCTTCAATGAAAACCAACTAGAGAATTATACGATAACGCAAATTGCAGCTATAAAAGTTACAGCGTCAAATTATTGGTATTAAGAGATTCGTTTTAAGAGATTCGCGATTTATACTCATGATTAAAATTAAAGGGGCTTATCGCATAAGATTTTTATAATAAAGTTACCTTTATTATCCCGACCCGATGGTCTTGGGCAGAATGACGATTCGTATTTCTTCGTCTCCACCGCAGCGCCCTGTCAGATTCTCTGACTACCCTCACTGCTACGTTTTTATCAGTAACGGGCGACCTACACACTACACTCACAGTATCTTGTGGCTTCACACGATCATGCTCGTAGCCGAAACGTCGGGTTAATAAAGGTATCTTTATTATATGAAAACTTACGCGATAAGTCCCGTTAGTTATTAATTACTGGTATACATACATACACATCATGCTTGATTTCCTGCCGAGATCACGGATCCCCATTCGTTTCCGTGCTGACGAACCTCCTTAGGCTCATTGACACTCATACACACGCGGTGGTTATAAGTACTTCTTACGTCACACGTTTACAATATGGCATCTATCTGACTGTCATACGTCCTATTCGGCCGACGCCTACGTAACCGCCCTTCCACTTCATCCACATATATTACAATAAATTATTACACAATTTAAATATCAACATTCTCTTATTAAATGTAGGTGACTTAATTTAAGGAACTCTAAGTTTATTAAAATTGACAAAAAGACAAACGCATGCACGACAGTTAACCCTTGCGGGATAGTCAGAAGTTCAGGTTTCCATCTCCGCAATTGCGAAGGTAGTAATTTTATGGACAACTCGAACCCACGTGTTGACCAGATAGTCAGTACTCAATGTGACAGGTGGTCAGTCATGTCGCCATTTACAAGCACTAACTATTACTTGATCGACGAACAGATAGGTTTCCTCACGATGTTTTCCCTCACCGTATACATTTCGTAAATGTGTTTTTTTTTATTACGAAAATTGTACATAGAAATTCATTTAACTTCATTTCCAATGGTACATGCTCAAGCGGGATTTGAACCCAGTACCCACTGAAACAGAGCCAAGCCCCAAACAACTGAGCTACGTCGAAATTATTAAAATAATTACTGTATTTTAGTTTTAATAAGTCTACAAGTTAAATATTAAATACTTATGCATATATTCCATATATTTTCAAATAATAATTGGAATACCAATAGTCTAAATATATAATATGATCTTCATTTGCTTAACATACATACAATATACGCCTCAATTCCCCAACGGAATAGGCAGAAACTATTTACCGACACCTTGACTGTACACCGAAATATGGACCTCTAATTGTCAAGTCCATTATGAATACACGAGTCTCTGACTATACCTTGTGCTCTTGTGAAGTAATTGTTGTGATATATCATCTTCCAACAATATTTTAGAATTATTACAAATAAAAATAAAATAAGAAAAAGAGTTCATTTTCTTTAATTATTATTACATCACTAAAAGTTTGTTTTAACATAAATTTAACATCAGATGTACCCTAACGAAACTCTAATAAAAAGCTGTTTGAAAATATTTATACAAGACCAGAACAATTACAATTGCAACATAAAATAACTTTACATTACATAACAATCTTGTTTTTTTTTAATTTTCGGTATAATTTTTCAAACAATACAAATAGAAGAGCTAAAATCGTAAGCCAATTAAAAATGGTTCTTATTATCATACTAATAAACTACATGATAAAATAGCCAGGTCCGATATTGGGACATTGTTGAGACTAACAATTACAATGCTCAAACATCGTAGTTGAACCGAATGAGATAGTACTTGTATGTACAATAAGGGACTCATATTCTGAGGTAGGAGTTGGTATTCTCAGAAACTTTCTTTGCCTGTTTTAAATGACAAATCATACTCAATAATTTTAATTAACTAAGATCGCCTAACAACATACACCTCCATATTAATCATTTATAATCAATGTAATGAACATAGCGGAAATTTATTAGAGAAGAGAAATATTTGATAGACTTATTTACTCCATTTCAGATATCAGACATATTATGTAGATCAATGAATTATGATAATCAGTCATATTGAGAAATTTCATCTTTGATTTGGGTGTTGTTAGTGGTAACCAGATTTTGACAATCAAATAATCATTGAGGTACCAAATATGACTGAATTTTACTATACCCACGAATCTCCTAATCAATTCGGAAACTAGGAAACATATTTACATGTAAAATTCATAACATTCTCTTTAACAATTAAATTTATTACGTACAGTTTCAACTAAGAATTGAATAAAAAATGTTTCATTTAAACACGCTATGAGTTTACATTAACCATAAACTATTAACAGAACTAGTGTTACCTACTCTAAAATTGCCAGATCCAATAAAATGAGCACTAGTCAATAGATATATGTAAGCCACCATAGTTAAAGGAGTTAATTACAATGAAGAAAGTAGTTAGCAAATTAATAGTACAGTAAATAGATTTTCCAAGTGCATTAGTCCAAAAAGATTACACAATCTTCGTAACATTTACGTTTATTATTGTCGTTTTAGAAAACATTAATTTTAGAAACATGAAAGAGATTTATAACATTGTTTATGTATTATACTGATTTTAAAATGTCTAAATAGTATTTTGAATTGAAAACAAGGTAACCGGCAGTGGTCATTAAAGGAATCAGTACCTTGTAGCTACCAAATAGAACACAAAATACCTTGATATTTATGGGAAATGATGTTCAACCTGGCAGTACAGTGTACAGAAATGTTACAGACATAATTAGAAAGTTATTATAAACATGTGTCATGTACTACCTAGAATGATAGTATTAGAGAATACATAGTAGAGACATCAGAGAAATTGACTCTATTTCTAATTGATATTTTGTAAAAGAAAACTCATTAACCGTTGATTATTTTTCACTATCATAACTGCAAATATTATGAAGTATAATAGAACTACATGCTTTTGTATGAGAGATCTACATTTAGGCAGTTTTTGATGAGAATTTACATAATTATGAACAACACAATCAGCATCAACATAATTACATTAATATTTATGCCATTATAACATGTGACTGCATCCATATTTTACAGGTAACCTATAGAAACAAAACAATCCTTTCTATACTGATACAGTATTGACAAGTCCTCGTTTACGATAGATACAAAAAAACTTTTGAACATAAAACTTAACCAACATCACAAAACATGTACTGACTCCTACCACATCCATCTCTAAGATTCACAATTGGAGTTACGTGCCCAGTTAATCATGTCCGTTTGTTTTGGCGTGACTGACCGAGCCATTCGTTAACGTATTGGTGTGCGGTCTCAGGGTCTTTTGCAGGACATGAGCATCCGCTGGTTCTATTCTCTTGTAGTAGTGTACCTTTGTTTCGACAATCTCAAAGCCAAATTTCTTGTAGAACTGTATTGCACTATCATTATTTACTTGTACATGCCTGGAAAATGAAAATGAGCATTAGAGTTTACACAGATAACAACACACAATGCAGAAACATTATTTTTAAAAGTATTGTATATAATCAGTCATTAACATGGCTGATTCTAATGAAATTAATTATCACAAAGGCTAATATGTAAAACCATAACAAAATGTTGTGTATAATATCTAATCTATGAGTAACCTGATATAATATAAATTTTTACATATAGATTTGTACTTAGGAATAATATTATGACCAACCATATAATTTCAGTCATAATGTTAATCATAATTAATACAAGGTCTGTAATATGCATAGCATGCTTACTAGATCTCTTTTTACTCAGAGTAAATAGAACTTTGGAGCGACAGAATCATCACCACAGATAACATCAAGCATATCTTTAATATCATATTGAATTTTAACATACAAACTTTTAAGGCAATGAAGTAATATATGCAAGTCATTAAAATACTTATATGTTGTGAATCATTCTTATTGAAGGTAACCAAATATGTATGTTCTGAAAGTTATCTTTCAAAGACTTTAAATTATATATAGACTAGTCAGTGGGTGGGCCCTATTTATATATGATAGTACAAACCATTAACTTAATTTCATTGTAAACAAACCAAATATTATAACAATAGATAAGGGCATAATAATAAAAGCCACTTACAAGAAAATGCTATCAAAATTTCCATCTTGTTTAACATAAGATAACACATGTTCTAGCATCTTAGTTCCGATCCCCAATCTTCTGTAAGGATATAGGCATCCTAGAGTCATTATGTACAATTTTCGCGTCGTATCAGTAGTATCTATTCGGCAGCAAACGGCGCCCACCACGATGTCATTGTAATATGCTAACTTCGCAAGTTCCCCAGCTTCTAGAACATCTTTGTAAAACTTATCATTGTAGGAGACTGGAAAAACAACTGTGTTGAGCTTCTTCAGTTGCTTTATATTATGCGGCGTGACGTCGCCTAGTTCTATTTTGGCCCTGCAATAGCGATAATGTGTTAGGTGAACAGATGGTTTTTCAAGAGGATCATTGTAGCTTTAACATAATTAGGAAATATCAAACAAAATGGAATTACTATGATTTGTGACACTGCAGTAAACTTACCTCGTCATTTTAAAATGTAATTTGTATATATAACTAATTAAAAAACTAATCTAATTCTAACACAGTAAAAATTTATCACACAGTTACACACACGAGCTCTCCCGTCCCGCCATTTAGTTCACTCACGGCCAGAAGAGACAAGTTTAGAGTACCCGCCACATAAGGTGGCAGTAGCCAAACTTGGAACTAAATTTGACGTTTCCGCCATTGCGTGTTATTTTGTATGAAAGGTAAATTTAGTATTACCAGCGTTGTGTTTTTTGCACACTCTTTGTAATTTTTGTTTGTTAAGGGTGATTATAATAAATTGATTTCTGGAGTTTCTTGTTAGTTCTTCTCCAAGGGTCTCCGCTGAACTTCTTCTTCTCAATCGTTACGCTCTTATCAAAGCGGTCGTGGTCTTCATGACGTGGCATCTTGAGCAGCCGAAATGGTTGGTGAACTAACCTCGGTAAAAATATGTAAAGACAATGCTCAGTGCCATGTTTGAAATAGTTTTTTTACATACATACATACACATCACGCCTGATTCCCTGTAGAGGGGTAGGCAGAGATCACGGATCCCCATTTGTCCCGATCCTGACAGACCACTTTCGCTTCATTGACATTCATACATTCTCTAATACACTCTCGGCGGTTATAGGTACTCCTAACGTCACCTTTTTTCAATATAGCGTCTATCTGACTGTTACATATAATATGTCTTATTAGGCCGGCCCCTACGTAACCGCCCTTCCACTTCACTCATATATATTCCTTTTGTCAATATATAGTTTTTTTAATTTGTACTTAGATCATAAAATAACTTTCAAAGAGAGCTTATGATAGGGCCTATTTTGAATAAAAATATTTTGACTTTTGACTTTGGTATATTAATTTGTTTTATTTGAGTTTATAGCTCTGCACCCAAAGATCGTTACAAATGAAACCTCAATATAATGTATCGAGCCGTATGGCACAGTGAGTGCTAGTTTTGGCGTGTTTACTGGCAACACTGGATTACGCGACTGTGGCGACGCCTCCAACTGCCACCTTATGTGGCGGGTACTCTATCTGTGATTGAACATTGAATGAGTAAATTAAAATCCTAATGTTACTCTTAGATGTACACTGTGACAGATTTTTCCCATCGTCGATTCAATATTAGATTTTTCGTCTTATTTATATTTGAAGCCTGAAAATATTCATTAGTCAATTAAAAGTGAAACCTGAAATAATATTTTGAAAACTTTGAGTTCATATACAATTTTCTTTTTTTTGCCCGAGTCATCCTCATTTTGATAATCATACAAATTATAAGAAATTGGATTGCACAGTTCACTTGTGGTGAACTAAAACTAACTATAATTGTTGTAGATGCAATCCATTATTAGTTCCGTTATTTCTTTTAAATGGTAGAACAATAGTAAACGCTATCTTCGTTGACATCCTTTTTTAAAGAAATTGATGCTCATTTATTTAAATGTCCATCACAACAGAGTGACTTAACATTATTCTATCAAGTTTATAATTTTTAGGAAAATGTTTAAGCTTTTTAAAACTGTGAGTAACCAGTCAGCGTTTAACTTCGGATTATGTAAAAGATTGTGTACTATCAATCAGGAGAAAAGTTACGTTTTAAACAACAAAACTAAATCGCAGACAGAAAATGACTCAAATGTCAAAACTGACCTGCCTTCCGAATCAACCAGTAACTCATCTAACTATTTGGTTTATGAACAAGAGGTACCATCTCGAATGATACCCGCTATAATTAAAAGTAAAGATCTAATGGTTTTGCCATTTGATGAGATACCAGGACCCAAGGTTTTGAAATATGTGTCCACAGTGCGTCATTATCTCTCGGAGATTGGAACTCAAATGACCACTGGAATGATCATATTAGGGCTCAATCTAGGTAAGTTGGATAAGTACTTACGTCTTGTAGTAATGCTGCGAAGGCATACCCATGAAAGTGTATCAATGAACAGTATTTCATATCTACCTAATTATTCTAAGGGTAAACATTCTTCTGTAGGGTAATTTTTCTATTCTAAGCGTTAACTATTTACGTATCTTATATATGATAGAGCGATGACACCATATTATTTAGATACCGCGAGTAAAATAACTGTACTATAAATTCGATGGTCATATTACTTCCGGTTAATAGATATACTGACATAAATTATTCGTTGCTGTTTTTAAAATTATGAGTTATTAATAAAAATTAATAATTGTAAATTGAGATGAACATTCTTGTATATTTGGTCCGTGGAATTTACTTACATTGTGCAGCAACTACACTATCAGGGAAATATCTGTCCTGTAGAAATCTTATAATGATCAATTTCAGGCTCGGCAATGAAACATGGAAAGTTGACCAATCTCTCGATGCTCTTCGACGAGTATGGACCAGTTGTGCGTTTCGTGAATCCAATGGGTCGAGACATAGTTTTCGTAAATGATCCAACGCATATCCAATCTGTTTATGCTTCGGAAGGAGAATATCCAGTTCGTTCAGTATTGGATTCGCTCGAGAAGTATCGTTTGGAACGTCGATCGCATTCGGCTAGAGGATTTTACTCATCGTAAGTGGCAGTTGATATTTATATGTATAGATCACGATGAAATAGCATTGAACGTGTATCGTCTACATTGTATCGTTCAAGAAATGAGCGGCAATTTCAAATCAGAAACTGCCTTGTCTTAATTTACGGACAGATTTTTTTCCCTTATATTCAATCATCCCATTCATCTATAAGATAGCCAGATGTTGCGTAATCCCATACTTTACCATTCACAACTAAGATCTCTTGTGCTAGCATTAAACGTAAGTAGAACTAGCTGTGTTCTCTCCGTCATATCGTAGGAGACGACAGAGGGTCAAAGCCAATCCAATAAGAGATCAAGTTTTAATCAACATTCCATATTAATACACCGCCGATATTTATGCTATGACCAAGGTTGTGTCAAACCGAAAAAGCATTGAAGGACGAAAAAGTAATGTAGCTGTAACTATAAGTCTTTCCTCTTGTCCCGTGCATGTTTAGTACTTAAAAAGAATGCTAACTAGCTTCGGTTCTCCCCGGCATGTCGTAGGTGGCGACTAAGTGACTAGGAGTAAATGGGATGAAAGACAATAGGCGATAGGCTAGAAACCTGTCACCATTGATCCGTATGACAACACAACCCCATTATTATATAGTGTATGCTAAAAAGTGACCTAGGAGATACTAAATTTGCGATTGCGAGATTGATGGATGTGATTATATATATGTTTTCCGCCTAGATACGGTTCCCAATGGAGTCGCCAGCGCATGGCCATGTGCCAGCCGCTGCAGAGCTCGGTGGATGCTCACATGGAGGGCATCTACGACATATGCGACACGCTTATCGAGAAGATCGGTTTGGTGCGTAACCATACGGATGAGGTGACGAAGAACTTGTATGAGGAGGTGCACAAATGGGCCTTTGATGTGTTGGGTAAGGTTTTATAGGTTATTTACGTAGTATTGTTAAATGGTTTATTAACATTTAATGGTAATTTGTGATGTGTTTACAACAACAAAGAAGTATAACTAAATAAATACTAGTGATATGTACCGCGGTGATATTTCTAAGATTCTATGGTATTTTTTGGACGATAAACCTGCTACTGTCACTAATATTACTAAACTTACGTCTTTGCCCCAACAGCAGGGCACTTAATTGTGAGAAAGTGTACTTTTGTACTTAAATGCAGCAAAGACCAAATATGCAAACAATTTCACGTCCTCTAATCCTTTCGGGATACTCACAGGTTAACCGAACCTACGTATTTCCCACTTACGTAATTAAATATGTATTTAAAGGCCTGATAATCTTCGGCAACAAGTTCACGATGCTGGAAACCGAGCAACCACACAACCAAGACGACGTAGCCTGGCTCTACAACAGCCTGTCTAAGGGTACGGATGCAGTGATAAAGTGCGAGTCAGGAATGCACTTTTGGAAGATTGTTGGCACGCCCTCTTGGCGGTCCTTGGTCAAACACTGTGACTCTATGGATAAGTGAGTGACGGTTAATCATAACACATACATACATACGCTTCACGACTTGTGTATACACACTCCCTTTTTTATTATGGCGGGGTAGGCCGAGGCTTGAGTGCCCATCTCCGAATTTTCGAAGGCATGTTAGGTATGGGTCATTCGAAGCCCGCGTATCACCAGATAGACAGCACCCAACGTGATAGGTAGTGAACCGTATCGCCGTATATAGGCACTGACTATTACCTATCCTGAGGGATAGGCAGGTTTCCTCAGGATGTTTTCCCTCACCGTTAGCGATTGTAAATAATAATAATTGAACATTATTACACCAATTGACCTAGCCTCTTGGTAAGTACATTTAAGACTTGTGTTAAGGTTACTAGGCAACGTATATTTAAGAAATATACTTATTAATATAGATAAATTCATATATAGCATATATAATTAACGACCAGACTGGAAAGCAGTAGAAAAGCGTAGTTCTTAACTCAGCTTCCACCGGGATCTCACGATTAGCGATTGTCAAGCGGCTAACCGATCGCGCCACGGAGGTCGTCAAAAAGTTAAATCACTGGTTACCTAACATATAAAAATCAACAAGGAATACATACTTTTTGGAACATACAATCTTGGGGGAAGGTCCGAGTACGCGTGTCCATTTACGTGATTGCAGAATTAGTGATTCTATGGCTATCTCGATATTGTGTTAAACTGATAGTCAGTACTCAATGTAACAGGTGGTAGACCTATATTACCTGTATGAGGTGTATAGTAGTCAATGGATCTAAAAGTGGTTTGAAAGCATCCATGATCTCTGCCTACCCGTGTCGGGAAATGAACGAGATCCGAAAGTATGTATCAAATAATGCCTGTTCCCTTTCAGAGGGAGGCAGAGATCACGGATACCCAATTTTCTCGATTCTGTATATGCATATGAAAGACTTAGGAAAAATATCTTATTTTTCAGCATTCTAGGAAAGTTTGTTGTTGATTGCGAGCATCGTCCAGGACTTTCGGAGAGCGACTCATATCCAGGTATAATTCTTCCCTATTCGAGTCTTGAGACAGAAATAGAACTAGCTGCCATTCTTCCCAGTATGTCGTAGGTGGTGACCACAGATATATGAATACTATGCTAGCACTGGTGGTGAGTAAAGTATAAGATGTCAATTGATACTATTGGGGTGATGGACTGACAACTTGTCACTATCATTCCCTATTACACTATTATTCTGACAATCCTGAAAGTTCCACTTATAGTGTTAGTTAGGTCAACTCTCGAAACGGAGAGAACGAAGAATTTGGTTGGAATACATACTTTTTGAATACTAGACTGTTACTGATAATGACTAATACTCTTTTATAGGCAAAAAATCACTGGTTAGCGACATGCTGCATGGTGATGAGCGTATGAATGCTGAAGACATCACAACCACACTTATGGATATGTTCCTCATTGGTGTTAACACTGTAAGTTAAGAGAAAATTAATTTTTCATAGAAGACATTTGAAGTATACCAATTATAATAGGTAACATTATTAGAAGTTTGTACATATTACTGTTGTGTGTAAGGTTGTCAATATAGAGAAATGGAGATCTGAGATTTCTGCCTATACCCTAATAAATTGAGGGCTTTGTATGTACATACATTCACATACTTTCATCCTTTTTGGGGTGGACCAAATCTTAATATGATATTGCTCATCATCTCAAAATGTCATGTGGACCATTGGTGAGAGGAAGCTAGTTTAATGTCCAATTGATTCCATTTACCCCTAGTCCCTTAGTCGCCTCCTATTTGCGTTATTTATAAAGTACTAGTACTAACTTATTTACGTAAGACAAGAATACTATTATTTCTGTTCATACCTATTCAATAACTTAAAAACATATTTTCAGATAACATCATCCATGTCCTTCCTGATGTATTACCTGGCTAAGCACCAAAGGTCCCAAAACAACTTGCAAAAGGAAATCGAGAGAGTATCCCCAATATTCACAATAAGAGACTCTCCAACACTCAAGGAACAAACTCCATATCTACAAGCATGTATAAAAGAAACGTTAAGATTAGTACCACCCATACCGCAATTGACGAGAGTGCTGCCAAAGAACATTGTTTTAGACCGCTACAACATTCCGAGGGGTACCACTATTGTTATGTCTATTGCGGATGCAGGACATAGGGAATCGAACTTCTATGATGCTATGAAGTTCATGCCGGAACGATGGATCAGCACTGAAAAGGATCATCATCCGTTTGCCTATGTGCCCTTTGGGTACGGACCTAGGAAATGTCTAGGACAAAGCATATCTGAGACCATGATGTCGCTTCTTACTATGAAGGTAGTATTTATCTTACTTAGAACTTAACATAACATGGGACAGGGTCCAGTTTAAGCACAATTGATAGTCACAAATAAGCCATTATCATATCATATATATGAACAACATTTAAAGATAACTGAGCAAGAAAGATGAAAAGTTTTTTTACAAAAATAGTACAACTAAATATGGCAGTTTCCATTATATTTATAATGAGAGTACCACAATCCCCTATGTTCAAATGGAACATTTACTTGAAAGCTACATTTTACCATACAGTCAAGACAACATGATAGTTATTCAAATTAATTTCCTTTTGCATAGACTTTGAGAGTGCTGAGTATTGAATACAGAACATACTATAACGTAATCTATGCCTCACCATAAAACAGATCTAGAATATAGATAAAAGGACATTTCTAATAATAATTTCATTATTACTTTATCTTTACAGCTTTTGCAAAAGTTCAAGCTGCAGTACCACTATGGCGACATACAGCCCACAAAGACATTCATCTCTAAGCCAGACAAACCTATGAAGATTAGATTTATTGATAGATATTGAGAACATTCATAATAAACATAGAAAGAGTCAAAAAATTTATGTTTTATTTCCTTAACTTATTCACACAAACCTTAATATTTTTACTTGTGTATGCAGTGAGAATACAAGAGTTTATTTTATGAACAAAAAAACTGCACATATTTTGTAGGAATATGACTTTATTACACTAAAATTATTAAACTAAATAAACAAACAAAAAGAATAGTTACTACCTTATAAACAAAATCCAATTTTGGGCTGCATACTTAAAAATCTATATCTATTCTAATGAAAACATGATTATCTTTTACTTTTTGTGAATATGTTAAGATATTTTCCTCTGGTTAACTCCTTTACTTCATCGAGGCCAAGTTGATAGGCTAGGTCATGTAACTTTTTCACTTCCATTATTAAACCACTTGTAGATAAGCTGCCAAGATCTGAAATAGATAAATTTCAGATTCTATATTATATTCAAATACATGCTTCTGCTACCCCACCATTTAAGTTGAAGTTACCACTTACAGGATAAAGAATTAAACATTTTTGACCTACTTGTGTAGTACTTGATGTAAAGACACAAATGCTTAGTACATGATCCATTTAAAGCATTTAATGTAATACAGTTTAAAGATGATATACTACATGTTGGAGATATCTGGGCAAGTAGCATTGAACTCATGCAAACTGGAGAGATAAAGCAACAATACTAGATAGGTAGGAATGGGGTGTAGTGCGGGGGTAATCTTATGTGATACACATTTCAGCAACATACAAAATATTTACAATGTATATGAATACTGCAATCAATACAGCAAGTTCATAACCAAAAACATATTTATAAACATTACTCTAATATTAACAATGTGTCTAATACACGTACTTGTTAATTGCATACATACAAGACGTATATTGTAAACGTTAGAAATCCAATGTTTCAATAGGTTGCTGCATTCAACAATCAATAATTACAAACAAATACAGCTTATTCTTAGTTTAGTATTGATTGTAAGCTAAAATATTACCCTTAAGAACAACAGCTACATTAACCATATGTATCACAACTGCAATCCTTGTATGTGTAGTAAGAAATAGAATTACCACTGCGAGATGATCTTTCAATGATAGTTAATCACTATGGTAAAAAACGTACATATCCACCAGCACAAAATAGCATACAATTTTAAGACAGAAGGACCTGGCTTCAGAAACTGATAGATGCTGGGCGGATGATGAATGTAAATAAAGTACTAATAACAAAAATTAATGATTGCTATTCTATTAATATGCTATAAACAATTAATAAAACGTATACCTAATCAGTTCGGAATTAACTTTATAATCTGCCAGCGGCTAAAATATATCAAAATAATATTTCTACTCACGTTCAATGAAGCTGATGTCCTCAGTCGTAAGCCTCTTTTTCCACGGAGGTGGCTCTTGGTTAGAAGTCTGCAATGTCGCAAATTCGGACACACCAGGGACTGAAAAAGAGTCATTACTCCTTGAACCTTCATCAGAAATACTAAAAGTTTGCTTAGCTTCACCCATTTCGGAGTTATTTAATTCAAAACTGCTGGTTTATAACCGTAAACGAAAAAATTCACGTTCACTTTGACAACTCTAATAACAACAACACAAAATGGCTCTTACCCGCGCTTTTCAAAAAAATCACTTGTCTAATAATATATAACGTGTTCAATCTAGATAAAATGTTACTCACTTTGATTAGGCCATAATTCTGGAGATGCCCTATCTAATTTTTCGAAACTCAGAAGGCTTTCTTCAAGGGAAGCCAGAGGAATATCATCAGTTGTGGTTTCTCCTGCACAAAAGCAAAGAATTCGTAAGGAAATAGAAAAGTGGAAAGCAAAACAAATTACATTATCTGGAATATGGATACGTTTTATGGTTTTTTACAAAATTTACTTAATATATAGCAAAATTAACTTTGAATATCTTAATATTTACCTTCTTTAGCACTAATATTTTGTTTAGCCGCCATTTTTTCACTCCATTTCTATTCACAGATTAAATTCATTCTTAAAATAGTATTCTTAGTACATAAAGGTATTTTACACTTAAGAATACGCATGTCCAAAAATAAGAGCTGCAGTTTGAGTGTGCATTGTAATATTAAAAGGTTTAATGTTTAATAAAAATAATAATATAAATAAATTGACTTAGCCTCCGCGCTAATATTAAGTGCCAGCGAAAAAGATGCGAAAATTTTATTGGTGTTTAAAAATTGCTCAAACCTTTAATTAGAGATCCCGCCATATAAATTGGCAGTTGGGGGCGTCGCCACAGTCGCGTAATTCAGTGTTACCAGTAAACACGCCAAAACTAGCACTCACTGTGCCATACGGCTCGATACATTATAGGTTTCATTTGTAACGGTCTTTGGTTGCAGAGCTATACACTCAAATAAAACAAATTAATATATCAAAGTCAAAATATGTTTATTAAACTATTTCAAACATGATTAATAATTAACGGGACTTATCCTTCTTATTATATATTACATATATTATGTGTTCCTTCAGTCTGTCCGCAATAGACCGTTTAGTCTGTCCGACGTAGGATTTCCCACCGCTGCAATCAATCTTATACACACCCTTATATCTTATATCATGAGTATAAATCGCGAATCTCTTAAAACTATTATTTCAAACATGGCACTGAGCATTGTCTTTCCATATTTTTTACCGAGGTTAGATTAGCGGAGACCCTAG